>OW121740.1:157467485-158067485 GCA_933228675.1 Stomorhina lunata | reverse complement strand
ATGTATATTGTTGAGGGAAAAATATATACTACATACATAGTTTGTGGGTGTAGGAATTCATATACCCTGCAACTTGAGTGATGACAATTGCCACCAAAGGGAACTACAGATTTTGTAAATATAAGCACTTTGTAAAACATACTTAAGTAGTTTTTCAACATATACAGCTCAAAGCATATACCTATATTAAAATATTAGCACCACTTTGTTGACCATTTGTAGTCAAAAGGGTGACTATTAACTCTTCTTATACACATTTGCAAACGTCATACAAATATTCGATACTTCTTACATACAAATTTGATATTTTGTCTGTCACCTATGGAAAAAGCCAAATTTATTGCTATTGTCTTATTTATAACCCAGAGCAGGCAAATGTCTACCTGATACACTACAAAGGATCATGAAGTGATAAATACAATTCAGAAAGATTTCGGAAAAGTTTTTAAAACTGCAGGGCATTTGCAATTACTTTAACCACTTGTACACACATATGACGATTTTTTCATTTAGATAAGGTGAACTACTCATTTAGGATGAGGCTAAATATGCACCAGATATGGAGAAATTAAGGCACAAGAACTAAAAATTTACATTAAAAAATTTCGATAAAAAATTTTTATAGAAAAATTTCTATAAAAAAAAATTTTATAGAAAAATTTCTGTAGAAAAATTTCTATAGAAAAATTTCTTTAGAAAAATTTTTATAGAAACATTTCTATAGAAAAATGTGTATAGAAACAGTTCTATAGAAAAATTTCTATAAATAAATTTTTATAGAAAAATGTCTACGGAAAAATTTATATTAAAAAATTTGAATAGAAAAATGTCTAAAGAAAAATTTCTATAGAGAAAGTTCTGTAGAAAATTTTTTTTAAAAAATGTTTATAGAAAAATTTCTAAACTATAAATTCTATAAAAAAATTTCTAAAGACAAATTTCTATAAACCTATTCTATGGAAAATCTTCTACAGAAAAATTTCTTAAGAAAGATTTATATAGAAAAATTTCTATAGCAAATTATTTAGAGAAATAAAATAAAAATTTAAAAAAAAATTTTAAAATAAAAATTTAAAAAAAATTTTTAAATAAAAATTTTTTGTTAAAATAATTTCAAAAAAAAAATTTCTATTTAAAAATCTCGAATGAAAAATTTCCATCTAAAAAATTCCTACAGATAAAATACTTTAGAAAAATATCTATATACAAATTTCTATAGAAAATGTCTTAAAAAAATTTCTATAAAAAGTATTTATAGAAAAATTTCTATAAAAAAATTGAAATAGAAAAAATTCTGTATATAAATTTATACAGAAAGATTTTTACAGGAAAATTTCTTTAGAAAAATTTTCTTTAACAAAATGTCTATGAAAAAATTTCTGTAGAAAAATTTCTAAAGGAAAAAATCTAAAGAAAAATTTAAAAAAAATTCTATAGAACAAATTTTATTGTAAAATTTCTATAGAAAAATTTCTTTAAAAAAATGTTTATGGAAAAATTTCTATGGAAAAATTTCTGAAGAAACATTTCGATAGAAAACTTTCTATAGAAAAATTTCTTTACAAAAATTTCTATTGAAAAATTTCTGTAGAAACATTTCGATAGAAAACTTTCTATTAAAAACTTTCAATAAAAAAATTTCTGCAGAAGAATTTCTATATAAAAACTTCTATAGAAAGATTTCTATAGAAATATTTCTATATAAAATTTTCATAGAAAAATTTCTTCAGAAGAATTTCTATAGAAAAATTTCTGTAGAGAAATTTTTTCAGAAAAATTTCTATAAAAAAATTCTTTAATAGAAAAATTTCTATTGAAAAATTTCAATTGAAATATTTCTATAGAGAATTTTTTTAGAAAAATTTTCATTAAAAAAATTGTATAAACAAATTTTTTTAGAAAAATTTCAACCAAAAAAATTCTAAAGAAAAATTTCTATAGAAAAAATTTCATAGAAAAATTTCTAAAGAAAACTTTCTAGAGAAACATTTCTAAAAAAAAAAATTATAAAGAAAAATGTGTAAAGAATAATTTCTATAGAAAAATTTTTAAACAAAAATTTTATAGATAACTTTCTATAAAAAAATATTAAGAAAAAAACTTCTATAGAAAAATTTTTCGAAAAAAATTTCTTTAGAAAAGTTTTTACAGAAAAATATCTATAGAAAAATTCCTGAGAAAAATTTTTTTAAAAAAATTTATAAAAAAATTTATAGAAAAAAGTGGTATGGAAAAATTTGTATAGAAAAATTTCTAAAGAAAAATTTGTAAAGAAAATTTATAAAGAAAAAATGTATATAGAAAAATTTCTATTGGAAAATTTCTATTAAAAAACTTCTGTAGAAAAATTTTTATAATTTTTTTTTTTAAATTTCTATAGAAAAATTTTTATAAATTTTTTTTTAAAATTTCTATAGAAAAATTAAAAAAAAAAATTAAAAAGAAAAATTTCTTAAGAAAAATGTTTATAGAAAAATTTCAAAAGAAACATTTTTATAGGAAAATTTCTATAGAAAAATTTCTATAGAAAAATTTCTATAGAAAAATTTCTATAGAAAAATTTCTATAGAAAAATTTCTATAGAAAAATTTCTATAGAAAAATTTCTATAGAAAAATTTCTATAGAAAAATTTCTATAGAAAAATTTCTATAAAAAAATGTTTAAAAAAATTTCTTTAGAAAATTTTTTAAAGAAAAATTTCTTAAGAATAAATTCTGTAGAAAAATGTCTACAGAAAAATTTCTAAAGAAAAATTTATATAAAAAAATTTTTACAAAAAAATTTCTGTAGAAAATTTTTAGAAAAAAATATCTTTAGAAAAATATTTATAGAAAATTTTCTATAGAAAAATTTCTGTAGAAAAAATTTTACAACAAAATTTCTGTAGAAACATTTTTAGAAAAAAATATCTTTAGAAAAATTTCTATAAAGAAATGATGAAAAAAATGACTATAGAAAAATTTCTGTAGAAAAATTTCTATGAAAAAAAATTCTTTAGAAAAATTTCTAAAAAAAAAAATTTCTAGAAAAAATTTCTATAGAAAAATTTTTAGAAAAAAATTTCTTTAAAAAAATTTCTAGAGAAAAATTTTTAGAGAAAAATTTATGTAGAAAAATTTGTTTAAACAAATTTATGTGAAAAAGCAGCTATAGAAAATTTTCTAAAAAAAAATTCTATAGAAAAATTTCAAAAAAATTTGTATAGAAAAATTTCTATAAAACAATTTTTGGAAAAAAATTTCGAATGAAAATTTCCGTAAAAAAATTTCTGTAAAACATTTTCGATAGAAAAATTTCTATAAAAAAATTTTAAGAAAAAAATTTTTAACGAAAAATTTCTATAAAAAATTTTTATTAAAAAATCTCTATAGAAAAATTAAAAAAAAAAAACTATAAACAATTTTTTAGAAAAATTTTGTATCGAAAATTCAATTTCAAAACCTTTCCTAAAAATTTTATTTTAAAATATTTTTTTTTACAGAAATTTAATATCAATAAGAATTTTTATGGAAAAAATTTATATCGATAATTTTCACATTCGCTTTTAAATAATTTCTTATTTTACACAAGGGCCCCTTATTGTACCCCTCCGACTTAGACGCACTTTTTTTCCTAATTTTCTTTCCCTTCCTTTTAAAACGACCGCTTATGCGTATGCATGAGTAGATTTTGAGTTATCTCTGTATTTGTGTAACTACTTTATCCTTAGCATACTTTATGGCTTGTCTCAACATGTTCCATCATGACTAAATATGCCTGAATGTCTGTCTATCTGTCCGTCAATTTGTTTCATCCTTGAAGTTGATGTATGTTCAAACATTATCTCCACATATGCATCTCTACATCTGTCAGAGTGTGGGTAAATGTTCTTCATATTCGTTTTTTTTTTGTGTTTTCTTTGGTAACCTTGTCCATTGGGTCATAAAAACGCTTCCGGCCATGCTCGAAGTAAGATTAACTTGTCGTTTACAATTTCTCTTTGATTTGTTTTCTTACGTTTTTGTGGTAGAAGTAGAAGTAGTTTAGTAATAAGTCCATTTTTTACGATTTTTATTTTCTTGTTTATTTTGTTTTTCCTACTTTTCTTATGGGATTTTTTTTTTCGCTTTAAGTCTTTGAAGTTTTTCCATGTGAATTTTCCTGTAAGTGAGAGGGTGTTTGTTTTTCGTAACCATTTCGAAATGGTTTCTTAAATGCTTCATTGGGTATATTTTTTATTTTACTTATGTGAGTGTTCAAAATCTGATTTAAAATGTTTGGAAGATTTTTTTGAAAAGGATCAACATGTCAGTCCTTTAAAATTTGTATTAATTTATTAATGAATTATTCATTAAGGCTTTTTGTTAGAGGGCAAATTTTCAATAAAATTTTTGACTTTATAATTGAAAAACAACATTTTTGCTCAACGACTCTAGTGTTTATTTATTTTATTAGGAAATTTGTAAGGAAATCTTGTTTGTAGGAGGGGGCGTCCTAAAAATCTAAAAAAAAACTTTCAATAGAAAACTAAATACTGTAAAATGTCTATACAAAATTCTATCGAAAATTCAATTCTTATAGAAAGAAAAATTCTTACAAAAAAAATTCTATAACAAAATGTCTATCAAACAAATTTCTACAGAAAAATTTTAACAAAAAATTTAAAAAAAATGCATAGAAAAATTTCTATTAATTTTTTTTTAATTTCTACAAAAAATTTTCTTTTGAAAAAAATTCTATAGAAAATTTTCTTTAAAAAAATTTCTATAGAAAAAATTTCTATAGAACTATTTAGAAACAAACATTTCTAAAAAAAATTTATAGACATTTTTTTATAAAAAAGTTTCTATAGAAAAAATTCTATTGAAATAATTCTATAGAAAAATATTTATAGAAGAAATTCTATATAAAAATTTCTATAGAAAAATTTCTATAGCAAAATTTCTACAGCCAAATTTATATTGCAAAATTTCTATAGCAAAATTTCTGCAGAAAAATTTATTTAGAAACATTCTATATAGAAAAATTTCAAAAGAAACATTTCTATAAAATATTTTTATTAAAAAATTTGTATAGAAGATTTTCTACAACAAAATTTTTATTAAAATATTTCTAATTTCAAAACAAACATTTCTAAAGAAAAAATTTTATAAAACTTTCAAATTTCTATAACAAAAATTCAATAGAAAAATTTCTATAGAAAAATTTCTATAGAAAAATTTCTATAGAAAAATTTCTATAGAAAAATTTCTATAGAAAAATTTCTATAGAAAAATTTCTATAGAAAAATTTCTATAGAAAATTTTCTTTAGAAAAATTTCTATAGTAAATTTTCTTTAGAAAAATTTCTATAGAAAATTTTCTTTAGAAAAATTTCTATAGAAAATTTTCTTTAGAAAAATTTCTATAGAAAATTTTCTTTAGAAAAATTTCTGTAGAAAATTTTCTTTAGAAAAATTTCTATAGAAAATTTTCTTTAGAAAAATTTCTATAGAAAATTTTCTTTAGAAAAATTTCTATAGAAAATTTTCTTTAGAAAAATTTCTATAGAAAATTTTCTTTAGAAAAATTTCTATAGAAAATTTTCTTTAGAAAAATTTCTATAGAAAATTTTCTTTAGAAAAATTTCTATAGAAAATTTTCTTTAGAAAAATTTCTATAGAAAATTTTTTTTAGAAAAATTTCTATAGAAAATTTTCTTTAGAAAAATTTCTATAGAAAATTTTCTTTAGAAAAATTTCTATAGAAAATTTTCTTTAGAAAAATTTCTATAGAAAATTTTCTTTAGAAAAATTTCTATAGAAAATTTTCTTTAGAAAAATTTCTATAGAAAATTTTCTTTAGAAAAATTTCTATAGAAAATTTTCTTTAGAAAAATTTCTATAGAAAATTTTCTTTAGAAAAATTTCTATAGAAAATTTTCTTTAGAAAAATTTCTATAGAAAATTTTCTTTAGAAAAATTTCTTTAGAAAAATTTCTTTAGAAAAATTTCTATAGAAAATTTTCTCTTAAAAAATTTCTATAGAAAATTTTCTGTTAAAAAATTTCTATAGAAAATTTTCTGTTAAAAAATTTCTATAGAAAATTTTCTGTTAAAAAATTTCTATAGAAAATTTTCTTTAGAAAAATTTCTATAGAAAATTTCTATAGAAAATTTTCTTTAGAAAAAATTCTTTAGAAAATTTTCTTTAGAAAAATTTCTTCAGAAAATTTTCTTTAGAATGTTTTCTTTAGAAAATTTTCTTCGAAAAATTTCTATAGAAAATTTTCTTTAGAAAAATTTCTTTAGAAAATTTTCTTTAGAAAAATTTCTTTAGAAAATTTTCTTTAGAAAAATTTCTTTAGAAAAATTTCTTTAGAAAATTTTCGTTAGAAAAATTTCTTTAGAAAATTTTCTTTAGAAAAATTTCTTTAGAAAATTTTTTTTAGAAAAATTTCTTTAGAAAATTTTCTTTAGAAAAATTTCTTTAGAAAATTTTCTTTCGAAAAATTTCTTTAGAAAATTTTCTTTAGAAAAATTTCTTTAGAAAATTTTCTTTAGAAAAATTTCTTTAGAAAATTTTCTTTAGAAAAATTTCTTGAGAAAAATTTCTTTAGAAAAATTTCTTTAGAAAATTTTCTTTAGAAAAATTTCTTTAGAAAAATTTCTTTAGAAAATTTTCGTTAGAAAAATTTCTTTAGAAAATTTTCTTTATAAAAATTTCTTTAGAAAATTTTTTTTAGAAAAATTTCTTTAGAAAATTTTCTTTAGAAAAATTTCTTTAGAAAATTTTCTTTCGAAAAATTTCTTTAGAAAATTTTCTTTAGAAAATTTTCTTTAGAAAATTTTCTATAGAAAATTTTCTTTAGAAAAATTTCTTTAGAAAACTTTCTTTAGAAAAATTTCTTTAGAAAATTTTCTTTAGAAAATTTTCTTTAGAAAAATTTCTTTAGAAAATTTTCTTTAGAAAAATTTCTTTAGAAAATTTTCTTTAGAAAAATTTCTTTAGAAAATTTTCTTTAGAAAAATTTCTTTAGAAAATTTTCTTTAGAAAAATTCCTTTAGAAAATTTTCTTTAGAAAAATTTCTTTAGAAAATTTTCTTTAGAAAAATTTCTTTAGAAAATTTTCTTTAGAAAAATTTCTTAAGAAAAATTTCTTGAGAAAAATTTCTTTAGAAAAATTTCTTTAGAAAATTTTCTTTAGAAAAATTTCTTTAGAAAAATTTCTTTAGAAAATTTTCTTTAGAAAAATTTCTTTAGAAAATTTTCTTTAGAAAAATTTCTTTAGAAAATTTTCTTTAGAAAAATTTCTTTAGAAAATTTTCTTTCGAAAAATTTCTTTAGAAAATTTTCTTTAGAAAAATTTCTTTAAGAAAATTTCTTTAAAAAATTTTCTTTAGAAAAATTTCTTTAGAGAATTTTCTTTCGAAAAATTTCTTTAGAAAATTTTCTTTCGAAAAATTTCTTTAGAAAATTTTCTTTCGAAAATTTTTTTTTTTAAAAATCCTTCAGCAAATTTTCTTTAGAAAAATTTCTGTAAATATTTTTTTTTAGAAAAGTTTCTATAGAAATTTTTCTTTAGAAGATTTTATTTAAACATTGTTGCTATAAAAAGTTTTTTGTAGAAAAATTTATATGTTTAAGCCTCTGCAATTCTGTACTTGCTTGTACACCCGTTGAGTGTTTATTGTTCTTTATGTAAAATTCTTTGAACTTTCTCTACATCCCATAAAAGAATCCATGTCAAGATGTTAAACTTTAAGATTTGTATCATTTAAAAGGTATTGACAAGCATAAAATAAATTTTATGTTTTCTCATCTACAAGTCAGAACATAAATACGAGTCGAAAAGTATTTACTCGTAAAAAGAGTCTTTATTCTTCTAATGGCATACAAATGTCCAAATTGCCTTGTTCTACTTGTGAATCTGACACTTGAGTTGAATTTATGGATGAAATGAATGAAATAAAGAGAATTTTTGAAGAAATCCTTTGAGTGGGAACAACCTATACATATGGAAATTTTTTATGGCTAAACAAATGTCCTTTTTGTTTCTTTGAGTGTATATAATGATTAGATTTTGCTGAGCTGTTTTTTTTGCTTTTATTTCGTTTCAGTCCTGTTTAAGGACTTAAAATAATTTCGTTTTGTTCTTTGGAAAATTTAACTGGCAGACAATTGATTTAAGTTTATTTGTGATTTTTTCTTTTTTCTGAATTCTTTTGTAGTTTCCATCATTCATTTAATTTTTTTTGAGTTCTTTTTCTTGGATTTGACCATTTGTCGTTCATTTGTTTGTGTTTTTTTTTTGGTATAAATGCGTCTTGTCTCGTAATTCTATTGGCATATGGTGCTTGTTAAAATTCTTTCATTCCCTTTTCCTTCAGATTTTTTTTCCCAATTTCCCCCGCTGTGCAATGAAGCATATTTGCATCATTATCTTCGTCTTCCAGCATTCTACAGGTGTGAGTATAATTTTCTTTTTAAGTTTTCCACTTTTTTCTTTCTTGGAAGCTTTTGTGTGTGTCTTAAGTTTTTGTTTTTTCACAAAAAAGAAAAATATCTTTAAAAGGATCATTTGTAAAGGAAGAAACAGGATGAAACAAAAGAATTTCAATATTTGTTTAAGGCTAAATTCGATGTGAATGAATGGAAAAGTCCTTGAAGTTGCCAACGTAATGGAATGAAGTAATTGAAATTAAAATTTAAACTTTTTATACCCCAAAGTTTTAAGGAGTTACTTAAGACATTCAAGTATTTAGACATTTTTGCAATTAATTGATTGTAAATGAGCAAATAAGTAAAATTAAATTTCCAAGAATTTTTAATAAAATTTCAAAGTTTTACTATTTTTTATAGGAAAATTTTTAAAATTTTACTACTTTTATAGAAACATTTTCAAAATTTTACTATTTTTATAGGAAAATTTTCAAAATTTTACTATATTTAAAGGAAAATTTTCAAAATTTTACTATTTTTTTAAGAAAATTTTCAAAATTTTACTATTTTTATAAGAAAATTTTCAAAATTTGACTATTTCCATAGGAAAGTTTTCAAAATTTTTATATTTTTATGGGAAAGTTTTCAAAACCCTACTATTTTTATAGGAAAATTTTCAAAACTTTACTTTTTTTATATGAAAATTTAAAAAATTTTACTATTTTTATATGAAAATTTTCAAAACTCCACTATTTTTATAGGAAAATTTTCAAAATTTTACTATTTTTATAGGAAAATTTTCAAAATTTTACTATTTTCATAGGAAAATTTTCAAAATTTCACTATTTTTATAGGAAAATTTTCAAAATTTTACTATTTTTAAAGGAAAATTTTCAAAATTTTACTATTTTTAAAGGAAAATTTTCAAAAATTTTACTATTTTTAAAGGAAAATTTTCAAAATTTTACTATTTTTAAAGGAAAATTTTCAAAATGTAACTATTTTTATAGGAAAACTTTCAAAATTTTACTATTTTTATAGGAAAATTTTCAAAATTTTACTTTTTTTATAGTAAAATTTTCAAAATTTTACTATTTTTATAGTAAAATTTTACTATTTTTATAGTAAAATTTTTAAAATTTTACTATTTTTATAGTAAAATTTTCAAAATTTTACTATTTTTATAGTAAAATTTTCAAAATTTTACTATTTTTATAGTAAAATTTTCAAAATTTTACTATTTTTACAGTAAAATTTTTAAAATTTTACTATTTTTATAGTAAAATTTTCAAAATTTTACTGTTTTTATAGTAAAATTTTCAAAATTTTACTATTTTTATAGTAAAATTTTCAAAATTTTACTATTTTATAGTAAAATTTTCAAAATTTTACTATTTTTATAGTAAATTTTCAAAATTTTACTATTTTTATAGTAAATTTTCAAAATTTTACTTTTTTTTTATAGTATAATTTTCAAAATTTTACTATTTTTATAGTAAACTTTTCAAAATTTTACTATTTTCATAGTAAAATTTTGAAAATTTTACTATTTTTATAGTCAAATTTTCAAAATTTTACTATTTTTATAGTCAAATTTTCAAAATTTTACTATTTTCAAAATTTTACTATTTTTATGGTAAAATTTTCAAAATTTTGCTATTTTTGTAGTAAATTTTCAAAATTTTACGTAAAATTTTCAAATATTACTACTTTTTAAATTCAAAGTAACTTTAAAATATTCCTTAAAATAGTTTGAACTTTTAATATTCATACGTACATTGACATTTTGCTGACAACTTGTATTACGAAAACTTTTGCGTTCATTCACTTTCTAACATTTTCTACTACTTTCAACACTTTGCATTTTAAAACAATAAGAAAATTCTACTTTTTTCTTAAGAAAAAAACAATTGCTTTGTTGAAACACAAGAAACAGTAACAAGTAATTAAAAAGGACGACATAAAGGACAATGACAACACCTAAAAGTACAAGAAACTGACAATTTCAAATTAAAATTCTTAAGAAATGAACAAAAGTTTTAAGTGCATAAATACAACACGCGCTGCTCAAAATTAAAATAGAAGTTTTGATGCATTTCCGGTTTGAAATATATACAAAGAAATACAAAAATTAATATATGAAAAGGTTTGTAAGAGGGATATAATGTCAAAAATGTCATATGGTCAAAATATATAACCTGTCATAGTTAATTTATTTTAAGACCTTAAAACGAAAATATGGGTTCTAAAAAGAACCATACTAATACCGGAAATGTTAGTCATAAAACGAACACATTTACAATTTCTAAAGAGTAAATATTCTAATTTAATAACCAACAAATTTCAATATTTTCTAACACTTTCCTTATTTTAAGTTAAATTCAAGTCAATTTTTTCAAAAATTATGTATTTTTGCTTATGCAACCAAAATTTACCTCTAATATGGGTTTCATAAATATCTAACCCTTGATTCTTGTCAAATTTTGTCAAATACAATAAATGTGTGCTCTTAAATCAAATTCAATCAATTGATTTAATATTCAAATAATACAACATCAATATCACAAAAAAAAAGCCTCAGTCAACAAAAACATCAACTAAATTGTCTCATAAAAGGGATTTTATTTGAAATAATAAATTTGTGCCACATCTTGTAGGGTTGTGAACTTGCGACACTGTCGTCGTCCTGATAGTCGTTTTGCATACATACATTCTTATTTTTGGCGGAAAATGTATTTACTTTATTTTTATTCAATGAATAACCACTTTCATTATTTGAAAAAAAAAAAACTCGTATCTTAGCTTATGGGAGATGGTAGAATATTTAAGAAAAGTGGAAAATTGGGGTACCAAATTTGTTACATTTAAAATGTTACAAAATTTAAGTCAATGTAAAATCAATTTTATACTTAGACAAACTCATACTTAATCGATTTAGTCAGAAATTTTGTACAAATTTTATGTGAAATTCGTTTTAGATCCTTTCTAAAATTTAATTACATATTTTATAATTTGATCTTGACAATTTTATTCGTGGCTTAATTTCCTATACAATTTTTTTCCATATGTTACGTAGATTAATACAAATTTTGTAATCAACCAACTGATTTTGTATTGCATACTTTAGGGATGTAAATAGAGTTTGAGTTACCCTATGAGTATTTTTAAACGCACTATTAGTCAAATATTTAGTAACGTCTTAGAATATGCTTCAGAATATTTTTCCTACACCTGCTGCATTTTTAGGGATTATGTTTGCCAGATAATAAATTTAATATGGGGGAGAATGACAGATGAACTCAAACCCTACCTTCCACTTGATTCATATATTTCGCAACTAAGGTAATAGTGACCAAATTTCTAAAAATCTGCAAGTATACCTTTTGCAAATCTAAAAGACTTAATTAATTTAATATGTTTTTGTCATTTCCGGTAAAAGATATTATCAGGTATATGATGGACATTTTCGTTTTGAAATCGATCGATTTCAGACATATTTTTTAGCTAATTTTCGGTTATTTCTCCCAAAAATAATGAAAATTTTGGCTTTAATCCTTTTGAATAATATTTTATCTTTCATTTGGTTTGAGTTTTTTGGGGAAATAACCGAAAATCTCAAAAATATATCTCAAAAATATATCTGAAATCGATCGATTTGAAAACGATCGTTTTCCATCACATACCTGTATATATTCTTTAAAAAATTTTCAAAATTTTACATTTTTTTATGAAAAAATTTCAAAATTTTTACTATTTTTATAGGAAAATTTTCAAAATTTTACTATTTTTATAGGAAAATTTATTAGGAAAATTTTTCATTTATTATAATTTTTTAAGGAAAATTTTCACAATTTATTATTTTTAAAAGAAAATTTTCACAATTTTACTATTTTTACAGAAAAATTTTAGTATTTTAATAGGAAAATTTTTAAAGCAAAATTTTAATAATTTTTTTTTGGGAAACTTTTTTAAAATTTTTCTAATTTTATAGGAAAATTTTCAAAATTTTACTATTTCAATAGGAATATTTTTAAAAATTTATAGGAAAATTTCTCAAAATTTTACTACTTTAATAGAAAAACTTTTAAAATTTTACTACTTTTATAAGAATATTTTCAAAATATAACTATTTTTATAGAAAAGTTTTCACAATTTTACTATTTTTTTAGAAACATTTTAAAAATTTTACTATTTTTATAGGAAAATTTTTAAAATTTAACTATTTTTATAAGAAAATTTTCAAAATTTTACTATTTTTATAAGAAAATTTTCAAAATTTTACTATTTTTAGAAAATTTTCAAAATTTTACTATTTTTACAGAAAAAATTTCAATATTTTACTATTTTTATAGGAAAATTTTAGTATTTTTATGAAAAATTTTAAAAATTTTACAATTTTTATGGGAAAGTTTTACTTTCTTTTTTAGGAAAATTTTCAAAATTTTACTATTTTTATAGTAATATTTTTAAACTTGTACTATTTTTATAGTCAAATTTTCAAAAATTTACTATATTTATAGTAAATTTTTCAAAATGTTACTATTTTAATAGAAAAATTTTCAAAATTTTACTATTTTTATAGTAAAATTTTCAACATTTTACTATTTTTATAGTAAAATTTTCAAAATTTTATATAGTAAAATTTTACTATTTTTATAGTAAATTTTTCAAAATTTTACTATTTTTATAGGAAAATTTTCAAAATTTTACTATTTTTATAGGAAAATTATCAAAATTTTACTGTGTTTTTTATAGGAAAATTATAAAAATTTTAATATTTTTTTATAGGAAAATTTTCAAAATTTTACTATTTTTATACGAAAATTTTCAAAATTTTAGTGTTTTTATAGGAAAGTTTTCAAAATTTTACTATTTTATATAAAAATTTTCAACATTTGACTATTTTTATAGTAAAATTTTCAAAATTTTACTATTTTTAAAGTAAAAATTTCAAAATTTTACTATTTTGATAGGAAAATTTTCAAAATTTTACTATTTTTATAGTAAAATTTTCAAAATTTTACTATTTTTATAGTAAAATTTTACTATTTTTATAGTAAAATTTTCAAAATTTTACTATTTTTAAAGTAAAATTTTCAAAATTTTACTATCTTTAAAGCAAAATTTTCAAAATTTTACTATTTTTATAGTAAAATTTTCAAAATTTTACTATTTTTATAGGAAAATTTTCAAAATTTTACTATTTTTATAGGAAAATTTTCAAAATTTTATTATTTTTATAGTAATATTTAAAAAATTTTATTATTTTATAGGAAAATTCTCAAAATTTTCCTACTCTTCTACCGTAGTACAAATTTCAATTTAAAATTGTTTCTATAACTGAGTCCCCTGAAGCATTATTTTTTTGCATGAAAGGTAACGATATTAAATATTCTCATCTTTTAAACCAAACTCAAATCTTGTCCGTTTCAAAAGATTTAATTTAATTTAAAATGTTCACATGTGCATTAAAATCCACTTAAATCGATTATTGAGTTTAACAAGAGAATTAATTAATTGTATGTGTTTATTAATACTTTATTAAAATAGTTTATGCGATTAACCGAAAACGTTTAAACTTATTGTATTAAAACAAATACTTAATGCAAATAAATATTAAATTATAAAATGAATTTAGATGACAGAAATATTGGTAAAAGTTTAAACGATACACATTCGATATTGATCGAAAACCATCTTAATAGACAGATTTTAGCACTAGAATCTAAATTAATGAAATTTCATAGTATATTTTTAGGAGGTTCAAAAAAATGATATAGTTTTTAGTTAAGTCGAGTTAAACATTTTTATTTCTTCTTAAAATATTATCTATTACCAAAATTATAGTTTTATACTATATGCAGCATCCTAAAAATATGCAACAAAACTTTCTTCAAAATCGATCTGCGGGACCTGTTAACCTACGAGTGTATAACATTCTTTGACGGTTACCTTTTCTAAGCTGAAAATATGTTAAATACAAGAGTTTATGTTTTCCATAAAAAAATCTCAAAAGTACTTTTAATAGTACACCAAAAAGTACTATTTTATAAAATCTTCAAATATCCCCGCTACTCATACAAACAAAATATTTAGTACTAGAAGATATATACGACTGTGCAATTTTTGTTCAAGCATATTCGTACATTCAAGTGTTCTTGTATTTAAATTTGATTACGACGATAAGTGAGTGTTAGGGTAGAACTGAACATATTTCTGAATATTTTGCCTTTAACATTTCAGTTTTATGCTTGATTTGTTCAATTTATTGACTCGTTTTTAGTGTTGCTCCTTTTTTTATTACAAGTATTTTTGTTCTTCTCATTTTTCGCGTAAGTAAATGTTAAATTTACGCAAATATTCACGCATAAAATTGCATGATACTTTATCTTCAAAACACATTGAATTTTGATGTGAACGTGTACACTGTGAGGTGTTAGAATAGGTACGTACGTAGCATTAGGATACAAAATTAAAGGTTTAAAAATCATAATCTTAAGAAGCTTTGAGCATCTTCTTTTATACTTCTTTTGGTTATAAATTTTGATTTCTATTGAGTACTTATTTAAATGGCGTGAAGGGTAAATTGCAAAATTCTTGAACCCTTAGAAGAAAAACAGCTGTATATTATGACGAGTATAAAAACATTTATTTTCTTTAAGTTCACTTTTCATACAAGAGTCTAAAATCATTTAAAATATTTTAAATATACCCTACATTCAAAATATTACAAGGTTTACATAGAAAAGTCATTTTAGATATTATGAAAAATGTATAACCAAGGATTAAGACAACAAACTAGTGACCGAACTAGGACTTTGATATCAATTGAGTAATTACAAATTTTTGGCACAATCTTATAGCATAATTTTAGGGCGATTTATAATTTTACTTTTTTAAATAAAATTAGTAAAATTTGAAAATGTTCCTATAAAAATAGTACAATTTTGAAAATTTTTCTATAAAAATAGTAAAATTTTGAAAATTTTTCTATAAAAATAGTAAAATTTTGAAAATTTTTCTATAAAAATAGTAAAATTTTGAAAATTTTTCTATAAAAATAGTAAAATTTTGAAAATTTTTCTATAAAAATAGTAAAATTTTGAAAAATTTTCTATAAAAATAGTAAAATTTTGAAAAATTTTCTATAAAAATAGTAAAATTTTGAAAAATTTTCTATAAAAATAGTAAAATTTTGAAAATTTTTCTATAAAAATAGTAAAATTTTGAAAATTTTTCTATAAAAATAGTAAAATTTTGAATATTTTTCTACAAAAATATAAAATTTTGAAAATTTTTCTATAAAAATAGTAAAATTTTAAAAATTTTTCTATAAAACTAGTAAAGTTTCGAAAATTTTCCTATAAAAATAGTAAAATTTCGAAAATTTTCCTATAAAAATAGTAAAATTTTGAAAATTTTCCTACAAAAATAGTAAAATTTTGAAAATTTTTCTATAAAAATTGTAAAATTTTAAAAAATTTCCTATAAAAATAGTAAAATTTTGAAAATTTTCCTATAAAAATAGTAAAATTTTAAAAATTTTCCTATAAAAATAGTAAAATTTTAAAAATGTTCCTATAAAAATAGTAAAATTTTGAAAATTTTTCTATAAAAATAGTAAAATTTTAAAAATTTTCCTATAAAAATAGTAAAATTTTGAATATTTTCCTATAAAAATAGTAAAATTTTGAAAATTTTCCTATAAAAATAGTAAAGTTTTAAAAATGTTCCTATAAAAATAGTAATATTTGGTAAATTTTCCTATAAAAATAGTAAAATTTTGAAAATTTTCCTATAAAAATAGTAAAATTTTGAATATTTTCCTATAAAAATAGTAAAATTTTGAAAATTTTCCTATAAAAATAGTAAAATTTTGAAAATTTTTTTATAAAAATAGTAAAATTTCGAAAATTTTTCTATAAAAATAGTAAAATTTTGAAAATTTTTCTATAAAAATAGTAAAATTTTGAAAATTTTTCTATAAAATTAGTAAAATTTTGAAAATTTTCCTTAAAAATATTAAAATTTTGAAAATTTTCCTATAAAAATAGTAAAATTTTGAAAATTTTACCAAATTTTACTATAAAAATAGTAAAATTTTTAAAATTTTGCTATAAAAATAGTAACATTTTGAAAATTTTCCTATAAAAATAGTAAAATTTTGAAAATTTTCCTATAAAACTAGTAATATTTTGAAAATTTTCCTATCAAAATAGTAAAATTTTGAATATTTGCCTATAAAAATAGTAAAATTTTGAAAATTCTCCAACAAAAACAGTAAAATTTTGAAAACTTTCCTATAAAAATAATACAATAAAAAAAACTTTTGAAAATTTTCTTATAAAAATTGTAAAATTTGCAAAATTTTACTTTTTTTATAGTAAAATTTTACTATTTTTTTTTTTCAAATTTGAATATTTTTATTGGAAAATTTTACTTTTCAAAATTTTACTTTTTTTATAGTAAAATTTTCAAAATTTTACTGTTTTTGTAGTAAAATTTTCAAAATTTTACTATTTTTGTAGTAAAATTTTCAAATTTTTACTATTTTTGTAGTAAAATTTTGAAAGTTTTACTATTTTGGTAGGAAAATATTACTATTTTTTAGTAAAATTTTCAAAGTTTTACAATATTTTATAGAAAAATTTTCAAAATTTTACTATTTTCAGAGGAAAATTTTAAAAAATTTACTATTTTTATAGGAAAATTTTCAAAATTTTACTATTTTTATAGGGAAATTTTAAAAATTTTACTTTTATTATAGGAAAATGTTGAAATTTTTTTGCTAAAGAGTGTTCTAAAAAAAGTATGCATTTATTATTTTAGACAAAATTTATCCATAGTGCAAGAAATAATTTATTTTTTGATCAAGTTAGTTTCTATAGATATGTCAGATACTATTATTTTAGAAATTATTCATTTTCAATAGTTATTTCAATCAAAATGGACTGCGAAAAAAAAGTTCGTGAAAATATAATTAAAACTTTTCAAAAAAATCCGTCATGGACTTTTAAAAAAATAGCTAAAAATTTGAAAGTTGACCCTCGAACGGTTTCTAATGCCATCAGACGGTATAACGAAAACCTGAGCATTGAAAGAAAACCTGGATCAGGGAGGAAAAAAGATCCTACAGATATTGGTAAGGCAAAAGAAGTCGAGCGACTCTTTCGAAGAGCGCCTAACACTTCTTTAAGAAAAGCAGCTCGTACGGTGAAATGTTCTACGAATTTTGCACACAGAGTCAAAGCTTATGCTGGACTGAAGACATACAAAGTCCAAAAGGTTCCAGATCGAAATGCTATAAAGAACTTAGAAGCAAAAAAACGAGCAAAAAAATTGAAGTCTGATTTTATAAAAAAATACACCTGTTGTGTGATGGATAATGAAACATACGTACTGGCAGACTTTTCTCAACTTTCTGGTCAAGATTTTTATGTTGCTGATAAACGGGGCAATGTTCGGCAAGAGTTTCGCACAAAAAAACAAACAAAATTCCCTAAGAAGTTTCTCGTGTGGCAAGCTATTTTCAGTTGTGGCAAAAGAAGTAAAGTATTTGTGGCATCTGCCACAATAAACACAGAAATTTATATAAAGGAGTGCCTACAAAAACGGTTGTTACCCTTTTTAAGAGAGCACAGAGTGACTACATTTTTTTGGCCCGATTTGGCATCATGCCAATATGGAAAAAAGGCACTTAAGTGGTACTCAAAGAATAATGTCATTTTTGTACCACGAGAGGCAAATCCACCTAACTGTCCAGAACTTCGGCCTGTGGAAAGGTATTGGGCTCTGGTAAAAAAGGAATTGAAGAACACAGGAAAGATTTCCAAGAACATGTCCGATTTTAAGCGCAGGTGGAACACATGCTCCAAAAAGGTATCAGAAGCAACTGTAAAATCTTTAATGGGAGGGTTTCCGAAAAAAGTCGATAATTTTGCAAAACCCGAGTACTAAGTAAACATTTTAATGCTAAATGATTTTGTATAATATGTCATTATATTTGCGTATTTTGTAGAGTTTTTATATTAAAAGGTTTGATTTTTATTTAAGAAAATCCAACTACAAATTTTATTTAGAGCACTCTTTAATAATGTGTAAGATACTTTTAAAGTCACCAGTCCCATACAAAATATTTCTTCTAGTTTGAAATTTTTCCTCCATACCTAAACTCTTAAAGGGGGTTGCTGCTTAGAGGGGTGTAAATAAAAATATATAAATATGTATATAAAATAATATTATGTTATCAATATTTAACATTTATTTCGTTAATACCACCATTCAAAGTTATTTGGCGGAATTTTTTAATATAGCAAAACACTTTAGCGAAATATTTTATATTTCATTTAGGAGAATATATTTGTTTTTTATGTACAAAAAAAAATATTTTAAAGTACTCATATCTATAGTAAATACTGTAATAAACCTCGATTTTATATTTATGAAGATTAAACGGAGATGCTGAGAAATAGAAAAATATTGTAAATAATTTACAAGTTGGAAGACAATTTTCTTCAAGCCTTTTCGAGAATATTTAAAATTGTCTATCAAAAGATTTTATTTAATCAGAAACCAAATCGATATTTCAGAAACATTTGTTTCTAAATTTTGTATGTAGAAAAATTGGGTCAAAATTTGGTTTTTAGTAAAAATTTGGTCCAAATTTTGTCTTTAGAAAAACTTGGTGTAAACTTTGCATTTAGAAAAATTTTGTCCAAATTTTTTCTTAAGTTAAAATTTGGTTGAAATTTTGTCTTTAGAAAAATTTGGTCAAACTTTTGTCTTTATTAAAAGTTTGGTCCAAATTTTTTTAGTAAAATTTTAGTCTAAAATTTCTCATTTGTAAAAATTTTGTCTTTATGAAAAACTTGGTTCAAATTTTGTTTAAATTTTAAGTAAAAATTAATTTAAAATATTATCGTTAGAAAAAATTGAATTCAATTATTGCCTTTAGAAAAAATTTGGTTCAAACTTTGTATTACGTTAAAATTTTATACAAATTTTGTTTTTGGCAAAAATGTGGTCCCAATTTTTGTTTAGTAAAAATTTAGTCCAAATTTTATTTTTAATAAAAACTTAATTTAAATTTTGTCAAATTTTATCTCTATTAAAGATGCGTTCCAAATTTTGTGTTTAGTAAAAATTTAGTTTGAAAATATTTTTATCAAAAACATTTTCTCAAAAAATCGAAAACTTTGAGCCATTAAAAAAATTTTATCTGATAAAATTTTTTCATTGAAAGAAGTTTTAAGCAATTAAAATTAATTGTTTCTTTTTCGCCATTCAACCAATAAACAATAAAAATATTATCATACTTTAAGATCCATTGAAAACAACCCCTTCAATTTTTCGAATATTAAATATCATAAATAAAATTGAATGGTTGTCTGTTGCCAAATGTCAATAAAACTTTAACACTTTAAAGTTTAGGCCTTTTTTAACTCAAACAAACTCCTAAGATAGAATCTCGCTTTGTGGGAGGGGGGAAAAATAAATCTTATAAAAAATCAATAAATGTTTGAATGTCTAAATAAATCGTAAATTGAATTGCAATAAAGGAATGACCATTTGAATGCAATTTATGAGTTGGAGTTGTTTGTTGTCATGGTTCAAACTACGAGTATTGTTTGAAGAGCGACACCTTGTCTGAACCCAACCTTGTTTGTTATTGTTGTTCGTGCGAAAAACCTCCTCCCATACAAAATTAAAATCATAAAGTGTCAACTTTTTACATTGAAGTTTTCGAGTTTGTTTGAGTTCTATTGAGTTCCAATACTTGAGTGTTGCATTGTTTGTTTAGGGTGTTGCAAAAACGCAAATTTTATATATAAAACTAATAAATAATCACCTAAAACCAACATTCAAGATGTGATCTCTATACACGTTTTTTTTTCAATTTTATTGTTTTTTCCACGAATCTTAAAAAACTGAATTCAAAAACTTAAAAAAAATCTTTCAAATTTCAAAACTTAGTTCTCAGTATTATTGACATTATGATCATTTACGTATGAGTACAATTTAAAATTTGATATTTATTTTTTTGAAATTTATTATTGTTTATTTCTTGAAACTGCGTAAGTGGATTTTTTTTTTCTTATTCTGCACCAGCACCACCATCAAAACCAGCCTTTCAATTTCGAGTTCAAGTCAAAGTTACAATTCATTCAGATGAAAAATGGAAAAAATCTGATTTCTAGAAAATTTGAATGGTTGGTTTAATTTTTGTTGTTGTTGTTTTTAATGGTGTACTAGAAGTTGTTGTAGTTGTAGTTCTGCTGACTTTGACTGATTGACAGTTATGATCGCCAAGGTCGACTTTAAAATGCCACCAAGATCGTGGTTCGGTTTAAGTAATTTATATCAACTTAGAGAAAATTTTTGGTAACAACTTCTTTGAATATAAAAAATTTTGTTAAAAAGTTTTACATAAGTGCATTGCACTATAATCCCAAATTATGGATTTAGAGTTTTTAAGAAATGATTGTATATTTTTTTTGCTCCAGAACTCATATTTTTGAAGTCCTAGTCTGTTATTCCTATTTTTTAATTTTTATCGATAACTTTATTTTATCTCAGATTTTCTTCCATTTTGCTCTAACACTTAACTAGATATTTAATTGATCCATATTCTTACCGTTGCATCTATAATTTAGACTTAGTTATGCCCTTAACTTCAATGATACTGAAAATGCTTGACTTTTTTTTAAATAAGAGTTTGGGTTTGATTTTTGTCTAAATATCGTGAAGGTCACTCTTTAAATTGTTGGTGATGGCAGTTTTAAATATTTATTAATGGTTTATTTTTACTTCAGTCTCGAAATTATTGCGTATGAAAGGGTATTATATCAACATGTGTTATATCGCACTTGATGGTATTTAACGATATTAGGTCCTAAAACAATAAAATTTGGTAGGGAAGGTTAGTTGAGGGTAATATTTGCTTTAGTTTCATAGAAATTTTACAAAAATATTTATAAGAAATTTTTCAAAAATTTCTTATTTTTATAGAAAAGTTTTCAAGTTTCTTATTTTTATTGGAAAGTATTCAAAAATTTCTTATTTTTATAGGAAAATTTTCACAAATTTCCTATTTTTATAGAAAATTTTTCAAAAATTTCTTATTTGTGTAGGAAATTTTTCAAAAATTTCTTTTTTATAGACAATTTTTCAAAAATTTCTTATTTTTATAGGAAATTTTTCAAAAATATCTTACTTTTATAGGAAATTTTTCAAAATTTTCTTATTTTTATAGGAATTTTTTCAAAAATTTATTATTTTTTTGGAAAATTATTCAAAAATTTTTTAATTCTATAAGAAATTTTTCAAATATTCTTATTTTTGTAGGAAATTTTTCAAAATTTTCTTGTTTTTATAGGAAATTTTTAAAAAATTTCTTATTTTTATAAAAAAAATTTTCAAAAATTTCTTATAGATAATTTTTCAAAAATTTCTTACAGGAAATTTTTCAAAAATTTCTTATTTTTATAGAAATTTTTTTAAAAATTTCTTACTTTTATCGAACATTTTTCAAAAATTTCTTATTAATATGGGAAATTTTTCAAAAATTTCTTATTTTTATAGGAAATTTTTCAAAAATTTCTTAAATTTTCAAAAATTTCTTATTTGTATAGGATATTTTTCAAAAATTTCTTATTTTTATAGGAAATTTTTTAAAAATTTTCTTATTTTTTTTTTATTTTTCAAAAATTTCTTATTTGTATAGGAAATTTTTTAAAAATTTCTTATTTGTATGGAAAATTTTTAAAAAATTTCTTATTTTTTAAGAAAATTTTCAAAAATTTCTTACCTTTTAGGAAATTTTTCAAAAAATTTTTATTTTATTTAGGAAATTTTTCAAAAAATTCTTATTTTTATAGGAAATTTTCTCAAAATTTCCTATTTTTAAAGGAAATTTTCTCAAATTTTCCTATTTTTATAGGAAATATTCTCAAATTTTCTTATTTTTATAGGAAATTTTTTCAAATTTTCCTATTTTTTATATGAAATTGTCTCAAAATTTAATATTTTTATCAGAAATTTTTCAAAAATTTCTTATTTTTTTAGGAAGTTTTTCTTTAAATTTCTTATTTTTTTAGAAAATTTTTCAAAAATTTCTTATTTTTATAGGAAATTTTTCAAAATTTTTTTTTATAGGAAATTTTCTCAAAGTTTAATATTTCTACAGGAAATTTTTCCAAAATTTCCTTTTTTTATAGGAAATTTTTCAAAAATTTCTTATTTTTATAGGAAATTAAAAAAAAATTCTTATTTTTTAGGAAATTTTTCAAAAATTTCTTATTTTTATAGGAAATTTTTCAAAAATTTCTTATTTTTATAGGAAATTTTTAAAAAATTTCTAATTTTTTAGGAAATTTTTCAAAAATTTTTTATTTTTATAGGAAATTTTTCAAAAATTTCTTATCTTATAGGAAATTTTTCAAAAATTTCTTATTTCATAAGAAATTTCTCGAAATTTTCTTTTTTTTTATAAGAAATTTTTCAAAAATTTCTTATTTTTATAACAAAATTTTCAAAAATTTCTTAATTTTACAAAAATAATCCATTTATTGTGAACTTTTTAACAACTAACTACAAGCTAACTACAAAATAATTCAGGAATGCAAACAAACCTGGTTGCAAACCTGGTTAAGAACAAATTTTATTATGATCTTTTTGTATAGAAAATATTTTGTTAAAAATTATGAGATGTCAAAATTTTAAATCAACATTTAAATTACACCTTTTATTGGTATCCCCTTTCCAAACAGTCAAACAACTTATTAACTTATATTGACTGACTTACCGTCATAATAACTTGAGTTTGTGACTGAGTGAGTTCATTTCCACGAATTTACACACATTAGAATTTGTGTTGTTGTTTTCGTATAAATATGCATTAAACTTCAATTGAGATTTAGCTTCGACTTTTATGCGTTTTTGCTGTTTCTTGTCGTTTAATAAAAAAAATTGTTTATGTTTTATTCGATTTTAAATAGACGCGTTTTTATGTGGCAACTCGTTTCTTTAAAATCGATTCTTTTTTTTTTTTTGTTGTATTTGTTTTGCGTATGGGAATATTTAAGATTTTGTCATGAGTCATTTTCAGATTTAAGTCTATTTTCTTGTTGTTGTTGTTGCTGATTTTCAATAGACTTCAGATTTCGGAGTTAAATATTCACTTGTTAGTGAAGTTGAATTCTTTTTGTTTTTGTTTCTGTTTTATTGTTATCGTTTGCGTACATACGTTATTAATGTCTGATGTACTTGTTTGTTAATACATTTTTTAATATTTTTTTTTTTAATTTTTTTATATTGATGGTTTTTGTATTCAAAATCTCCAAGGAATTGTTTAACATAAATTCAACATCAAGTTAACGAACGCAGAATCTCTATCTACAGAGAAAAATCTACAAATTGATGGTTTCTGAATAGAATTGTATTGGAAATAAATTCATTCAATTTTATGTTATAAATCAGTTAAACAAAACAGCTTGAAATCTGTAATCTGAGATAAATATGAATGCGAATTCTTAGTTGATTTTACAATTTAATTTTTCTTCTATATAATGATTTTGAAATTAATATTAAAATTGTTAAATTTTTGCTGAGATAATAATTTTAATCATTCAAATAGGATGATATTTACCAATATTAGGTTCTTAAATGATAATATTGAGTTGCTTTAGTTTTACAGCAATTTTTTTTTTTTAATTTTGCTATAAAACTAATAAATTTTTGAAAAGTTCTGCTATAAAATTAAGATATTTTTATAAAATTTCCATTAAAAATAGGAAATTTTTTTAAATTTTCCTGTACAAATAAGAAATTTTTTAAATTTTTCCTATCAAAATAAGACATTTTGAAAAATTTCTTACAAAAACAAGAAATTTTTAAAAAATTTTATAAAAAAATAAGACGATTTAAAAAAAAATCATAAAAAAATAAAAGAATTTTTGAAAAATTTCCTATGAAAATAAGAAATTGTTAAAGAATTTTCTATCAAAATAAGAAATTTTTGAAAAATTTCCTATCAAAATAAGAAATTTTTAAAAAATTTGCTATAAAAATAAAAAAAAAATTAAAAATTTCCTATAAAAATTAGTTAGATTTGAAAGATTTGCTATAAAAATAAGAAATGTTTGAAATATTTTCTATAAAAATGAGAAATTTTCGAAAAATTTTCTATAAAAATCAAATAATTTTGAAAACTTCCCTATAAAGATAACAAATTTTTGCAAAACTTCCTATAAAAATAAGAAATTTTTGAAAATTTCCTATAAAAATGAGAAATCTTTCAAGATATTCCTATAAAACAAGAAAATTTTTAAAAATGTCCTATAAAAATAAGAAATATTTAAAGAAATTCCCATAAAAACAAGAAAATTAAAAAAAATCCTATAAAACTAAGAAATTTTTGAAGAATTTCCTATAAAAATAACAAATTTTTGAAAATAAGAAATTTTTGAAAAATTTCCGATAAAAAATAGGAAATTTTTGAAAAATTTCCTAAAAAAATAGGAAATTTTTGAAAAATTTCCTAAAAAAATAGGAAATTTTTCAAAAATTTCCTATTTTTATAGGAAATTTTTGAAAAATTTCCTAAAAAAATAGGAAATTTTTGAAAAATTTCCTATAAAAATAGGAAATTTTTGAAAAATTTCCTATAAAAATATGAAATTTTGAAAAATTTCCGATAAAAAATAGGAAATTTTTGAAAAATTTCCTATAAAAATAGGAAATTTTTGAAAAATTTCCTATAAAAATAGGAAATTTTTGAAAAATTTCCTATAAAAATAGGAAATTTTTGAAAAATTTCCTATAAAAATAGGAAATTTTTGAAAAATTTCCTATAAAAATAGGAAATTTTTGAAAAATTTCCTATAAAAATAGGAAATTTTTGAAAAATTTCCTATAAAAAATAGGAAATTTTTGAAAAATTTCCTGTAAAAATAGGAAATTTTTGAAAAATTTCCTATAAAAATAGGAAATTTTTGAAAAATTTCCTATAAAAATAGGAAATTTTTGAAAAATTTCCTATAAAAATAGGAAATTTTTGAAAAATTTCCTATAAAAATAGGAAATTTTTGAAAAATTTCCTATAAAAATAGGAAATTTTTGAAAAATTTCCTATAAAAATAGGAAATTTTTGAAAAATTTCCTATAAAAATAGGAAATTTTTGAAAAATTTCCTATAAAAATAGGAAATTTTTGAAAAATTTCCTATAAAAATAGGAAATTTTTGAAAAATTTCCTATAAAAATAGGAAATTTTTGAAAAATTTCCTATAAAAATAGGAAATTTTTGAAAAATTTCCTATAAAAATAGGAAATTTTTGAAAAATTTCCTATAAAAATAGGAAATTTTTGAAAAATTTCCTATAAAAATAGGAAATTTTTGAAAAATTTCCTATAAAAATAGGAAATTTTTGAAAAATTTCCTATAAAAATAGGAAATTTTTGAAAAATTTCCTATAAAAATAGGAAATTTTTGAAAAATTTCCTATAAAAATAGGAAATTTTTGAAAAATTTCCTATAAAAATAGGAAATTTTTGAAAAATTTCCTATAAAAATAGGAAATTTTTGAAAAATTTCCTATAAAAATAGGAAATTTTTGAAAAATTTCCTATAAAAATAGGAAATTTTTGAAAAATTTCCTATAAAAATAGGAAATTTTTGAAAAATTTCCTATAAAAATAGGAAATTTTTGAAAAATTTCCTATAAAAATAGGAAATTTTTGAAAAATTTCCTATAAAAATAGGAAATTTTTGAAAAATTTCCTATAAAAATAGGAAATTTTTGAAAAATTTCCTGTAAAAATAGGAAATTTTTGAAAAATTTCCTATAAAAATAGGAAATTTTTGAAAAATTTCCTATAAAAATAGGAAATTTTTGAAAAATTTCCTATAAAAATAGGAAATTTTTGAAAAATTTCCTATAAAAATAGGAAATTTTTGAAAAATTTCCTATAAAAATAGGATATTTTTGAAAAATTTCCTATAAAAATAGGAAATTTTTGAAAAATTTCCTATAAAAATAGGAAATTTTTGAAAAATTTCCTATAAAAATAGGATATTTTTGAAAAATTTCCTATAAAAATAGGAAATTTTTGAAAAATTTCCTATAAAAATAGGAAATTTTTGAAAAATTTCCTATAAAAATAGGATATTTTTGAAAAATTTCCTATAAAAATAGGAAATTTTTCAAAAATTTCCTATAAAAATAGGAAATTTTTGAAAAATTTCCTATAAAAATAGGAAACTTTTGAAAAATTTCCTATAAAAATAGGAAACTTTTGAAAAATTTCCTATAAAAATAGGAAATTTTTGAAAAATTTCCTATAAAAATAGGAAATTTTTGAAAAATTTCCTATAAAAATAGGAAATTTTTGAAAAATTTAATATAAAAATAGGAAATTTTTGAAAAATTTAATATAAAAATAGGAAATTTTTGAAAAATTTCCTATAAAAATAGGAAATTTTTGAAAAATTTCCTATAAAAATAGGAAATTTTTGAAAAATTTCCTATAAAAATAGGAAATTTTTGAAAAATTTCCTATAAAAATAGGAAATTTTTGAAAAATTTCCTATAAAAATAGGAAATTTTTGAAAAATTTCCTATAAAAATAGGAAATTTTTGAAAAATTTCCTATAAAAATAGGAAATTTTTGAAAAATTTCCTATAAAAATAGGAAATTTTTGAAAAATTTCCTATAAAAATAGGAAATTTTTGAAAAATTTCCTATAAAAATAGGAAATTTTTGAAAAATTTCCTATAAAAATAGGAAATTTTTGAAAAATTTCCTATAAAAATAGGAAATTTTTGAAAAATTTCTTATAAAAATAGGAAATTTTTGAAAAATTTCCTATAAAAATAGGAAATTTTTGAAAAATTTCCTATAAAAATAGGAAATTTTTGAAAAATTTCCTATAAAAATAGGAAATTTTTGAAAAATTTCCTATAAAAATAGGAAATTTTTGAAAAATTTCCTATAAAAATAGGAAATTTTTGAAAAATTTCCTATAAAAATAGGAAATTTTTGAAAAATTTCCTATAAAAATAGGAAATTTTTGAAAAATTTCCTATAAAAATAGGAAATTTTTGAAAAATTTCCTATAAAAATAGGAAATTTTTGAAAAATTTCCTATAAAAATAGGAAATTTTTGAAAAATTTCCTATAAAAATAGGAAACTTTTGAAAAATTTCCTATAAAAATAGGAAATTTTTGAAAAATTTCCTATAAAAATAGGAAATTTTTGAAAAATTTCCTATAAAAATAGGAAATTTTTGAAAAATTTCCTATAAAAATAGGAAATTTTTGAAAAATTTCCTATAAAAATAGGAAATTTTTGAAAAATTTCCTATAAAAATAGGAAATTTTTGAAAAATTTCCTATAAAAATAGGAAATTTTTGAAAAATTTCCTATAAAAATAGGAAATTTTTGAAAAATTTCCTATAAAAATAGGAAATTTTTGAAAAATTTCCTATAAAAATAGGAAATTTTTGAAAAATTTCCTATAAAAATAGGAAATTTTTGAAAAATTTCCTATAAAAATAGGAAATTTTTGAAAAATTTCCTATAAAAATAGGAAATTTTTGAAAAATTTCCTATAAAAATAGGAAATTTTTGAAAAATTTCCTATAAAAATAGGAAATTTTTGAAAAATTTCCTATAAAAATAGGAAATTTTTGAAAAATTTCCTATAAAAATAGGAAATTTTTGAAAAATTTCCTATAAAAATAGGAAATTTTTGAAAAATTTCCTATAAAAATAGGAAATTTTTGAAAAATTTCCTATAAAAATAGGAAATTTTTGAAAAATTTCCTATAAAAATAGGAAATTTTTGAAAAATTTCCTATAAAAATAGGAAATTTTCGAAAAATTTCCTATAAAAATAGGAAATTTTTGAAAAAACTCCTATAAAAATAGGAAATTTTTGAAAAATTTCCTATAAAAATAGGAAATTTTTGAAATATTTCCTATAAAAATAGGAAATTTTTGAAAAATTTTCTATAAAAATAGGAAATTTTTGAAAAATTTCCTATAAAAATAGGAAATTTTTGAAATATTTCGTATAAAAATAAAAATTTTTGAAAAATTTTGTATAAAAATAGAAAATTTTTGAAAAATTTCCTATAAAAATAGAAAATTTTTGAAAAATTTCCCATACAAATAGGAAATTTTTGAAAAATTTTCTATAAAAATAGCAAATTTTTGAAAAATTTTCTATAAAAATAGCAAATTTTTGAAAAATTTTCTATAAAAATAGCAAATTTTTGAAAAATTTTCTATAAAAATAGGAAATTTTTGAAAAATTTCCTATAAAAATAGGAAATTTTTGAAAAATTTCCTATAAAAATAGGAAATTTTTGAAAAATTTCCTATAAAAATAGGAAATTTTTGAAAAATTTCCTATAAAAATAGGAAATTTTTGAAAAATTTCCTATAAAAATAGGAAATTTTTGAAAAATTTCCTATAAAAATAGGAAATTTTTGAAAAATTTCCTATAAAAATAGGAAATTTTCGAAAAATTTCCTATAAAAATAGGAAATTTTTGAAAAAACTCCTATAAAAATAGGAAATTTTTGAAAAATTTCCTATAAAAATAGGAAATTTTTGAAATATTTCCTATAAAAATAGGAAATTTTTGAAAAATTTTCTATAAAAATAGGAAATTTTTGAAAAATTTCCTATAAAAATAGGAAATTTTTGAAATATTTCGTATAAAAATAAAAATTTTTGAAAAATTTTGTATAAAAATAGAAAATTTTTGAAAAATTTCCTATAAAAATAGAAAATTTTTGAAAAATTTCCCATACAAATAGGAAATTTTTGAAAAATTTTCTATAAAAATAGCAAATTTTTGAAAAATTTTCTATAAAAATAGCAAATTTTTGAAAAATTTTCTATAAAAATAGCAAATTTTTGAAAAATTTTCTATAAAAATAGGAAATTTTTGAAAAATTTCCTATATACATAAATAAGAAATTTTTGAAAAATTTCCTAGCAAAATATTTTCTAGCAATAATTTCTATAAGAAATTTTTGAAAAATTTCCTATAAAAATAAGAAATTTTTGAAAATAATCCTATAAAAATTAGAAATTTTTGAAAAATTGTTCAGAACAATTTTAAATATTTTATGTAGGTCATGTTTTACCTATTGGTAGTTCAAAATCTGATATAAAATTTTTCTTTTTCAAAATGATAACTTTTCAATATCAATTATCCATTTGTACTTGTATCAAAAATGTCAAGATAAAAAAAATGTCAGAGTCGATAATAAAAGCATAAATATTTCCTGAATATGATGAAGTTGTATATTAGAATGTTACTAGACATTAAAGTAATAACATATTTAAGTATGAACTTGTATATTCCTTATCAGAAATTCTTTATTGATGGTTTTTTATAGACTTTTTGTAGGTTCTGTATTTTTGTATTTGACAAAACGTTTTAGCACGTATATCAATAAAAACGTGAGGCTTTTCGATGCTGTTATCGAATTTTGAAGTGAATACGTAGATACTTATGTGATAGCTATATATTTACTAAAAAAAAGAAACACAGAAGCACAATGGGGCAGTGTGTAAGAAAACATTGGGACTTACAAATTCATTTTTGTAAATTTTTTTAAAATTTGAATTTTTTCGAAATATGTTCATTTAGATTCAATAAAATTTTCTTATATATCTAAATTATTTATTAAGTTAATTTGATTTTTTTAATAACGGTTTGGCGAGACTATAATTTAAAATAAAAATTATACTTCGCCTTTAAACAGAAGGTTTTTAAATTGGAATATGCCCTAAAGATATGTTTTAAAATTAAATGGAAAATTTAAAGTAAACAAAAATAAATGATAAATTTAGTAAAATATTTACAAAGGCAAAAAATAACATTGTATTATTTAATTACTATTTATTGTAAATACAAACTAATATTTCGAATTGGTTGTTATTAAAATATTTGAGCTCTAAACAAAGCTAATGGTTAAGTGATTTAAAAAAAAATTTCTATAACCAAATTATATTAAAACTGATACTTAAAGGCTGAAAACGAATAGAAATTAACATTCTTAAATTTAAATATTGAAATCTCGATTTATATTTTTATATGAAAGGTTGAACTCTCTAGAATGTAATACTATAAAATTGTTTAATTTGAGTCATAGATCACTTCAATATTTCAATAGTTCTAAAAAATAAAAAAAATTTAGACAATTTTTGTTAACCCTAGAAATATTTTAAACACTTTTAAAATATTTTTTTCGTCTCCAACCTTTGTTTTTGGCACAAACTAATAATTTAAAAATTTTTTTAATTAAATAAAATTCTAGTATTTGTTTTTGCACTTTATTGTTTTATTCTAAAACAAACAAAATTATGAATTATATTATTTGCAAAATTATCAATAATTAGCACATAAAATATTTATTGGTTTTTTTTTGCGAAAATATTTTACCAATGAAATTTTTCTGTTTAAATTAATTTAAGAATTTGGCAAATAAGTGGTGCAATTCTGTTATTATTAAACAAATAGGAAAAATAAGTTGGTCACACTACACCTAAAATTGTAGGACTTGTTTGCAAAATTTTTTGTACTAGTCATGTTAAAAATTATTGATTTTAGATAAAACTTGCAAATATATACAGATGATTTATATACCGTTATAAAGCAGATACTATAGCCTTTTATTTGAGATGAATTCTTACTAAAAAAAGAAACATCTTACATAAACTTCAAATTTTTCGCGAACAAAACAAAAACATAAATTTTGAATATTTTGTAATCATTAATTTTAGGTCAAATATGCAAACACATGCAGATAATTTTTACACCGATATAAAGCAGTCACCTTTTCATTTAATTTAGCATGAATTTAAATTTAAATCTATATAGAAAATTTAAAATTTTTCACGAACAAAAAAACTTTAAATTTTGAATATTTTTGTAATCTTTAATTTTAGGTCAAATATGCAAAATTATGCAGATATATTATATATGGTAAGAAAGCTAGAACTTCATCCTTTTAGTTGAGTAAATCTAAGTTTTAAAGGGTTTTGTTAAAAAAATTATATACAACCTGAAATTGTAAATTTTTTGAATTTTGTTTTCTGTAAAAAATTTCATCAAAAAATAATTAGTTGTTATTAAGGAGAAAAAATTTTACGTAAAAATTAACTTTTTATAGAAAATTTTTCAAAAATTTACTTTTTATAGGAAATTTTTCAAAAATTTACTTTTTATAGGAAATTTTTCAAAAATTTACTTTTTATAGGAAATTTTTCAAAAATTTACTTTTTATAGGAAATTTTTCAAAAATTTACTTTTTATAGGAAATTTTTCAAAAGTTTACTTTTTAAAGGAAATTTTTCAAAAATTTACTTTTTATGGGAAATTTTTCAAAAATGTACTTTTTATGGGAAATTTTTCAAAAATTTACTTTTTATGGGAAATTTTTCAAAAATATACTTTTTATAGGAAATTTTTCAAAAATTTACTTTTTATAGGAAATTTTTCAAAAATTTACTTTTTATAGGATATTTTTCAAAAATTTGCGTTTTATAGGAAATTTTTCAAAAATTTGCGTTTTATAGGAAATTTTTCAAAAATTTACTTTTTATAGGAAATTTTTTAAAAATTAACTTTTTATAGGAAATTTTTCAAAAATTTACTTTTTATAGGAAATTTTTCAAAAATTTACTTTTTATAGGAAATTTTTCAAAAATTTACTTTTTATAGGAAATTTTTCAAAAATTTACTTTTTATAGGAAATTTTTCAAAAATTTACTTTTTATAGGAAATTTTTCAAAAATTTACTTTTTATGGAATATTTTTCAAAAAATTACTTTTTATAGGAAATTTTTCAAAAATTTACTTATTATAGGAAATTTTTCAAAAATTTGCGTTTTATAGGAAATTTTTCAAAAATTTACTTTTTATAGGAAATTTTTTAAAAATTTACTTTTTATAGGAAATTTTTCAAAAATTTACTTTTTATAGGAAATTTTTCAAAAATTTACTTATAGGAAATTTTTCAAAAACTTACATTTTATAGGAAATTTTTCAAAAATTTACTTTTTATAGGAAATTTTTCAAAAATTTACTTTTTATAGGATATTTTTCAAAAATTTTCTTTTTATAGGAAATTTTTCAAAAATTTACTTTTTATAGGAAATTTTTCAAAAATTTACTTTTTAAATAAAATTTTTCAAAAATTTGCGTTTTATAAGAATTTTTCGAAAATCTTCCTAAAATTTGATTTATAAAACTTAAGTACTATCTACACTCGGACTGCGGTCATATGGAAAAAGTCTTTGGAAGAAATGAATATAAATGATATTTTTATATCATGCCAATTATCACTGATTTTAGATTAAATACGCAAATATATTCAGATGCTTTTTATATCGTTATAAAGTAGAGTCTTCAGCCTATAAATCGTGATAACCTTAGCTTGTAAATTTCCCTCAATTATAATTTTTACTAACCTACAACCAGATAACAACTCAAAAACTCATGTATATCATTCCTGATTTTAGTCTTAATATGCAAATATATGCAGATAATTTATATATCTTAAGAAAGCAGACACTTTAGTCTTTAATTGGAAATACATTTGGTTTCTGGGCGTCACGTCAACAGAAGTAAGTAAGTAATGTAAGTAATGTAGAGACTTCAGCCTATAAATCGTGATAATCTAAGCTTGTACATTTTCCTCTATTATAATCTTTACGAATTACAACCAGAAAAAAAACTCAAAAAATTTGTCTGTTTGAGGTGTTATTTAAAAGCTCACTTATAATAGGTCATGTTAATCATTCCTGATTTTAGCCATAATATGCAAATATATGCAGATAATTTATATACCATAAGAAATTAGATATATCAGTCTTTAATAGGAGATAAATTTAGTTGCAGGGCTCTTCGTCAAAAGAAGTTACACTCTAACAAAACTGGTGTAAAATTTTATTCTGAAATAAGACAAAAAATAGAAAATAAAACTGTCAATTATTTATTCATTTAAAATAAACGTTCATAAATAAAGAAAATATGAACTAAATTTATTATCACCTCCAGCTATTTAATAAATCATTAATTAAAAGTTCATTCTAGTTTTACTAAATATTATTTACAAGTTCTTTTTTTTTCCTGTAATATAATTCAATGTATGATAATTACTTTGAAGAATATGAAGTATTTTTATAGGAGGAATACAATAGTTTTTTTTATTGCAATCATGATAAAAATATTCAAGCATCTAATTTTCCAATTAAATTGTTAAACCCATTTATTAGCTCTTAATAAATCAAATCAATGCAAATCACTCAAGTTGTAAATTTATAAGTAAATTTGTAAGTATGTAAAAATAAAAACACAAATTTATTAACAACAATTATTTTAGATATAAAATTAAACACCAGTAAATATTTATTTTATATAAATCATTAAAATTTATTTGTGTTTTCATTAAAAAATTGGTAGTAAATTATTTTCTTTTCTATTCACTACTTAAGCAGTTTTTATATAAAATTTACGATTTTTTTAATGTGCTAAAAATGAAATCGATAACGATAAAGTCAATTATTTAGATTAAGTAAAAATTGAAATACCTTTTAAATATAAGGCAAAAATATTAGAACTTAAGACAAATGTTTAGAATTTTTTAAAACACAGGGTGAGGCACTATGTTATTTTTGCTGCAAAAAAGACCGTTTTTTGACCATAGCTTTTTAAAAACCGAATAATGCAGTTCTATAGAGAAGAGCCTAGATATTAAGGATCAATAATTGTTTTCAAGAAAAAGTTATATTATGTGCTATACAAATGATGTGCTTCATGTTCTAAAACGAAAAGCGATGCAAATTTTCAAAAAACTCAGTAGCTCATGCATCGAATATAGTTTCACAGCTTTAATCTTCTGGATTTAATTAAGACACAAAACCTTGGTTTTAGTCTGCAGAAAAAAATAACTTCATTTCGTATATAGTTTAGAAGATATCAAGAAATCAAAAAAACTCTACAAAATTCAGTATTTTCATTTGTCTTTGAACAAAAACTAAGTTGGCTGGGTTTGGCTCGGTGCTTCGACCATAACCATGGCAAAGATGAAAGTCTCTTCTTACGATTGAGCGAAAAAATTTCACTGAAATTTACCGATCGTAGAACAATGTTCAAAATTTTCTGAAAAAAGCCACGAAAATTGTTAAGCATAATTTAAGCAAAAAGTATTGCAGTCGTTTAGGCGTAACTTTTTAATCAAGTTGAATCTAATTCTAAGTTCAAGGCAGGCACCCGTAGCATCCGACGGATTTCAACCAAAATTTTTTGAAAAATTCCCTATAAAAATAAGAAATTTTTGCAAAATTTCCTATAAAAATAAGAAATTTTTTAAAATTTCCTATAAAAATAAGAAAATTTTGAAAAAATTGCCATAAAAATAAGAAATTTTTGAAAAATTTCGTATAAAGATAAGAAATTTTTGAAAAATTTCTTATAAAAATAAGTAAATTTTTGCAAAATTTCCTATAAAAATAAGAAATTTTTGAACAATTTCCTATAAAAATAAGAAATTTTTGAAAAATTTCGTATAAAGATAAGAAATTTTTGAAAAATTTCCTATAAAATTAAGAAATTTTTGAAAAATTTCCTAAAAAAAATAAGAAATTTTTGAAAAATTTCCTATAAAAATAAGAAATTTTTGAAAAATTTCCTATAAAAATAAGAAATTTTTGAAAAATTTCCTATAAAAATAAGAAATTTTTGAAAAAATTCCTATAAAAATAAGAAAATTTTGAAAAATTTCCTATAAAAACAGGAAATTTTTGAAAAATTTTCTATAAAAATAATAATTTTTTTTTTTAAATTTCCTATCAAAATAAGAAATTTTTGAAAAATTTCCTACAAAAATAAGATATTTTTGAAAAATTTTCTATAAAAATGAGAAAGTTTTTAAAAGTGTCCTATAAAAATAAGAAATTTATAAAAAAAATATAAATTTTTGAAAAATTTCCTATAAAAATAAGAAAATTTTTAAAAATTTCCTATAAAAATAAGAAATTTTTGAAAATTTTCCTATAAAAATAAGAAATTTTTGAAAAATTTCCTGAAACAAAAAAAATTTTTTTTTAAATTTTCTATAAAGAAAAGAAATTTTTGAAAAATTTCCTATAAAAATAGGAAATTTTTGAAAAATTTCCTATAAAAATAAGAAATTTTTGAAAAATTTCGTACAAAAATAAGAAATTTTTGAAAAATTTCCTATTAAAATAAGAAATTTTTGAAAAACTTCCTATTAAAATAAGAAATTTTTGAAAAATTTCCTATAAAAGTAAGAAGTTTTTGAAAGATTTCCTATAAAAATAAGAATTTTTCCTATAAAAATAGGAAATTTTTGGAAAATTTCCTATAAAAATAATACATTTTTGAAAAATTTCCTATAAAAATAAGAAATTTTTGAAAAATTTCCTGTAAAAATAGGAAATATTTGAAAAATTTCCTAAAAAAAATAAGAAATTTTTGAAAAATTTCCTACAAAAAATTTTTGAAAAATTTCCTATAAAAAAGAAATTTTTGAAAAATTTCCCATAAAAATAACAATTTTTTGAAAGATTTCGTATAAAAATAAGAAATTTTTTTAAAATTTCCTATAAAAATAAAAACTTTTTGGAAAAATTTCCTATAAAAATCAGAAGTTTTTGAAAAATTTCCTATAAAAATAAGAAATTTTTGAAAAATTTCCTATAAAAATAAGAAATTTTTGAAAAATTTCCTATAAAAATAAGAAATTTTTGAAAAATTTCCTATAAAAATAAGAAATTTTTGAAAAATTTCCTATAAAAATTAAAAATTTTTGAAAAATTTCCTGCAAAAATAGGAAATATTTGAAAAATTTCCTAAAAAAAAAAATAAGAAATTTTTGAAAAATTTCCTATAAAAAAGAAATTTTTGAAAAATTTCCTATAAAAAAGAAATTTTTGAAAAATTTCCTATAAAAAAGAAATTTTTGAAAAATTTCCTATAAAGAAAAGAAATTTTTGAAAAAATTGCTATAAAAATAAGAAATTTTTGAAAAATTTTCTAAAAAAAAAATGAGAAAATTTTGAAAAATTTCCTATAAAATCATACTTCGATGTATGAAGAAATACCACTGTGCGACGTAGGGGATGTTGGATACCAAGCAATGGTTTTGACCAGTCTTAACTTGGTAAGCTTCATCTCAACTGTGATTCCTGTTCTTCACGTGGTATCACCGGGGAAACCACGTTGACACCCATTATAGAAGTGAGCTAACATTTGCCCCAAGTTCTTCCATAAGAACGATAAAGAATATGGGTTAGAACGTCGGTCTGTGGAAAAGCTAAAACTAGAATATTCTAAAATACGTTAGGGCTTTGACCTAACAGGTTCTAAATATAGGCCGCTTAAGTAAAGTAAGTAAGCATTTTTTTAAAAATCAGGGACTTATTGACCCGCTCTCGTAACAAAAATAATATTTCTAAAAAAAAAAAATAATAAATCTTCGACTAAACTTTATCTATTTTTAAAATTGTAGAGATTAATAATTATTTATAATGATAATAATTATCATAACTGTCTAAAGTAGTTACAATTAAACTTAATAAATTTTTACATTATAACTGATTGAATTAAAAGATAAGAAATATTTTTTTTCTTCATTTAAAACAGTTAAAATAAGCTAAACTCCCCTGAACGTTCAAAAAATCTTTAGCTGTCATAAACCTCAGCCATTCGTAAGAATAATGGCACAAGTCAAAATATGATGAATAAAGACAAGTAAAATAACTTTCTTATACCATGAACAGAAACTTCAGATTTCGATAAAAACAATTTTACAATTGTTAACCCTTTGATAAACATAAAATTTTTATATATTCCACTATTTAAGCAAATGGGCGACATCACACGACTAAACACTGATTAGTCATTTTAATTAAAAAAAAAAAACAATATTGAAAACAGTTTTTCTCATTGGATGATTTTTACCCGTGTTTTAGTCTAACATCCATATTTACGCCTGACAAGTACAATCGCTTTAAACAGCCATAACTAGAGGAATCAGATACAAATTGGATTCGTGATATATTCATGTAGATAAACGTTTGACATAAATAAGCATTTCCGCGTTGGCGTTAAAGTTTATTTAATTGTAGTTGAGTTAAACCGATATTACCAGGCTATAATAAATATTGGCTAGTACTCGTTTAAGTACTAACCATTAAAAAAAAAATATTGTGAATACTAATGTCATGTACAAATCGAACCACAGAATGCAAATCAAACGATGCATTGCGATAGATAAATGTAGTCTCTGTGTGATATTTTAGTATAAGTCTATTGTTTTTTGCCATAAAGGTTCAGACAAAATCTGAACGGATAAGAATCAATTTTAACCATGGGTATTTACAAGATGGGATATTTAAAAGGCCATAATATTTTTTTTTAATTGCTTATAAGAAGAAAAAACGAAGGAATATCTTGAAATTTGTGATAACTTAAGAATAATATTTTCAGAAATTGTACTAAATATCGATTTATTTTAAATTTATATGTAGAATTAAAAAATTTACAAGATTAGTTAAAATCTAAATTCAGAAAAACAACTTTAAATTTTTACTTACACTCAATTTTTGGAAATAACAAGAAAGAAAGTACTATAGTCCGTCAAAACCGACCATACGATACCCTTTACCACTAAGGTCAAAGGTGTTCTTATATTTGCTAAATTTTGCCATCATACAAACATTTTCTCAAAACTTATATATTTAAACTGTTTCCGTCATTTGGACTTATATGAGAGCTAGGGTCAAATGTGGACCGATTATCTAGAAATTTATCAGATTAATAGCAGTTGTTACAAAAATTATGTATGCAAAAATTAACTTAAAATTCTCATTATCTTCATATTTACGAGCGTTTTTTTAGTGATTTTTGTCTCACAGATAGAAGAGTTTGTATGCGAGCTATGGTCAAATGTGAACCGATAAATTTTGTACAGTCATTTTAGTTTACATAAGTATTATTTGTTTTAAATTTCATAAAAAAAATATTGATATTTGAGTCCAATATATAAATTCCGGAAGTGGGACCTATGGGAAGTACCATAAATAATGGACCGATTTAAACCAATTTCAATAGCCATGGTCCCACTATCAAAAAAATGATCTGTGATAAATTTCATCAAATTATCTTTAGAATTGCGACCTGTACTTTGATTACATGGTTTACATGGAGGTCCAGCCAGCCAGACGGACGAACGGACGGACTGACTGACATCGCTAAAAAGACTCAGGAAGTGATTCTAAGCCTATTAGTATACTAAAAGGTGGGTCTTAGACAAATATTTCTTTACGTTACATACATCAGCACAAACTTATAATACCCATTCCACTTATGGCGGTGAAGGGTAAAAAAATAAAACGTGCGATCTTGAAAACTACAAGAGATAAAATAAAATGAGTTTAAATCTGTAATCACTAATTTTCTTTAATCAAAATTCGTACTTTAAGACTGAATTTTATACCCACCATCACAAAGAATGGGTATATAATATAGGTATATTGAGATTTGTTTGTAATTTCCTTAATATTAACTCAAAAACCAAAAGGGATATATATTCTGAATCCTTATGAAATTAAATAGAAATTAATTGTTAAGTGAGAAATTATAACATATGATTATAAAATTTGGTATGCAGAAGTTTTACATAAGTACTAGGCAGCATATAAAATTTCATCGAAATCGGTTCACATTTAGCCATAGCTCCAATACAAAACACTTATGGAAACAGCCTTAATTCCACTTAAAATACACTTAAATGCCATTAAATTTAAAACTGTAATAGCTATGACCAATAAATTTAACACAGGGAAGTCTTTTGTCAATGCCAGATAATGTGTAAAAGTTTGTCACAATGGGTCACCATTTGACCATAGCTCCCATATAAAAAACACAAAAATACCAAAAAGAAAGGGGGTTTCTGTCCGTCAAATAAAAGCGCGATAGTACCTTTACTTTAAGAGCTAGAGAGACAATATTTTAAAAAAGTAAAAAGTATTTTTGATATTTTGAAAAAGTTTTATATTGAAAATAGGCGAAATCGGTTCACATTTTGTTAGAGTTCTCATATAACCAAGCGACGGGAATCGCATATATGCTGATAAATTAAATCCAATCGTAATTAAATCCAATCGTAAAATTGTTATTAATATTTCATTTAGTTTAAAAGTTATGATGTTTGCTACTTATCGTCTAAAAATTTATTATCCGAGACTAAGATTTTTGAAAGGCTATTCGTTATCTTTCCGATTGTACATTGTTTGTCTACAAATCAATTCTAAAGCTCCTCTGTTCTAACTATATAAATTAAGTTCTTTAATCGTTTAAAAGTTACGGGGTTATTTCTAAAATAACTCAACAGTTAACAGTTAAGCCATTTTGTTTTTTTTCGGAATTGTTTGTCTACTAAACGCTTTATAACTTTTTTTGTTTTTTGAATTAACTTCGCTGATGCATTTTTGACCCAAATCCAAAATTTGGACTTAATGTTTTGTATAATTTAAAAGTTATAATGTTTTTTGCTTCTCTCATAGATAAGCGTGATATGTTTCTAAATTTAATACAATTTGATAGTGGGTATATCAGATTCTGCACAGGCGAATATAACACTCCTACTTGTTTTTTTTTAAATTCGAAATAATCTATTTCTTTGCAAATGCCTTTAAGGAATTATAATATTGATATTTATCTTGTAAATTATAAGTTTCGCCTTATTTTGCGTGAGCACTAGATTATCTATAAAAACTAATGAAAACATAGTTTTTCTCACATCAAATTGTCAATTTTATTGTTTGGGTTTTTAAACAATTGTATGTCGATTACAGTTATTGGCTTCAAACCGAAACTAAAATAGAAAAAAAATGTTAAAATGCATTTTAAGTTATTAATGGGTGTTTTTTTTAGAGGTATAGAACTTCGAATTGAAATAAAACACAAGAAAATCGTTTTAATGTCCATCAATTTGGCTTTATTGGAAGGATAATTTTATGCCATTAATGTTTAAATATGATTTCGTTCCAATTCCAATATGATTAGGTCCAATTTTCAACAACTTTTTCGAGCATATGGGGCCGTATGTTGGCAATAACGCCACGAATGTTGGCTTCCAAGTCCCCTAACGTTTCTGGTTTGTTGGCGTAGACGAGCGACTTCACATATCCCCAAAGAAAATAATCCAGTGGTGTCAAATCGCACGATCTTGGTGGCCAATTGACAGGTCCATTCCGCGAAATTATGCGCTCATCGAATGTTTCCTTCAATAAATCAATTGTGACGTGCGCTGTATGGCATGTAGCGCCGTGTTGTTGGAACCACAACTCATCCACATTCATGCCATCCAATTGGGGAACAAAATAGTCGGTTATCATGGATCTATACCGGTCTCCATTTATGGTAACTGACTCTCCAGCATTATTTCGGAAGAAGTATGGCCCAATGACTCCACCAGCCCATAGAGCACACCAAACAGTCAGTTTTTCTGGATGTAATGGCGTCTCAAGGGTCTTATGTGGATTTTCTTCACTCCAAATGCGGCAATTTTGCTTGTTGACGTAGTCATTCAACCAAAAATGAGCCTCATCACTGAACAAAATTTTGCGATGAAAATCAGCATCGAGATCAATCTCATTTTCGGCCCATACACCAAAATCACGACGCATTGCATGGTCTCGCGGCTTTAATTCTTGCACAAGCTGGATCTTGTAAGGTCGCAAGCCAAGATCTTTGCGCAAAATCTTCCATAAAGTTGATGGACAAAGCTCCAATTGCTGTGCACGGTGGCGAATCGATTCATTCGGGTCCTCTACAGCGGCAATTGTTTCTTCGGTGCGCATTGTTCGACGTCGCTGCGGATGCGTATTATCACATAGAGTAAACGTAGTGCGAAAACGATCCATAGTTAACCGAATTAATTGCTCTGATGGACGATTATGTCGACCATAAAATGGACGGAGCTTGCGGTAAACTTCGCGAACTGAACCATTATTTTCGAAATAAATTTGCACGATTTGCAAGCGTTGTTCTTTTGTCAACCTGTTCATGATGAAATGGCAAACCAAACTAAATATTAATCACTTGACAGCTGACAAAATGGCCGCCAGTTAAAAAAGTGATGCCAACTTAAAGTTCTATACCTCAATAAAAAACACCCGATATTTAAATAACTCTGTGAAAAAATTTTAAATTTTATCGGAAAAAATACTAAACACGAGTTTGGAACTTTTAGTAATTGATTGGGCCAAAAAGGGTAAAAACGGGAAAATATTAAAGGGCTGTTTTTTTTTTCAACCAATGAAGAAATATAAGACACCGATACCTTTTTTAATTTAGAGTGTAAAAAAGGGAGAAAATATATATCATCTAAGCCAAATGGAAATAGATCTAAGATCAGCAGTAAAAATTATAGGACAATTATTCGGTACATTTAAAAATTCGGCACCTAAGAAGGCAAAACAGGGTGAAAAAAGAAAAATTAGTAGCCTTATATCTCGAAAATAAGAAGCCAAGTATTTGGTTCTTTAATGGTTAATTGTGTAAAAAGGGTAAATACGGGATAATGTTCAAGGGTAGGTTTTTTGTTTTTAAACTTTTTATATCTTTTAAACTGAGGCCCTATGCCCCACTTCGAGTCAAGGATAGCAGAAGAAGAAGAAGAAACTACTGAAGCTAGAAATATAATTTATAGAGGGGTCGATTGAAGAAATATTTTTTCAATTAGAGAGTAAGAAAAGGTAAAATCGATAACATTATATCTTCCAAAGCGCAAGCGGTAGAGACAAAAACGAAAAATAAAATTGGCCTTAGATTAGAAGTAACAATTAAAGGTGTTAAGTACTTTTTGCATATTCCTACCTTAAGGGGGTAAAATGGGGTAGAAAAGGAAAAACTAGTAACGTCATATCTCCGAAGTAAACATCGATAGAAACAAAATTTATATTAGAATTGGATCGGCTAGAAAATTAAGAAGACACATTTTAAGTACTTTTTCAAAAATGGGGGAAAAATAGGGGGTAAGAAAGGGTAAAAAGAAAATTTCAATACATTTTTCATCCATACGTATATAACTTTTAAACCAATTATTGTGTAAAAAAATAAGAAGCACGTGCTTGGTACTTTTAGACTAATGGGGTTAAAAAGGGTAAAAGGGCAAAAACGAGTCAAAAATTTAAGCATAGGTTCTTGGTTCTTAAACCTTATATATTTTTAAGCAAATAAAGATAGAAATACAAATTATTGACGGATCAATTGACATTGAAGAAATATAAAAATGCGTTTGGTACTTTTTTCAATACAGGAAAATAAATAAAAATCGCTAACATTAAACCTCCTAAACCAAAAGGCATAAAAGCTGAACTAAAATAATATTGAGATCAGAAATAATAATAATATTACATGTATTCGGTACTTTTTAGAAATTTGGCAGCATAGGGGGTATAAAGTGGTAAAAAGGGAAAACTTTGTAAGGATCTATATCCGAAACCAAAAGCGATTTAAATTGGGTTAATTTCAGTTTGAAAATAAGGGGACACGTGTATAGCACTTTTTCGAAAAATGACAAATATGGGGTAAAAAGGTTTGAAAACGAAATTTTGGTACTTTTTTTTTAACCATATATACCTTTTGAGCCAATTAACAAAGAGACGAAATTTATAACGCAATTGATAAACATCAAAAAAATATCAAACGCGTGTTTGTTGGTACTTTTTCGACTCATAATGTAAAAACAAAGAAGAATTAAAGTATAGTTTCTTTGCTTGCACATATCTTTAAAACCAAGGTTGGCAACCGAAATGAATTTCGGTATCGGTAACGGTATCGGTATTAAAAATTTTTTAATTTCGGTATCGGTATCGGTAACGGTATTTCAATCATATCGGTATCGGTATACCGGTATCAAACATTTTATATCGGTATATATCGGTATTATATGAGAAAGAAGAAGTCAATAAAGATAAAAATTAATAAAAATATGAATTAAAATTATATATTCGTTTTTATTTCAACAAAAACTAAACATTAGGAACACAAAGGAATTACAAATATTCAATATTTGCACTAAGTGATTTGAAAAGTAATTAATGTAAACGAAAATAAATCAGGTAAATAAAGTAATGCATTCAATAAAAAGTCTTAAAGTTCTTCAAGGCACTTGACTAAAATATGACGATAAAATATTTAAATCCAATAATTTTCTCTTAAAACATTTCCATATTGGACCGAATAACTATAACTGCATTCAAGCTATCTTCGTCTAACCTGTTACGGTTAGGGTTCATAATGTATTTCACTCCTGAAAATAATCGCTCAACACTGACCTGTGTGGCTGGCACAGCTAATATAACTTTTGCGATGGCATACAGTTGGGGTTTGGATTTACTTTGTTCTTTCCACCAAGTAAGGATATTAACATGTCGTTGAACTCGTTTTTCGTTTCTAAATGCAATAAGCAATTCTCGTATATTTATATTGTTGTTATTTGGGGTTAAAGACAAATTTTCTTTTTCCATTCTTTTAAGGGTTGCTTCTATACAGTCTGAAGATGAACCAGAACTGCTGTTTAAAGAATGGATTTAAACAGAACTGCTGTTTAAATCCATCTTCACACTTTCTCGTACTATATGATCAATTGCACGTTCTACGGAAGTGCCCTTAAGTACAACATTCCACCGTGGGTCCATAAACAATGCACCTAGGAAGGATTCATTTTCAAAAAGAATTTCTTCTTTCTTTTTTATTTCCTCAAGTAAACTGTAAGAAAAACTGTTTTTAACTTTTTGCAGTTCAATTTTACATGTAAACCAGGCATCATAAGCATCCCCAAAAGTCAACTGCTCTTTCTGAAGAATTTTTGTGGCAATGTTTGCTGGTTTTAAAGCTTCTACAGCAGCTTTTATGTTTTCCCACATTTCATTGCTTATATAGAAATCATTATTAGCCTGTGATATGTTTTCACAAAATTCTTTCATTTTGTCATCTGCTAGAGATGACAGCATATCAAAAGTGGACGACCATCGAGTGGCACAATCAATTATAGGCTTAGTGAGATTATTATTTTTTAACAAAATATTTATATTAGGAGTTCTTAGTTTTTTAACTACAGCTCTAGCTTTTTCGGTAACTTTAGTCATTTCACGGTTCTTCAATACAGCGTTTATAGCCAATTGTAGCGTGTGAGCTGCACACCGTACACCTATATATAATAAATTTATTAATTATATAGCTTTGTTCAAAAGGAAACGACTTACCAAAACATTTAGTGTCTAAAGAAAAATCTTCTAGGGTTTGGTCAAATTCTGTGTCATTATCTTCAATACTTTCAGTAACGTCTTCACATTCGTTTATTAGAGAGATACATTTTAACATATTTCGCCCATTATCAGTTGTGCATGTATAAATCTGATCTGTAGAAATATTGTATTTTTGTAGTATGTTAACTATTGTGTCCTTTAGATATTGTCCTGTGTGGCGTTCAAATAGTTCTGCTACAGCCAATGTTCTTAAAACAATTTTATCATCTTCGATAAACTGGCCATTAACACCTTAAATTAATGTGTAAATATAAACATAAAATGTATAATAAATTTTCATTTATGGAATAGCTTACCCAAAAAGGCTCGATTTAAATGTGTAAGACCATCTATTTTTAAGGAAATCAATTTACCATGCATTTCGGTCGAAATTTTTGAAATAATTTCGTTGTACTTTTTTAGAACTTCGTCTTTGACAATTTTTCTATTGATTGTAACATTACCAAGCCCGTTTGAAATAGGGTCAATGATTTTTCGGAAACCTGAATCTTCAACAAGAGAGAACGGTCTTCCATTTACTGTGCAAAGTTCGACACAGGATTTGAGCAGTACATCTTTAGACATAGTAATATTAACATTTAGCATATTTAGTATGGTTTTTTTGTTTAGAGCCGGTGGTTTAGATTTTTTTATGCTTGTATTTGCAATATTTTTCGAAATTTGATCCCAAATTAGTTTATGATGTGTTCTGATGTGACAAGCCAAATTAGTTCCATGGTCGCTCTACATACATATATGTACATAAATGAAGGCATTTTTTAGTTAAAGCTTCACAAGAAAAGTAAACAAATTTATGCACTTACATTCACAAGTTTTCCACAAATTTTTTCTCCTTCAATTACAATACATTTGTTAATTTTCTTTTCAAAATCAAGCTCAAAATATTTTCTGCATAAATTTTTCTTTGGACGAGGCATTTTTCCCTTTAATAAAATTACTTTTTTCCTTTAACAAAATTACTTCGACCACTAAGTAGTTCACGTCACTTTTGATTCAAAAATCGTTTTGTCTGTTTTTGTTGTAGTACGTAAAACAATAATTATAGTAACAATACAAGATCAAATCAACGAGGTGTTTCTTACTGTCAAACTCCACATAGTGAGTAATGATGAATTCACACTAAGGGATTTTTTGTCCTTTGTCCCCTCAAATTGCATTTGTTAACCCACGTCTAGACGGGCAATATCCATTGCCGCAATATAGGCCTTGTACGTGGGTGTGAACGAGACAAACATAGTACGTGTGTCTCGCTCAAACTCATACAAAAGGCCTACATTGCGGCAATATTATTGCCGTCGTGAAGACGGGGGGTTAGATGTACAACACAACAAAACAACAAACACATACAATTTGAAAAGACAAAAAACCCCTTAGTGTGAATTCATCATTACTCGCTATGCATAGTTAAAATACACGGTGGAATCGTAAGCCCAGCTGATTATTTTTTGCTCATTTTTTTATATGAAGTTTTTGTGAGTGGTGCTGTCAAGTCCATATAAAAAAAATTGTGAGTGCAGCTGTTAAACTTCTAATGCGATCACCTTGTACTTCCGCCATGCTCGCTATGTGGAGTTTGACAGCATAAACCCACGTCTAGACGAGCAATATCCATTGCCGCAATATAGGCCTTTTACATGGGCGTGAATGAGGCAAACATACTACGTGTGCCTCGCTCACGCTCATGTAAAAGGCCTACATTGCGGCAATATTATTGCCATCGTGAAGACGGGGGTTAACAAAACAGCGTTTCCATATAATCAAGAAAATAAACATGCAATAAGTGTTGACAATTCACAAACATGAAAACTTTAACTTTTTTGTTATTTGCGAAATTTACAATGTTTTAATACCGAAACTATAAATCGGTATTATACCGGTATACTACTATTTATTACGGTATAATACCGGTATAGAGAGAAACGGTATACGGATACCGGTATTTAACAAAAAAAATAATTTCGGTATCGGTATCAATACCGGTATTCCATTTTAAACGGTATTTAAACGGTATCGGTATTAATAACGGTATCGGTTGCCAACCTTGTTTAAAACCAATGAAGTCTGTAATATAGTTTAAAGAGAAGTATGAAATACCTCTTTAGTACTTCTTTAATTTAGGAGTTAGAAAAGGGAAAAATCTGTAAAATGATATTTTATAAACGGAAAGGGATAAAAACAATTATGATAATGCGTTAATATCAGCTCTGAAGACAAAAGGACACGTATTCAGTACTTTTTGGAAAGTCGTCAATTCAGTGGGTAAAATAAGGTATAAAAGGGGAAGAAATTCGTTAGATTATATATCCATGGAAAAAACGGAAAACTGGTTTTAGCGGGAAAAAAATTTAAGGTTAGGAATTTTGATTTCAATATTTGAATATCTTTTGAACTAATATTGGGTTTTTTTTTTTAATTTAGGGGGTAGAAAGGGTAAGATACAAAAAAACGTTATGTTTCGAATTGTTGTGAAAATAAATGTATACGTTTTCGGTACTTTTTGAAAATTAGGTCGAATAAGTTATTTCTTCAAACCAAAAAGAGAAGGAAACAAAATTTAAAAAGCATTAAGATCCGCTTAAAGGGACACGTGTATAGTACTTTTTAGAAATTAATCAAGTATTTAGATAGCGAACAATATCTTATCTTATATTCTTAAACGAGCAATAATTGTATGTATATATATATATATCTTTATATATATAGAATGACTATATCGAAAACGGCTCTAACGATTTTGATAAAATTTGGTCAGTGGGTATCTTTTTGATGTAAAGGTCGAATAAGAAGGGAAAAAGATGAAAATAGTTTTTTTGGTACTATTTTCAGGCCACTCTTATCTTTTGAACCAAACAATATAGAAAATAATTTTGTAATGCAATCAATAAATGTGAGAAAAATATTGAACACGTGTCTGGCACTTTTTTGATTTCGGGGGCCAAAATGAAGTAATATGAATAGTAACAATATGTTAACTGTATTATTATAAAAAAATACCGAATTCAATTGGTACCAAGTACCAAATATGCATATGTAACTTTTTAGAAATATGGGGATAAAAGGGGAACAAATTGGTAATGTTATAATTTTTTAGTAAATTAATGCTTTTCTGTCTGTACGTCCTTTATAGAATAGTAAACTATGCATTTAACCATGTTTGCTCATGCAATGATCTTTAGCTAAAGTTATTGCGCATTAGACAACGAAGGTTTTTGTGTCACTATCAGTCACTATCCGACAGGTGGCGCCACTGAAAATTACTCAAAATGATTTAAATCGTAAACTGTGCATTTGTATCTTTAGCGAAGTTGTACATGATCCTTAGCGAAGTTGTTTCAAATGAGCCGGCGAAGGTTTTTTACTTGGTATTAAAAATTTTCAACAGGTGGCGACACTGAAAATTACTCAAATAAAATTAAATCGTAATCTGTGCATTTGATCTTGCTATGATCTTTAGCAAAGTTGTTACCAATGAGACAACGAAGGTTTCTTAGTTGGCATGACAAATTTTTCGATAGATGGCGCCACTTAAAATTACTCAAAGTGAATTAAATCGTAAGCTGTACATTTGATTATGAAATGATCTTCAGCAAAGTTGTTGCACATGAGTCGACGAAGGTTTCTTAGTTGGTATCAACAATTTCCGATAGATGACGCCACTTAAAAAATACTCAAGATGAATTAAATCGTCAACTGTGCATTTTATCAGGCTATGATCTTTAGCAAAGTTCTTGCGCATGAGTCGATGGAGGTTTCTAAGTCGGTATGACCAATTTCCAAAATATTAAACTATGAATTTGATCATGTGTTGATTCAAAATTAATTGGATATTTGTGTACCGTATTTCTCTAAATTTATTTTAATTGGTTAGTACTTTATAAAATAAAATATATAAAAACTTTAAAATTCGCCTCGAAATGCTTATCATTAATCTCCGAGCAAGGCTCGGTCGCCCAGGTACTTAAAAGTTAATTTTGGTGTATTTTGTAACTTCGTCAATTCAAATTATACGTTCGAAAAAATAATAAATAATAAAAGTACTGTGTTAAAAGGTACGGTACTGTACTTAGGCAAGTTCGGTACATAGTTACTTAAGTAACAAAGTGTTCACGGTACGTTATTATGAGGTACTTGTAACTTTGTGTACCTAACTTTGTTTCGGACTTAGTTGGGTACATTAAAATAAATAACTTTAGTGTGTGGGTAAGTTCAGTACAATATAATAAGGCACTTTTCTTTTTTCGAACCATGATTTAAATGGTAATTTTATACAAAATGGCAAAAAAAAATATCATTAGTGATTCAATAGGTTAAAACACCGATTAAAACTGATTTTAGATGAAAGGTCTTTCACAGGGAATATTAATCTTTGATAGTTGATAACGGCCATCTTATTAAATCAATTCAATTTCAGAATTTGGTGAAAAAATTGCACACCCCGGAAATGAATTCTAAAATGTATGTTCATTGAATTTTTCATTATACAAATGGGGTCAAACACATTGGGCCAGTTGTGCGTGCTTGTAATCTAAAAATAAATCTTTAATATTTTACATATTTTCGATCGATATAATTAGGCCATATAATTTCACTATAAAAAGTTTATCAGAGACAAAATTTATAAAAACGACCCACCTTAATGTATAAGTATATTAACTTAAGAGTGTTCTAAAAAAAATATGCATTTACTATTTTAGACAAAATTTATCCATAGTGCAAGAAATAATTTATTTTTTGATCAAATTAGTTTCTATAGATATGTCAGATACTATTATTTTAAAAATTATTAATTTTCAATATTTATTTTAATCAAAATGGACTGCGAAAAAAAGTTCGTGAAAATATAATTAAAACTTTTCAAAAAAATCCGTCATGGACTTTTAAAAAAATAGCTAAAAATTTGAAAGCTGACCCTCGAACGGTTTCTAATCAGACGGTATAAGGAAAACCTGAGCATTGAAAGAAAACCTGGATCAGGGAGGAAAAAAGATCCTACAGATATTGGTAAGGCAAAAGAAGTCGAGCGACTCTTTCGAAGAGCGCCTAACACTTCTTTAAGAAAAGCAGCTCGTACGGTGAAATGTTCTACAAATTTTGCACATAGAGTCAAAGCTTATGCTGGACTGAAGACATACAAAGTCCAAAAGGTTCCAGATCGCAATGCTATAAAGAACTTAGAAGCAAAAAAACGAGCGAAAAAAATTGAAGTCTAATTTTATAAAAAAATACACCTGTTGTGTGATGGATGATGAAACATATGTACTGGCAGACTTTTCTCATCTTCCTGGTCAAGATTTTTATGTTGCTGATAAACGGGGCAATGTTCGGCAAGAGTTTCGCACAAAAAAACAAACAAAATTCCCTAAGAAGTTTCTCGTGTGGCAAGCTATTTGCAGTTGTGGCAAAAGAAGTAAAGTATTTGTGGCATCTGGCACAATAAACACAGAAATTTATATAAAGGAGTGCCTACAAAAACGGTTGCTACCCTTTTTAAGAGAGCACAGAGTGACTACATTTTTTTGGCCCGATTTGGCATCATGCCATCATGGAACAAAGGCACTTGAGTGGTACTCAAAGAATAATGTCATTTTTGTACCACAAGAGGCAAATCCACCTAACTGTCCAGAACTTCGGCCTGTGGAAAGGTATTGGGCTCTGGTAAAAATGGAATTGAAGAACACAGGAAAGATTTCCAAGAACATGTCCGATTTTAAGCGCAGGTGGAACACATGCTCCAAAAAGGTATCAGAAGCAACCTTAAAATCTTTAATGGGAGGGTTTCCGAAAAAAGTCGATAATTTTGCAAAACCCGAGTACTAAGTAAACATTTTAATGCTAAATGATTTTGTATAATATGTCATTATATTTGCGTATTTTGTAGAGTTTTTATATTAAAAGGTTTGATTTTTATTTAAGAAAATCCAACTACAAATTTTATTTAGAGCACTCTTTAGCGATAACTTATTCGACCAATATTTGACCAATTAATAAAAATGGCTTTAACTAGAGCCATAAAATCAACTGCTGTGTCGTGCGAAATAGTCTGATGACTTTAGCATTTCAGGGTTCCGATACATACATATATTGATAAGGGGGTCCATAAAATAACTGGGAGTATTAATAAAAAGTTATAAATATACAACTGCTGTTTTGATGTAGGTACTCAGTTACTAGTAAAATTATATTAGATTAAATTAAACAAATATTTAAAAACTGCTAAACATTTGACAAATTTCGTCACATCAGCATGAAAAAATATTCATGGTAAATATGTAATTTCTGCACTTTACAAATCTCTCACAGTCAATTGAAGTTCAAATATTAAGTCGGAGGGAAGGACGGATACATTATTTAGATAGACAATGAAACATTCGAAACAATCAATAAACTCAAGTGTTAATTGAAATTACAACGGGCAATTAATTAGCAAGTTATTAAGTTACAATGCTAAATAGTAAATAAACAAGTTTTTTTTTGTTTTGTTTTTTAAATTATTGTTGCCATTTGATATTTGCATTTAAATAAAATAACAAATTTTAATCAATGGGAAATAAATTTCAAAGGGAATTCAGGGTTTTTCCGTCAAATTGAGATATCATGGGAAATAAATTGTTAAAAACTTCATTTACAAAAAATTATGGGTAACTACTATCTACTTTTTTTCTGGTCTATTTGGGACTATTTTCTGAGCATTTCATGTCATATATAAAAACTATAGTTAAATGGTGACAGATTGTCACACAGTTTTATACACTCGATGGTTTTTATAAAAAGCTTATTTTGGCAAAATTTAGTGGCCATAGCTGTCATAGTTTATAATCTAAAAGCTTTTTACTGGCGTTTGTGGTGTTTTAGTGGTTTCCGTAGTGGTTTTTATATGGAAGCTATAGTCAAATATGGACCGATTCCTATAAAATTTCATATACTGACCAATAGTTGCATAAAACTTTTCTATTTCAAATTAAGTTGTCTTATCTAATACAATTGGATTAAATTTTCAGCATTAATGTGATTCCTGGGGCGGAGTTATATGGGAGCTCTAACTAAATGTGAACCGATTTCGCCCATTTTCAATACACAACTGTTTAAATATCGATGGTTGGTTAAGCCATCTCTTCAGGAGGATTATCCCCAATTTCGAAACGCGTCGAGGAATTTGGTATCTCCGCAAACATTTTTTGGTCTGTTACATTAATAAATAAATGTAACAGATTTGGGATCAAATGCAAATACACTTCTTTTTGTATAATATTTACATCCCGACTATTTTGTTATTTTTTAGAGAAAATTTTTTTTTTTATTTTTCTTATAGAAAATGTTTTTTTTTTTTAATTTTTCTTATAGAAAAATTTTGATGTATTTTTTTTAGAAAAATATTGATGAATTTTTCCTAAAAAATTATAGAAATTTTGATAAAATTTTTCTTATAGAAAAATTTTTATGAAATTTTAGTTAAATAAAAATTTTGATAAAATTTTGGTTATTAGAAAATGTTGATGAAATTTTCGTTATAGAAAAATTTTTGCTAAAATTTTTCTTACAGAAAAATGTTACTAAATTTTTTCTTATAGAAAAAGAAAAATTTTGATGAAACTTTTGTTATGGATTTTTTTTTAGAAAAATTAAGAAACTTTTGATGAAATTTTTCTATTAGAAATTTAAAATTTTTCTATTAGAAATTTAAAATTTTTCTATTAGAAATTTAAAATTTTTCTATCAGAAATTAAAAATTTTTCTATCAGAAATTTTAAATTTTTCTTATAGAAAAATTTTGATGAAGTTTTTCTCAAAGAAAAGTTTGATGAAGTTTTTGTTATAGAATTTTTTTTTAGAAAAATTATAGAAATTTTGATAAAATTTTTCTTATAGAAAAATTATGATGAAATTTTTTTTATCGAAAAATTTTGCTGAAATTTTTCTTATAGAAAAATGCTGATAAAATTTTTCTTTTAGAAAAATTTCGATAAATTTTTTCTATAAAAAAATGTTGATAAATTTTTTTTTTTATAAAAAATTTCGTTAAAATTTTTCTTATAGAAAAAAATATAAAAATTGATGATATGAACCTAATACCGACTCGAACTCACAACTTCCTACATAAACAATTTTTCATATAGATAAATACTGACGAGATTTTTCTTTTGGAAATATTTTGATGAAATTTTTCTACAGAAAAATTTTGATGAAATTTTTCTATAGAAAAATTTAGATGAAATTTTTCTATAGAAAAATTTTGATGAAATTTTTCTATAGAAAAATTTTGATGAAATTTTTCTATAGAAAAATTTTGATGAAATTTTTCTATAGAAAAATTTTGATGAAATTTTTCTATAGAAAAATTTTGATGAAATTTTTCTATAGAAAAATTTTGATGAAATTTTTCTATAGAAAAATTTTGATGAAATTTTTCTATAGAAAAATTTTGATGAAATTTTTCTATAGAAAAATTTTGATGAAATTTTTCTATAGAAAAATTTTGATGAAATTTTTCTATAGAAAAATTTTGATGAAATTTTTCTATAGAAAAATTTTGAAGAAATTTTTCTATAGAAAAATTTTGATGAAATTTTTCTATAGAAAAATTTTGATGAAATTTTTCATAGAAAAATTTTGATGAAATTTTTCTATAGAAAAATTTTGATGAAATTTTTCTATAGAAAAATTTTGATGAAATTTTTCTATAGAAAAATTTTGATGAAATTTTTCTATAGAAAAATTTTGATGAAATTTTTCTATAGAAAAATTTTGATGAAATTTTTCTAATAGAAAAAATTTAATGAAATTTTTTTAATAGAAAAAAATTAATGAAATTTTTTTAATAGAAAAAATTTAATAAAATTTTTCTTATAGAAAAATTTCAATAAAATTTTTCTTATAGAAAAATTTCAATAAAATTTTTCTTATATTAAAATTTCGATAAAATTTTTCATATAGAGAAATGTTGAATGCAAATTTTGAAGAGATTTTTCTTTTAGAAAATTTTTATGAAATTTTTCTTATAGAAAAATGTTGATGAAATTTTTCTATTAGAAATTTTAAATTTTTCTTATAGAAAAATTTTGTTAAAATTTTTGTTTAGAATTTTTTTAGAAGAATTATAGAAATTTTGATGAAATTTTTCTTATAAAAAATGTTGATAAAAATTATTGTATAGAAAAATTTTGATGAAATTTTTCATATAGAAAAATGTTGATGAAATTTTTCATATAGAAAAATTTTGATGAAATTTTTCTATAAAAAATTTTAATAAAATATTTTCTTATAAAAAAATTTTCTTATAAAAAAATTTTGTTAAAATTTTTCTTATAGAAAAAAATATAAAAATTTATGATATGCACCTAAGCCCGACTGGAATTCACAATTTCCTAAATGAAAATTTTTCTTATAGATAAATACTGAAGAGATTTTTCGTTTGGAAAAATTTTGATGAAATTTTTTTTTATAGAAAAGTTTTGATGTAATTTTTCTTATAGAAAAATTTTTATGAAATTTTGCTGTAGAAAAATTTTTATGTTTTTTTTTTTTCTTTAGAAAACTCTTTATGAAATTTTTCTTATAGAAAAATTTTAATGAAATTTTTCTAATGAAAACATTTCAATGAAATTTTTCTTATAAAAAAATGTTGATGAAATTTTTCTTATAGAAAAATTTTGAAGTAATTTTTCTTATAGAAAAATTTTGATGTAATTTTTCTTATCGAAAAATTTCACCAAATTTGTATGTAAGAAAAATTTCGTCAAAATTCGCATATGAAAAAATTCATCGGAATTTGCCTTTAAGAAAAAATTCATAAAAATTTGGCTATAGGTAAAATTTCATCAAAATTTTATATTGGAAAGATTACATAAGCATTTTTCTATAAGAAAAATTCAATAAAATTTTTCTATAAGAAAAATTCATTAAAATTTTTCTGTAAGAATAATTCATTAAAATTTTTCTATAAGAAAAATAACATCAAAATTTTTCTGTAAAAAGAATATCATCAAAATTTTTCTATACGAAAAATTTCATTAACAATTTTCTATATTTTGATTTTGTTTTAAATTTTCATTTCATTAAAAAATATTTAAAATCTTTCTATTTAAAAAACCAAATAAACCTTCATGTTCAAATCAAATAGACAATCAATCAAACCTAAATGAAGCATTTAAACCTCAAAATTATTAAAAACAAATGTTTGAGACTTAAAAACCTTAAGCCATTTGATATCGATACGATTTGACAATAAATCAGTAATTCTTTTGACATCAATTGCGGTTGAATTTTGTAAAACCAACAAAATTAGAAACAAAAAAATACAAAAAATTCAAAAAACAATATTTAATAATAAAATAAATAAAAGGGTATATTTTCGAGTACTTACATGCAAAAAAAGATTTAAATAGATTTATTTCAAAACTACTTTTACAGAAATAATTCTCACATTTTGCTGGTTCATTCAACAAATTATTATTATTATAATTCATTCATAAATAAAAAGTCACGAATTTGTGGTTAAACTGAAAATAGAAATAACAAAAAATTAAAATTGAAAAATATTGAAAACTACAAAAATAAATAATTTACAATAAATATTTAATTTATTTCTGGTTAACTAATGAAGTGTGGAAATACGAATTGTCCGGCAATTAAAAGAAATTTATTACAGATAATGACATTTCCTTTGATAGGAAATTTCACATTTTTTTCACATTTTTATACTTATATTCAATTTTTTTATCAGCTTTATTATTTTAATTAATTAAAGTTATGTAAATTATTTCTGTTTTTGTTTCTAAATTATTCAAATAATTTGTTAACATTATTTAGATAATTTACTCTTATTAATTTGAATTATTTTCTTACGCAAAAAAATCTGATTTTCTTTGACGTTAATTAATGCGCGAATTCATTAAATTTTTTATGATTATTTCATTTCTATTTCTAATATTTTACATCTCTACTCCCGCCGCCAACTATTTCAAAATTTTACACAATTTCAGAAAAATTGCGAAAATTTGTTCTCAAGGCACGTTCAAAATCGTGTTAAATTTACAAAAATTCTATTGTTTTGTACGAGAATTTCTAATTTTATTAGAAGATTTAACTGTTTTGTTGTAGGCAGTTATGGATATGGCTATGGCTATGGGTAGATGGTTTACGTCTATGGCGATTGTAACGTTTTGAAAAATTTTATCCGTGTTTTATAATTTGTACATTTTAATGTGACATCAGTTAAATTGATTAGAATTTACTGTAACTAAATAACCACAATGACAAATAAGTATTTACCTCATGTTGTGAGAATTAATTGTAAAAAGAATATTAATTTCTACACTCTTCATTTGGAAAGAAGGAAATTAAATTTTTCCTTCAATATAAAAAAAAATATAAGAAAATATCAAAATTTCAATCAAATTTTTGTTATAGAAAAATTTAGATGAAGTTTTTTGATATAGAAAAATTTTTATTAAATTTTTTTTATATAAAAATTTAAATAAATTTTTTCTTATAGAAAAATTTTTATTAAATTTTTTTTATAAGAAAATTTTGAGTAATTTTTTCTTTAAGAGAAAAATTTTAATAACAGAAATCTTATAAAAGTTTTTGTAATAGAAAAATTTTGGTAAAATTTTTGTTATAGAAAAATGTTGATGAAATTTTTTTTCATAAAAAATTTTGACGAAATTATTTTATAGAAAAGTTTTTATTAAATGTTTGTTATTGAAAAATTTTTTCATAGAAAAATTTTTAAAAAATTTTTCTTATAGAAAACTTTTGATGAAATTTTTTCTAAAAAAAATGTTGATGAAATTTTTTTTAAAGAAAATTTTTGATGAAATTTTTCTTAAAGAAAAATTTTAATGAAATTTTTCTTATAGAAAAATTTTGATAAATTTTTTTTATAGAAATATTTTAATGAAATTTTTCTTATAGAAAACTTTTGATGAAATTTTGTTAAAATTTTTCTTATAGAAAAATTTTGTTAAAATGTTTCTTATACACAAATTTTGTTAAAATTTTTCTTATCGAGAAATTTTGATGAAAGTGAAAAATTTTGATAAATTTTTTTTATAGAAATATTTTAATGAAATTTTTCTTATAGAAAACTTTTGATGAAATTTTGTTAAAATTTTTCTTATAGAAAAATTTTGTTAAAATGTTTCTTATACACAAATTTTGTTAAAATTTTTCTTATCGAGAAATTTTGATGAAAGTTAAAAATTTTGTTAAAATTTTTCTTAAAGAAAAATTCTGTTGGAATTGTTATTATAGAAACATTTTGATGAAATTATTCTTATAGAAAACTTTTGATGAAATTTTGTTAAAATTTTTCTTACAGAAAAATTTTTTTAAAATGTTTCTTATAGACAAATTTTGTTAAAATTTTTCTTATAGACAAATTCTGATGAAAGTTTTCTTATAGAAAAATTATGCTGATATGTTTCTTATGGATAAAAATTTTCTGATAGAAAATTTTGATAAAATTTGTCTACCAGAAAAATTTTATCAAAATTTTTTTATAAGAAAAATTTTACAAAAAATTTTTTATAAGAAAAATTTCTTAAATTTTTTCTATAAGAAAAATTTCATTAAAATTTTTTGATAAGAAAAATTTCATCAAAATTTCTCTTTAGGAAAAGTTTTATAAATATTTTTTTATCAGACAAATTTCATCAAAATGTTAGTATAAGAAAACTTTTATCAAAATTTTCTATCACAAAATTTTTATTAAAATTTTTCTACCATCAAAATTTTGATGAAATTTTTCTTATAAAAAAATTTTAATGAAATTTTTCTTATATAAAAAATTTTAATGAAATTTTTCTTATAGAAAAAATTTAAGAAATTTTTCTTATAAAAATTTTTGATAAAATTTTTCTTATAAAAAAATTGTGATAAAATTTTTCTGGTAGAAAAATTTTAATAAAAATTTTCTGATAGAAAATTTTGATAAAATTTTTCTTATACCAAAATTTTGATGAAATTTGCCTGATAAAAAAGTATTTATAAAATTTTTCCTGAAGAAAAATTTTGATGAAATTTTTTTATCGAAAAATTTTGATAAAATATTTTTTAAATTAAAATTTTGACAAAATTTTTACTTAAGAAAAATTTTAATGAAATTTTTTATATAGAAAAATTCTGATGAAATTTTTCTTATACAAAAATTTTGATAAAATTTTTCTTACAGAAAAATTTTTTTTAAATTTTTCTTACAGAAAAATTTTGTTAAAATTTTTCATATAGAAAATTTTGGAAGAAATTTTCTTATAGAAAAATTTTGTTAAAATTTGTCCTATAGGAAAATTTTGTTCAAATTTTTCTTGTACAAAAATTTTGATGACATTTTTCTGTAAGGAGAACTTTGATGATATTTTTCTTATATAGAAATTTTGTTAAAATTTTTCTTAGAAATTTTTTTTCTTATAGAAAAATTTTTATGAAACTTTTCTCATAGAAAAATTTTATAGAAAAAGTTTGATGAAATTTTTCGTATAGAAAAATTTTCATTAAATTATTCTGATAGAAAAATTTTTATGAAATTTTTCTCATAGAAAAATTTTGATGAAACTTTTCTCATAGAAAAATTTTGATAAAATTTTATTTATAGAAAACTTTAGATAAAATTTTTCTTTAACAAAAATTTTGATGAAATTTCCTTGTATAAAAATTTTAATGAAATTTTTCTTATAGAAAATTTATATTTTGAAAAAATTTTCTTATAGAAAAATGTTGATGAAATTTTTTTCGTATAGAAAATTTGATGAGATTTTTCTTATAGAAAAATTTGATGATATTTTTCTTATAGAAAAATTTGATGAAATTTTTCTTATAGAAAAATTTTGAGAAAATGTTTCTTATAGAAAAATTTTAATAAAACTTTTCTTTAAAAAAACTTTTGATGAAATTTTTCTTGTAGAAAAATTTTTATGAAATTTTTTTTTATAAAAAAATGTTAATGAAATTTTTTTTATAGAGATTTTTTAATAAAATTTATCTTATAGAAAACTGATGATGAAATTTTTCTTATAGAAAAATTTTGATTAAATCTTTTTTTAAGAAAAATTTTGATGAAAGTTTTTTATAGAAAAATTTTGATGAAATTTTTCTTATAAAAAAATGTTGATGAAGGTTTTCTTATAGAAAAATTTTGAGGAAATTTTTCTTATAGAAAATTAGAAAAATTTTAATTAAAAAAATAGAAAATGTTAATATTTATAATTTTTAATTATACTTCTCTTATAGAAAAATTTTTATGAAATTTTTCTTATAGAAAAATTTTGATGACATTTTTCTGATAGAAAATTTTGAATAAATTTCTATGATAGAACATTTGGATGAAATTGTTCTTACATAAAAATTTTGATGAACGTTTTCTTATATGAAAACTTTGATGAAATCTTAATGACATTTTTCCTATAGAAATATTTTGATGAAATTTTTCTTATAGAAAAATTTTGATAACATTTTTCTTATAAAAAATTTTGACGAAATTTTTCTTATAAAAAATTTTGACGAAATTTTTCTTATAAAAATATTTTGATGAAATTTTTCTTATAAAAAAGTTTTGATAAAATTTTTCTTATAGAAATTTTTTTCTTTTTAAAAAATTTTCTATTTGTATTCAAAAAATTAATCACAGTTTTTCTATAAGAAAAATTTTATCAAAATTTTTCTATTTAGAAAAATTTTATCAAAAAATATCATCAAAATTTTCTGTAAGAAAAATTGAATAATAATTTTTGTAACAAAAATTTAATAATTTAATAAGCGTTTCCCATATTCGACCATGATCTTCTTTGAAGCCAATACATTTTAATGTTTAAAACATCTATTAAAATGACATACAAAAAAAAATCCACTATGAAATACTACAAAACTGATAAGAATTCTAATACTAGCGAGTACTTTTACATCATGACATAACGTAACTCAAAACAAATGACTTACAAGCTGTCAGTTGATTTCAAAAAAATAAAACAAAGAACATGTCAAAGGAGTGGTATCCTGTGAATACCTTTTCTACGTTGCAGAAAAAATACGACCAAACAAACAAATGACATAAAAGTGAAAAATGAAAACTTTCAAACATTTTCAAAATCAAGCCACGAGAATGACTGCGAAAAAAATATGTGTGGCAAAAATGTTAATAACCAGGTAATTCCATTGAGATATGGCCTAATTTGAATAACTGAAAAAAACCCAGTACAAAATAATTTCAAATACAAATTTTAGACGCCATATTAAAGCGCCTTTATAAATAAACATTTCCATTCGCTTGTTTTTTATTTAGACAAAAACTAATAAATTCACCCATATTTAAGCGTTTCTAATAAAATTAATTTAATTTATCATATGATTGATATATAAAAGGAAATTTATGATTTTGCAAATTATCCTAACATTTTTGAATATAACTAAATCGTTATCTTTTTTGGTTGGATTATGACATCTATTACATATGTTTGATAAATAATTGATACGCATTTAATGCCTCCAATTTATTGAGATTATTGTATTTATTTTCGTGTTCAAATAATCTTTTGTACTTTGTTAACAAATAATTGATTGATTCGAAAATATATTAAATTAAATTAATCGTAAATTTTAGATAACGAATCTCTAACTTAATTTATAAGAATATACAAAAATTCCAAAGGTTAAGGTTAGTCTTGTAGTTAGTATTTAAATATAGTATAATTAGCTTAAAAATCTAGTGTTGCCTTAATAAAAGGAAACATTTTCCCTGTAACATTCGAATTATATTCAACAACAGCTCGCACTATGATCAGTGATCCCAAACATTGATAAATGCTATATAAAAAATATCATCCATAAAATTTTTCGATATAAAAAATATCATCAACATTTTTCGATATAAAAAATATCATTAACATTTATCTATATAAAAAATATCATCAACATTTTTCTATATAAAAATTATCATCAAAATTTTTCTGTAGAAAAATTATGATCAAAATTTTTCTATATAAAAAATATCATCAACATTTTTCTATATAAAAAATATCATTAACATTTTTCTATATAAAAAATATCATCAACATTTTTCTATATAAAAATTATCATCAAAATTTTTCTATATAAAAAATATCATCAACATTTTTCTATATAAAAAATATCATTAACATTTTTCTATATAAAAAATATCATCAACATTTTTCTATATAAAAATTATCATCAAAATTTTTCTGTAGAAAAATTACCATCAAAATTTTTCTATATAAAAAATATCATCAACATTTTTCTATATAAAAAATATCATTAACATTTTTCTATATAAAAAATATCATCAACATTTTTCTATATAAAAATTATCATCAAAATTTTTCTGTAGAAAAATTATCATCAAAATTTTTCGATATAAAAAATATTACAAAAATTTTCTTAAAAAAAAAATTCCATCAAATTGTTTCTATATAAAAAATATCATTAAAATTTTTCTATATTAGAATTATCATCAAAATTTTTTCTGTAGAATAATTATCATCAAAATTTTTCTATATAAAAAATATCATCGAAATTTTTCTATATAAAAATTATTATCAAAATTTTTCTATATTAAAAGTATCATCAAAATTTTTCTTTATAAAAAATATCATAAAAATTTTTCTATATAAAAAATATCATCGAAATTTTTCTATATAAAATATACCAGCAAAATTTTCTTTACAAAAATATCATAAAAATTTTTCTATATAAAACATATCATTACATTTTTTCTATATAAAAAATATCACTAAAATATTTCTATATTAGAAATATTATCAAAATTTTTGTATATAAAAAACTATCATCAACATTTTTCTTTATTAAAAATATCATCAACATTTTTATAAAAAATATCATAAAAATTTTTCTATATAAAAATTATCATTACAATTTTTCTTTATAAAAAATATCATCAAAATTTGTCTATATAAAAAATATTATCTACATTTTTTTGTATAAAAATATAATCAAAATTTTTCTATATAAAAAATATCATCAAAATTTTTCTATATATGAATTACCATCAAAATTTTTCTATATAAAAATTATCATCAAAATTTTTCTATATAAAAAAAATATCATCAAAATTTTTCTATATAAAAAATATCTTCAAAATTTTTCTATATAAAAATTATCATAAAATGTTTCTATATAAAAAATATCATCAAAATATTTCAATATAAAAAGTATCATCAACATTTTTCTATATAAAAATTATAATCAAAATTTTTCTTTATAAAGATTATCATCAAAATTTTTCTATATTAAAAATATCATAAAAATTTTTCTATATAAAAATTATCTTCAAAATTTTTCTATATAAAAAATATCATCAAAATTTTTCTTTATAAGAATTATCATTAAAATTGTTCTATAAAAAAATTATAATCAAAATTTTTCGATATAAAAAATATCATCAACATTTTTTTATATAAAAATTATAATCAAAAATTTTCTATATAAAAAATATCATCAACATTTTTCTATATAAAAAATATCATCAACATTTTTCTATATAAAAAAACTATCATCAAAATTTTTCTATATAAAAATTATAATTAAATTTTTTTTATATAAAAAATATCATCAACATTTTTTTATATATAAAAATTACCATCAAAATTTTTCGATATAAAAAATATCATCAAAATTTTTTTATATAAAAATTATAATCAAAAATTTTCTGTATAAAAAATATCATCAACATTTTTCGGTATAAAAAATATTATAAAAACTTTTCTATATAAAAAAACTATCATCAAAATTTTTCTATATAAAAATTATAATTAAATTTTTTTTATATAAAAAATATCATCAAAATTTTTTTATATATAAAAATTATCATCAAAATTTTTCGATATAAAAAATATCATCAAAATTTTTTTTATATAAAAATTATAATCAAAAATTTTGTATATAAAAAATATTATCAAAATTTTTCTGTATAAAAAATATCATCAAAATTTTTCTATATAAAAAAACTATCATCAAAAATTTTCTATATAAAAATTATAATTAAAATTTTTCTTTGTAAAAAATATTATCAAAATTTTTCTATATATTAAAATTATCATCAAAATTTTTCGATATAAAAAATATCATAAAAATTTTTTTTATATAAAAATTATAATCTAAAATTTTGTATATAAAAAATATCATCAAAATTTTTCTGTATAAAAAATATCATCAACATTTTTCTATAAAAAATATGATCAAAATTTTTCTATATCAAAAATATCATCAACATTTTTCTATCTTAAAAATATCATCAAAATTTTTCTTTATAAAAAAAAACTATCATCAAAATTTTTCTATATAAAAATTATCGTCAAAATTTTTCTATATAAAAAATATCATCAACATTTTTCTTTATAAAAAAAAACATCATCAAAATTTTTCTATATAAAAAATATCATCAAAATTTTTCTTTATAAAAAATATCATCAAAAATGTTCTATAGAAAAAATATAAAATTTTTCAATATAAAAAATATCTTAAAAATTTTTCTTTATACAAAATATTATAAAAATTTTTCTATATAAAAAATATCATCAACATTTTTCTATATAAAAAATATCAACAAAATTTTTCTATATAAAAAATATCATCAAAATTTTTCTTTATAAAAAATATTATCAAAATTTTTCTATATAAAAATTATCATAAAAAATTGTTCTATATAAAAAATATCATGAAAATTTTTCTATATAAAAAATATCATCAAAATTTTTCTTTATAAAAAAAATATCATCAAAATTTTTCTATATAAAAAATATCATCAAAATTTTTCTTTATAAAAAATATTACAAAAATTTTCTTAAAAAAAAATTCCATCAAAATGTTTCTATATAAAAAATATCATTAAAATTTTTCTATATAAAAAATATCATCAAATTTCGTCAAAATTTTCTTAATGAACAATTTAATTCATCAAAAGTTTTTTGTCAAAAACTGTGTCAAAATATCAGCATATAAATTGTCCCTAGTTAATGACTTAACTATGGCTTTGGGAACCCCTGCTTTTGATTCAAATACCCTTGGCTATAGTTATCCATAATATTAAAACTATTAATTTCCTTTTTCAAAACATTTAGCATGAAAACGGACAAGACTATTTAACTAGTAAAGATATGCATGTGTTGTAAATCTTAAAAAACCAAAATAGACGGAAAATCGACCTTGCCCTAGCCAAGAAAAAGAAAATTGAAAAAAAAAACAACAGCAAAAATACTAGACATGAGAGTATATAAATATCGGATACAAACGCCCAAACACAAATGGAGAAACACCTACCGAACGACCGACCGATAACAGTAGCAAAAAAAGATACCGTAACTGAAACGAAGAAATTGAAAGAACTGTTTGTTTGTTTTTCGCAGACGACGAAACGAATCCAAAGACTCGTGCTTTTAAACTGTAAATAAAAATAAACAAAAACAACAACAACAACAAAATGAAATGGTTACAGGTACTCAATTTTTGTTTTGTTCGTATTCATTTCGTTTGTTGTTATTGTATCTAGTCAACTCTTTACTAACAAGAAAAAAGATCGTAACTCTAGTTACTAACATTTGCCGGCTACTGCTCTGTGGCCGAGCCATAACGCAGCAGGTGAACGTTGACGTTTACACCTGTGCGACTACTTGTGCGTATGATTTATATATTGAATGCGGCTAATGAATACGTTAACGTCAACGAACGAGTTGGCGTTTGCAATTCTCACTTTGAGTTGAAGTGTTTACAGATTTTTTGTTTATTTTTGTGAATTTGATTCCCAGCGTGTGGCGGCGTTTGTTTACCGAATGTTTGCGCTTCATTTCAGTTCAGTGGACGTTTGTTTTAACTTGGCAGAGTTGATTTTTTTATTTTCATTTATAAATTTTTGCAAACTTAAAGTTGATGTTTTTTTCTTGTTATTGTTATTGTTGTTTGTTGCTTTTTTTAACGTCTAGGTTCATATCTAAGTTTCAGTTCATACACAACTAACGTTTATTTACGCTCGAACACTGAAAGTGTTAGCAACTGAATTAAAAGCGCGAATGAAAATTTAATTTAAAAAAAAATCTAAAGTTTTTAAAAAGTAAAAATTTTAAATTAAAAAAAACGAATTTATTATATAAAAAATACGATTCTCATAAAATATTTAAAAAATAGTCACAAAAATATTTTCAACGAAAACAGAAAAAACCGTTAAAAATTTAAAAAATTTTTAACACTAAAAATTAAAAAATAAAATTAAAGGTGTGTTGTGATGTGTCAAAAATAATAAAAAAAAAAACAAATAAAGTTAAAAAAAAATTAAAGAAACAAAAAATAAGTGTTGCAATTTTATTAAAAAATCAACATTAATTTTTTTCAGTTGGTTATATTTTAAAGAAGATCCAAAGGGAGATTCAGCAAATTCATAAAAATGGTAGAGAAAGTCGGTGAGTGTCATAAAATCTAGGGATTTCTAGAAATACTCATAAAAAAATTTTAAGGAAATTTTCTTTATAGAAAATATTTTCTAGTAGAAAAATTTTTGAAGAAATTTTTTTTCATTTTTTTTTTATAGAAAAATTTTTCTTATACAAAAATTTTGATCAAATTTTTCTTAAAGATGTTGATGAAATTGTTCATATAGACAAATTTTTAATGCTATTGTTCTAATAGAAAATTTTTTAATAAAATTTATTCTTATAGAAAAATGTTGATGAAATTATTCTTATAGAAAAGTTTTCCAAAAATCTTAGTGACATTTTTTAATAGAAAAATTTTTATTAAATTTTTCTTATCGAAAAATTTCTTATAGAAAAATTTTACCGAAATTTTTCTAATAGAAAAATTTTGATGAGTTTTTTTTTTAAGAAAAATGTTGATGAAATTTTTCTTTCAGAAAAGTTTTAATAAAATTTTTCTTTTAGAAAAATTTTAATGAAATTTTTTTTACAGAAAAATTTTTCTTTTAAAAAAATTTTGAGAAAATTTTTCCAAAAGAATAATTTTAATACAATTTTTTTATAGAAAAATTTGAATAACATTTTTTTATAGAAAAATGTTAATGAAATTTTTCTTACAGAAAAATTTGAATAACCTTTTTCTTATAGAAAAATTTTACTGAAATTTTTTTCATAGAAAAATTTGAATAACATTTTTTTCATAGAAATGTTTTAATAATATTCTTTTATTGAAAAATTTTAATTAAATTTTTCTTATAGAAGTTCTAGTGAAATTTTTCTTATAAAAAAATGTTGATACAAATTTTTCTTAAAGAAAAATTTTGATGAAATTTTTCTTAAAGAAAAATGTTGATTAAATTTTTCTTAAAAAAACTTTTTGTAAAATTTTTCTTATAGAAAAATTTCGTTAAAATTTTTATAAAATTTTTCTTATAGAAAAATTTTGATAAAATTTTCTTATAGAAAAATTTTGATAAAATTTTCTTATAGAAAAATTTTGATAAAATTTGTTTGTTGATGAAATTTTTTTTATATAAAACTTTTGATACAATTTTTATGAAATTTTAGAATAGAATTTTGGAATTTTTCTTCAAAAAAATGTTAATGAAATTTGTCTTATAAAAAGATTTTAATAAATTTTGTCTTATAGTAAAATTTTTTATTAAATTTTGATGAAATTTTTCTTGTAGAAAAATTTTTCTTATAGAAAAATTTCTTTAAAAATTTAATCAAATTTTTCTTATAGAAAAATTTTGATTACATTTTCTTATAGAAAAATTTGAATGAAAATTTTCTTATAGAAAAATTTAGATAAAATTTTTCTTATAAAAAAATATAGATGAAATTTTTCTTATAGAAAAATTTAGATGAAATTTTTCTTATAGAAAAATTTAAATGAAATTTTTCTTATAAAAAAATTTTGCTGATATTTTTCTTACAGAAAAATTTTAATCTAATTTTTCTTATAGAAAAATTTTGATAAAATTTTTATGCAATTTTTCTTATAGACAAATTTTAATGAAATTTTTCTTATCGAAAAATTTTGATGATTTTTGTCTTATAGAAAAATTTTAATGAAATTTTTCTTGTGGAAAAATTTTGATAAAATTTTTCATATAGAAAAATTTTATTGAAATTTTTCTTATAGAAAAATTTTAATGAAATTTTTCTTATTGAAAAATTTTGATTAAATTTTTCCGGTAAAAAAATGCTGATGAAATTTTTCTGATAGAAAAATATTGATACAAAATTTTCTTATACAAAAATTCTGATACAATTTTTCTTATGGAAAAATTTTGATGAAATTTTTCTTATAGAAAAATTTTAATGAAATTGTTCCTTTAGAAATATTTGAATGAAATTTTTCTAATAGAAAATTTTGAATAAAATTTTTCTGATAGAAAAATTTTGACAAATTTTTTTATAGAAATTGAAATTTGTGTAATAGAAAAATTTTTCTTATAGAAAAAATTTTGAAGAAATTTTTCTTATAGAAAAATTTTGATGAAATTTTTCTGATAGAAAAATATTGATACAAAATTTTCTTATACAAAAATTCTTACGAAATTGTTCGTATAGAAAAATTTTAGTGATATTTTTCTTTTCAAAAAACATTTTCTAATAGAAAAATTTTGCTGATATTTTTCTTACAGAAAAATTTTGATTTAATTTTTCTTATAGAAAAATTTTAATGAAATTTTTCTTATAGAATAATTTTAATCTAATTTTTCTCATAGAAAAATTTTTATAAAAGTTTTCTGCAATTTTTCTTATAGAAAAATTTTAATGAAATTTTTCTTATCGAAAAATTTGATGATTTTTGTTTTATAAAACAATTTTAATGAAATTTTCCTTATGGACAAATTTTGATGAAATTTTTCTTATAGAAAAATTTTTATGAAATTTTTCTTATAGAAAAATTTTTATGAAATTTTTCTTATAGAAAAATTTTGATGAAATTTTTCTGGTAAGAAAATTTTGATGAAATTTTTCTGATAGAAAAATATTGATACAAAATTTTCTTATACAAAAATTCTGATACAATTTTTCTTATGGAAAAATTTTGATGAAATTTTTCTTATAGAAAAATTTTAATGAAATTTTTCCTTTAGAAATATTTTAACGAAATTTTTCTTATAGAAAATTTTGAATGAAATTTTAACAAAATTTTTGTGATAGAAAAATGTTGACAAATTTTTTTATAGAAATTAAAATTTGTGTAATAGAAAAATTTTGATGAATTTTTTCTTATAGAAAAATTTTGATGAAATTTTTCTTATAGAAAAATTTTGATGAAATTTTTCTTATAGAAAAATTTTGATGAAATTTTTCTTATAGAAAAATTTTGATGAAATTTTTCTTATAGAAAAATTTTGATGAAATTTTTCTTATACAAAAATTTTTATGAAATATTTCTTATACAAAAATTCTTTTTTCAAAAAACATTTTCTAAAATGTGTGAAAATTTAATAAAATTATTGAATTACATAGCCTTGGGATTCCGATATCTATTTGACCCACATGATAAGCAATAGTAGGTTTTTTGTCTTGTTTATAGTCATAATTATTGCCCCTATTTTCTCAATGTTGGCTTATCATAAATGGGTTATTATATGTGAAAGTTATTATGGAAAATTTCCATTATTCACTAGGCTATAACTTTTTTATCAGTTGTCAAAATTTACAATAAATTTGTGGTCAGGTTTGTGTTTTAGTTTTAAATATTCAAAATATTTATCCCTTGATCCATATTTTCTAATGTCTAACGATTTTTTTGTAAACAAAAAGAAAATCCTATTTGATAGCTTAATATTAAATGCATTTTAGCAAATTATTTTTTTTTAATTATCTAAAAAAATTAAATCACTCAAATAAATTGAAATTTTTTAAATTTTTTAAAAAAGGTTCATGTCATAACAACAGTTCGTTCTATATATTAACGAGATTGAATGAATTATTCAGGGCGCTATAAATTTAATAAAATCAGACAGTTTTGATAATAAATTGTGTGACAAAAGATAATAATGGGACATGATAAAAATATTTATGATAGTACGAAATAAATTATCATATGGAATAAATGGGTCCATAAAATTTGGAAACCCAAAAAAAAACTATATTAAACAAGTAAGAAAGCGCTATAATCGGTCATGCCCGACCATACGATACCCTTTCACCACTAAGGTCAAAGGTGTTATTTTTCCTCTATAAAGACAAATATTTGCTAAATTTTGCCATCATACAAACATTTTTTCAAAACTTATATATTTAAGCTGTTTCCATCATTTGGGCTTATATGAGAGCTAGGGTCAAATGTGGACCGATTATCTCGAAATTTAGCAAATTGATTACAGTTGTTACAAAAATTATGTACGCAAAAAATAAACTCAAAATTTTCAATATCTTTGGATTAACGAGCGTTTTTGTGATTTTTTTGTGTCATTTTGTGCATTTTTAAAGAAGAGTTTGTATGGGAGCTATGGTCAAATGTGGACCGATTTCAACGAAATTTGGTACAGTGATTTAGCTTTACATAAGAATTATATGTTTTAAATTTCATGAAAAAATATTGTTATTTGTAGCCAATATGTCAATTCCGGGAAGTGGGACCTATGGGAGGTACCATAAATAATGGACCGATTTTGACCAATTTCAATAGCCATGGTCCCATTATCAAAAAAATGATCTCTACCAAATTTCATCAAATTATCTTTAGAATTACGACCTGTAGTTTGATTACAAGGTTTACATGGGGGTCCAGCCAGCCAGCCAGACGGACGGACAAACGGACGGACGGACATCGCTAAATCGACTCAGAAAGTGATTCTAAGCCTATTGGTATACTAAAAGGTGGGTCTAAGACAAATATTTCTATGCGTTACATACATCAGCACAAACTTATAATACCCTTTCCACCTATGGTGGTGAAGGGTATAAAAATTTCAAAATTATCGGTTTAGTGATGAGATAATTGGTAATGATATATGATTCGAATAAAAATATTTTGAGTAGAGTTGAAGCAATTCGGTACGGATGATTCATAGAAGTATAATGTGTAGATCGGTATACATACTTTAAAGTATATCTCAAACCAATATCTCTTTGCGTTACAAATATCAGTATAAAAATTAATAATCAAATCTGTTTGCATTTAACCTCGATCTGGTACATTTAAATATTTATTAATGCAACATTTATTAACCCTGGAACGTCATCCTTATTTTACATACACTAACGTCATCCTTCGTCATTTTGACTACGTATATTTCAAGAGACTATAAAACTCTTCGCGAGCAAAAATGGATACCAAAATAGTTTTCTTGTGTATTAATAGACTCCTTTTAATAAATTTTTAAAGAAATTCATTTGTTTATTTCTTAATTACTAATAAAAATTTAACATATTATGGCTCTCTTTTTTTGTTTTAATTTGAAAATAAAATTTTCCGTAGTCATTTTGACGAAGGATGACGTTCTAGGGTTAATGTGGGATAACCAATTCCACGACGAGTATCGATGGTAAGTTAGGTCATATCTTCAGGAGGGGTATCCCTACATTTAGACAGATCAAAAACCTCCTATTATTACCTATTTTACAAACACAATCATTATGAATTATGTTTGTAAACCATAAGAAAAAGCTCAGATTATTAACTGAATAAAAGCAAATACAAACATTTTTTTAGTTTCATCGTATTACCTCGATAACCGGAAAGTGGATATTAGAAAGGTGACAGGTGGTGAAAATGAAAGATAAAGCTTATATTATTCACTTTTCTTACTGCTATCCCTAAATAAGAGCGGCAAGCGTTTTTTAGCTGTCAAAATTTTTCATGCCCATACAATTTGTATGGAGCATACCTAAATAACGCGGCGGCAACTCTTTGCGGTTGTAAAATCCGATTTTGACAGCGCGTTTAATAGTTTTTTTAGCAACCCTGTTTTTATCGTTTTGACGTAAATTTGCCGCTTTTATTTAGGTATTGCAGCAGAGCGTTTCAAGTGAGCGGTAGAAAACGTTCCGCATGCCGTTCTTATTTAGGGATAGCAGTTAAAAAGAACGTCATATTTTCAAGAACTTGAAGAAGCGCCATCTGTTGTTAGATTGACGCATTATTTATGCTATTTGTGCTGTTAATTTTATTGATTTTACATCGATATCGTGTTAAACTACAGAAATTTATTAAAAAGGTTTATCAAAATTTTGGGACATCAAACATTTAATTAAAAAGTTTTACTGTAGTGTATTCCACTAAGAATCCCAATTTATTACAATTATTTATTATTGTAATAAATAGTTTTTTGATAAAACCAAAAAATGTTGGTTGGGAAGGAAACCTTTCCTCGACGCGTTTCGATGGTTGGTTAGGCCATCTCATCAGAAGGATTATCTCCCTAATTCTAGACAGAGCGAAAACCACACATTATATATAATTTGAGGGACTGAATAAATACGAATTATTATTAATGTGTCCAACAAGTATCAACATAAAGCGAAGATTATCATCCGAATCATCAAAAGGATTATCCCTAATTCTAGACAGAGCGAAAACCACACATTATGTATAATTTGGGGGATTGAATAAATACGAATTATTATTGTTGTGTCCAACAAATATCAACATAAAGCGAAGATTATCATCCGAACAGAAACACACAAACATTTTTCAGTTTTATCATTTCTTTATTTCCCACACTTTTGTGTTGCCTTGACTAGGGTTCGACATAGCAGAATTTTATATGTTACATTTAGAAATCTACGTTCTTACCAACAAATACTCAATATAAGGTTTTTGTAGACTCCTACTTGTATTTACTGGTCAACATCCTCTTGACTAAGAAGATCACTGGAATTGGCAAAAATAATGATGTCAGGTACATTGTTACGTCTTGGCGGCTAGAAAATGTATATAGTGGAATGACGCCAAAAGACATTTAATAGATATTTATCGGCGACAAAAGTAATATTTCATTCATTTTCTGACTAAGATTCATCCATTTATGCATTAAGAAGCCTATTTTAAGAAGCATTTGGACCTTAGCTATCTTAGCTATTTCCTTTATACATACGTATGTCTATATTTTTGGCCTGTAGAATACTGCAAAGGTCAGGGACATTCAAAGAAGTTTTCTTTTGAATAAAGGGATAAAAAAGCCCATCTCTTCCATAACTTCAATTAATCCGTGTATAACCATAAAAGGTCATTTGCTGAAGTTTTAGAACAAGACATATTTACCGTAAAAGACCAGTCGAAGAGAGAAGTCGGTAAGCAGATGTTAATAATAGGGTTATGGTTCAGTTTATCTAAAATATTGTCAAGGCCTATGAGTGAAAAAGATCATATTTTGATATGGTTTAAGCTAACTCCCGGGTTGAGGACTATATTTTAAGTCATTAGTTCAACCGAAAGCCAGTTAAGCATATCAGTAATTGCTTTAGAGTGGAGCCGTCTACACACTATGTATGTGCGATACGCATCTATGTTTGTCCCGCTCACTCTTATGTAAAATTGTCATTTCAAAGTCAGTGCTGCCAGATTAGAATTTGTTGCTCAATTATATGAAAAACGCTAGAATACATGAAGAACAAGTAAGAAAGTGCTATAGTCGGTCAAGCCCGACCATACGATACCCTTCACCACTAAGTTCAAAGGTGTTATTTTTCTTGTATAAAGACAAATATTTGCTCAATTTTGTCATCGTACAAACATTTTCTCAAAACATATATATATGAGAGCTAGGGTCAAATGTGGACCGATTATCTCGAAATTTGGCAAATTGATAACAGTTGTTACAAAAATTATGTATGCAAAAAATAAACTTGAAATTCTCATTATCTTTAGATTACGAACGTTTTTGTGATTTTTGTCTCATTTATTGCGCTTTTAAAGAAGAGTTTGTATGGGAGCTATGTGGACCGATTTCAATGAAATTTGGTCCAGTGGTTTAAGTTTATATAAGCAGTATTTGTTTTAAATTTCATGAAAAAATGTTGATAGTTGTGGGCAAAATATAATTCCGGGAAGTGGGATCTATGGGAGGTACCATAAATAACGGACCGATTTTGACGAAGTTCAATAGCCATGTTAACACTATAAAAGAAATGATATGTGCCAATTTTCATCAAATAGCGACCTGTACTTTGATTACATGTTTTACATGGGGGTACAGACGGACGGACGGACTGACATAGCTAAATCGACTCAGAAAGTGATTCTAAGCCTATTGGTATATTAAAATATTTCTATGTGTTACATACATCAGCACAAACTTATAATACCCTTTCCACCTATGGTGGTGAAGGGTATAAAAAAACAGAAAAATCTAAAATTGTTTAATGTTCTGTAACGAAAATCACAAAAAGTATTCGGCTTCTGGTGGTAAGGGCTGCCTACGCCTGATCATATCAAATCTTCTAGAAAAAATCTGAAACTGTTTGTTTTATTTTTGAGATTAAAAAAATGTTATTAACCTTTACAAAAATTTATATTTTTGCACTGTGGGATGGTCTTCTAGAGAACAAATATGAAAAGGGCATATCTTAGCTAGTTAGGAAAAGATCCCAAAAGAAAGTGAAAGTCGATTAAACTTCATTTTCATAATTTCATCCAAAACTCATTATTTGCTTGTATAGGAAGTTACCTCTTCTTTTAATATATAGTACCTGGTTGACCGCGCCTTGCTCGGAGCTTTATGATAAGCATTTTGTGCAAATATTCAGTTAATTTCGAATTATTTTATTTATTTTTTCCGATCAACACATAGTTTGCATAGTTTACAGATTAACTCATTTTGAAAATTTTTGGAAATTGGTCATACCAACAGAAACCTCCGTCGACTCATGCGCAACAACTTTGCTAAATATTATAGCCTGATCAAATGCACAGTTTACGATTTAATTCATTTTGAGTAATTTTCAGTGGCGCCACCTGTTGGACTTTGGTCATTCCCATTAATAAACCTTCGTCGGCTTATCCGCAACAACTTTGCTTAAGATTATAGCATGATTAAATGTACAGCTTACGATTAAATGGACTTTGAGTAAATGTCAGTGGCGCCACCTGTCGAAATTTCTTCATACCAATTAAGAAACCTTAGTGGGCTCATGTGCAACAACTTTGCTAAAGATTATAGCATGATCAAATATACAGTTTACGATTTAATTAATTTTTAGTAATTTTCAGTGGCGCCACCTAACGGAAATTAGTCTTATCAACTTAAAAACCTTCGCCGGCTTATCCGCAATATCTTCGCTAAAGAGCATAATATGATCAAATTCACAGTTTACTATTCTATAAAGAACATTCATACAAAACATTCATTTGTTTAAAAGTTATAACATTACTCATTTCTCCCCTTTTTTTATCCACTACTTTCAAAAAGTTTCATATGCCTATTTGGTACTTCTTTGGTACTTTTTTGGCACCAATTGAATTCGGTACATTTTATTAAAACGCAGTTAACATAATTCCTATTCATATTACTTTTGAGATCTTAAGTTATCATTTTATCCCTGTTTTACCCATTTTGGGCAGAAAATCAAAAAAGTACCAAGTACGTGTTCAATATTTCTTTCACATCTATTGACTGCAGTACAAAGTTCCTTTCTATGTTCTTTGGTTTAAAATGTGAGAGTGGGTTAAAAAGGTACCAAAAGAACTATTTTCACCCTTTTTTACCCCCTATGGACCGCTTATTTTCATAGCTGTTTAAAACGTAATTTTAATTTTGTTTCTATACCTATTACTTAAGGAGATATAACGTTTTCGATACCCCTCTTAGAGGCAAAGGTTCCAAAATTCGCTTCTTCTTCAACCTATACATCAAAAAAGGTACCCAAATTTTATGAAAATCGTTAGAGACGTTTTTGAGATAGCCATTCTATATATATATATATATATATATATATATATATATATATATATATAGATATATACATACAAGATATATAATATATATCTTATATTTATATATTATATATATATATATATATATATATAATATATATATATATATATATATATATATATATATATATATATATATATATATATATATATATATATATATATATATATATATATATATATATATATATATATATATATATATATATATATATATATATATATATATATATATATATATATATATATATATATTAATATATATATATATATATAAGATATATATTATATATTAAGATATATATTATATATCTTATATTCTTATCTTATATTCTTAAACGAGCAATAATTGTATGTATGTATATATATAAAATTCCCCGACAACATTCCAATTGAAACACGGGCTACATCTCTCAGACAATGAGTTCCATCCGATTCTAGACTCATTGAAAGGGACCTACCTTTTAAAGCCGGCTCCGAAAGGCGAATGAATTAGCCAAAGTTTTACATAGCCTAATACTCAATAGCCAGTGGCTAGCTGAGTTATGAGGTGAACCGCCGCTTTTTTTGAAAATTTATTTTTTTCAAGTGAGTCTGGCCAGGGATTAAACTTGGGGCCTCTGGTATGCTAGGGGGATGGCTAACCTGCTATACCACGTCGGCTCACCTCTTTTTATAGGAATATGTATATTTGCAGTAAGGAAGTAATTCTAAGTCGTTATGTGGGTGTAAGTCTATTACTCTGTGAGTCATATCTTATCTTTCTATCTAAATCTTGACCTTGTTCTTACCTAACTCCACAATTCCAAGTTCACCTAATCAATTAGTAGTAAAAACAAAAATCTAATAAAAATTTTAAAAAATCTAAACCTAAGAATAACAAGCTGATGATATGATTATGATTTTTATTAACGATTTTAATCACACTTGTTAATAGGTTCCTAACAATATGGGTGGAGTTATGACTGTCGTCAATGTTTCTAAACATTAATAAAAAAATATGAAATAAACACTAGAAATTACAACCTACCAAATTCTAACAAAAAACAAACATTAAAAAGGAGTAAAAAAATTTCAACCTTTTAAGTAGATTTCTGTGTCTTAATAGCAACAGAAACTCTTGACATTGGCATTAAAAAACCCAAAAAAAACATAACAACGACGACAAAAGCAGGTTCATCATCGCCATCATAACTTCAATAAGCGCTGACAGCTATTATAGCAAAAAAAAATTATAATATTAAATACTATAAAAAAAAGTTATAATATCAAAAATTATGTCTGCATACTCGTTCGTCATTGTCGTCTTTACGTAAAAAAATAAATTTATAATATTTTTACGATATATTCATAAATAAATTTGAAAAATAGCTGGCCATTTTATATTAAAGGCAAAAAAAAATAGAAAACCTTGGCTGATTTCATTTAGAACACACCTCAAAAAAAATATAACAAACAATATGCGTCCCTGTAAACGGACATGATAAATTATTTATATACAACTCAACACAACTCAGGTGAAACTGAACTTAGTAAGAACCTTTTGCGAAACGACTTCATTTATGACTTTTTTCCTTGTATTTTTTTGGTTTTTTGTAATCAGGCTAAAATAACTCTTTAGCTGTTTTTCCATATGGACTATTAAAAATTCGTTTCATTTTTCATAGAAATTCTAGAAAAGGGAAATTAATAAATAAAATGATTTCCTTTTTTTGGCAACTCGATACGTAGGAATTGTATATGTATTCATATAACAAAATATTAAATTATTTTCGAGTCTTTAAGTATTTAAGAAAATATACATATACGAGGATTGGCTTTAATTCTTTTTTCATTCCGACTGATGTACCTTAAAATATGTATTTGGAACACATTAACCACTTTTTAAGACGGATTATAAGAAGGCATATGAAGCCCATACCACCAGAAGCCGAAGAATTTTTGTAATTTTCGTAAATACCAATATCATTAATAAAACCAGTGAAAATGAGTATAAAAATCATTCAGTTGGAATTTTGATGTTAACAAAAAGTTGGTTGGTACCGCTTTCTTTGTTAAAGAAAATACAAAAACAAAATAGGCTACAAACAAATCAAAACCCAATTTATAGCAACAAAATACATGGTTCGAGAGAACATAGAAATATAATCTCGAACATTGTTGCCACGAAACTATTATGTATTTTTGTAAACATTGGGAATATTTTTGTAAACATTGGGAATATTTTTCAAAACAGAAATAAATTCTAATACTAAACAATTTCAGATTTTTATATTTTTTAGACATTTTCGACACAAACATTTTTACACCCTTCACCAATAGGTGAAAGGGTATTATAAGTTTGTGATTCCGTTTGTAATTTTTTTATTAGTGATCGTAGAACCCATAAATTATACCGATCGACTCAGAATCGGGAGGAGAATCGATTAAGCGATGTCCGTCTGTCTGTCTGTCTGTCTGTCTGTCTGTCTGTCTGTCTGTCTGTCTGTCTGTCTGTCTGTCTGTCTGTCTGTCTGTCTGTCTGTCTGTCTGTCTGTCCGTCTGTCTGTCTGTCTGTCTGTCTGTCCGCCCGTCTGTCTGTTGAAATCAAGTTTCTAAAGCCCCTGGAGGATGGACCTACATAAATTATATATCAGATTTTAGGAAATTCTCCCGCAATGAACGCTATTAAATTTCATTAAAATCGGTTTATAAACATATACATCGAAAAAATACCAAAAATTAGACGAAAATTTTAAAATTTTTGATTGAAACACACTTTTAAATAACAAGAGAAAAAAGATACTCCTGGTGAACATGTGATAATATATTATATATCAGATTGTAGGAAATGGTTCCCCAAAGCACTCTGTAAAATCAAAATCGATCTAGAAACAACAGAGATATCGCCAAAACACTAAATTTGATGTATCGTAAATTGCCCAAAGTACGCATTAGAGAATGGGAAATTTGAAAAATTTCTTGTAAAAAGGGGAAATTTTGAATATTCTTTTTTAAAATGTGAAATTTTGAAAATTTCCTATATAAATGGGAAATTATAAAAAATTTCTGTAAAAATGAGAAATTTAGAAAATTTCATATAAAAATGGAAATTTTGAAAATTTCCCATAAAAGGGGAAATTTTGAAAATTTTACATTTTAAAAAAGAATATTCAAAATTTCCCCTTTTTACAAGAAATTTTTTTTTTTTATTTGAAAATTTCAAATACTACGTCTTTATGGGAAATTTTCAAAATTTTAATTTTTATTGAAAATTTTTAAAATTTACCGTTATTATGGGAAATATTTAAATTTTTTTTTAAATTCGGTATTGATTTTTTTATTTTTGCGTTTTTTATTTGACAAATATTTTTGACAAAAAAAAATTAAATCAGAATAACAATTATTTCTGTTAAAAATAAATAAAAATCAGATCTTGACAAATATTTTTGCCAAAAAAAAAATATTTGTCTGACCTTGACAAATATTTTTGACAAATAAAATAAAAATCAATTTTTGACAAATATTTTTGCCAAAAAAAAATATTTGTCAGAATTTGACAAATATATTTGACAAAAAAAAAAAAAATAAAAATCGTAAAATAAAAATTATTTAAAAAAAAAAAATAATAAAAACCAAAAATTTAAAAAGCATGTCATTTTCTGAAAATATAGTGGAAAACAAGCAAAATGATGTTTTCAAATTAGTTCTGCGATATTTCCATATGATTGCTTTTTTTCTTTGAAAATTCAAGAATAATTATTATTTTCGGTCCCTGATATCTGCTCGTTATTTATGCTTTATGTTGCTTTTAAGCAATTTTTGCTCGTTTTATTATATACATACATACATATCTATGAATGTAATTAAAACTTAAAAAATGTTTTGATTAACAAACATAATTCGTAATAATGCGATATTTTCGATCTGTCTGAAAGTAGGGATACTCGTCCTATTCAACCATCAAAACTTGACGAGGAATTGGTTGTCCCCACAAACATAGTAATAGATAAGGTTCAAGTTCGAATCATTTTTTGTTTTTGAAAATATTTACATCCCGACAATTTTGTTCTTTTTTGATAAAAACCTGTTATACAAAAGTATTATCTAAAGAAAAACTGTAATTCAAAAGCATTATCTACAAAAGTGTTATCGAAAGGAAAACTCTTTTACAAAAGTATTCTCTTTTGAAAATCATTATCTATGGACTTCAGATTAAATGTAGGCTATCTTTCTTGACCGGCATTAATTCCTTATTTTTTTATGACAATACTCTAGCAACATGTTGCTATAAAAATGTTCCGTATGAATTAAATATAATTTTTTGCTCTTAAAATTTTCTAAGTAAATAAATGTATGTCTGATCTGATTAAAGTTTCGATAACTTAAAAATAAAAGAAGTAAGAAGGTGCTATAGTCGGTCAAGCCCGACCATACGATACCCTTCACCACTAAGGTCAAAGGTGTTATTTTTCCTGTATAAAGACAAATATTTGCTAAATTTTGCCATCATACAAACATATTCTCAAAACTTGTACATTTAAGCTGTTTCCGCCATTTGGACTTATATGAGAGGTAGGGTTAAATGTGGACCGATAGTCTCGAAATTGATTACAGTTGTTACAAAAATTATGTATGCGAAAAATAAACTTAAAATTCAAATTATCTTGGGATTTATGAGCGTTTTAGTGAATTTTGTCTCATTTAGTGCATTTTGAGAAAAAAGTTTGTATGGAAGCTATGGTCAAATGTGGACCGATTTCAACGAAATTTGGTACAGTGATTAAAGTTTACATAAGCAGTATCTGTTTAAAATTTCATAAAAAAATATTGATTTTTGAGGCCAATATATCAATTTCGGAATGGGAGGTACCATAAATAATGGACCGATTTCGACGAATTTCAATAGGCATGATCCCATTATCAAAAAATTTTGCCAAATTTGATCAAATTATCTTTAGAATTGCGACCTGTAGTTTGATTACAAGGTTTACATGGGGGTCCAGCCAGCCAGACGGACGGACGGACGGACATCGCTAAATCGACTCAGAAAGTGATTCTAAGCCTATTGGCATACTAAAAGATGAGTCTAATACAAATATTTCTATGCGTTACATACATCAGCACAAACTTATAATACCCTTTCCACCTATGGTGGTGAAGGGTATAATTAAAATTTTTAGCTATACCATTAATATTTACTTTGTAGGCCTATTTTCTGGTAAACATAACGCATGTTGCTAAACATGTGGAACATAATACCTACCTTAAATTAAAATTCCTCTATCTAGGTTTAAGGGTGTAAACCTTTAAACAAAAAAAATCGCTTAATTTATATCTAAATTAGGTATTTGACTTTAAAAAAGGGGTTGGTCCCGATAAAAATTCTATACTATGTTAGGAAATATGTATTTCTGTCAATGATATCTCGGTCTTTAAGAAAGTATTTTAAAGAAATTGGTAAATATGGGTGCAAATTTTCTGAAAAAAAGAAAGAAAACATTATCTTATCATAGAAATAATGACGCTGCTAGAGCGTCTAGTAGAGTAGACTGTGGACTGAATTTTAAAAAAAATTAAAGACTTTCCTTTTAGTCTCAATAAATTTGTGCAATCGGTACAACGGTTACGTGAAATCTTTCTTGGGCAATTTAAGATCTGAAAACAATTTATCTATAAATGTAAGTCTTTAAGTCTGAAATGGTTAAGCCGGGTTTGCGTATACTACGAAATCGCTGATTTTAACGAAAAAATTTAAATGTTCTACCAAAAAGATGACAAATATATGATTTCCGAAGAAAATACAAAAATTCCGTTACAGAATTCGTTGAAGTTTCGTTGTATAAGTAAATCCGGCTTCAATGGAACTTTTTGGAAAACTTAAATCCTAAGAAATATTTTTGATACTATATAATACAATTTTAGTGAGATTTTTTTACCCTAGCGATCGAACATAATGTGTTGTATATATATACTAAGTGAGTATTAGAACTTATGAAATTGTTTAAATATTTAATATAATGTTATTTCATTCTAAATTTTATTTAATTATTCTAATGAAACGATTAAAATCTGTGTTATATAATTTATTTATTTTTGTTAAAATTAATAAGCGGCAATTTGGAAAAAAATAACAACTGCGTATTGCATGACTTATTACAGTCGTGGGAATAAAACTTCAATAGAATTTCAGTAAAATTAGTATTAAATTAAAAAAAGAAAAACTTTCCACAAATTTTGTTAATTTGTTTATTATTTTATTTTATTATTTCAAAAAAAAATTAATTTTTATCTTAAAAACATCAATTATAAACTTTTAAGTGCGGCCGATAATTACTATAGATCTTCGCAATTTACAAAGAAAGGAAAGTTTAAAAAAAAACAAGTAAGAAAGCGCTATAGTCGGTCAAGCCGACCATACGATACCCTTCACCACTAAGGTCAAAGGTGTTATTTTTCCTGTATAAAGACAAATATTTGCTAAATTTTGCCATCATACAAACATTTTCTCAAAACGTATATATTCAACCTGTTTCCGTCATTTGGACTTATATGAGAGCTAGGGTCAAATGTGGACCGATTATCTCGAAATTTGGCAAATTGATTACAGTTGTTACAAAAATTATGTATGCAAAAAATAAACTCAAAATTTTCATTATCTTTAGATTTACGAGCGTTTTAGAAGAGCTTGTATGGGAGCTATGGTCAAATGTGGACCGATTTCAACGAAATTTGGTACAGTGATTTAAGTTTACATAAGCGGTATCTGTTTTAAATTTCATGAAAAAATATTGATATTTGTGGCCAATATAGCAATTCCGGGAAGTGGGACCTATGGGAGGTACCATAAATAATGAACCGATTTTGACCAATTTCAATAGCCATGGTCCCATTATCAAAAAATTATCTGTGCCAAATTTCATCAAATTATCTTTAGAATTGCGACCTGTAGTTTGATTACAAGGTTTACATGGGGGTCCAGCCAGCCAGACGGACGGACGGACATCGCTAAATCGACTCAGAAAGTGATTCTAAGTCTATTGGTATACTAAAAGGTGGGTCTAAGACAAATATTTCTATGCGTTACAAACATCAGCACAAACTTATAATACCCTTTCCACCTATGGTGGTGAAGGGTATAAATATCGTGATGTTTCAAGAATTTAATTTGAAATTTAAGTGGAATTTGATATCATATTTTTTAACTCTTTAAGAACCACAGATCTATAAAAACCTTATAAAGAATTAGCCCATAGTACAAACACTCGGTCTAAAGAAAAATATTTCTATCGAAAAGTTTTCTAGAGAAAAATATTTCTATCGAAAAGTTTTCTAGAGAAAAATATTTCTATCGAAAATTTTTCTAGAGAAAAATATTTCTATCGAAAATTTTTCTAGAGAAAAATATTTCTATCGAAAATTTTTCTAGAGAAAAATATTTCTATCGAAAATTTTGCTAGAGAAAAATATTTCTATCGAAAATTTTTCTAGAGAAAAATATTTCTATCGAAAATTTTTCTAGAGAAAAATATTTCTATCGAAAATTTTTCTAGAGAAAAATATTTCTATCGAAAATTTTTCTAGAGAAAAATATTTCTATCGAAAATTTTTCTAGAGAAAAATATTTCTATCGAAAATTTTTCTAGAGAAAAATATTTCTATCGAAAATTTTTCTAGAGAAAAATATTTCTAGCGAAATTTTTTCTATAGAAAAATATTTCTATCGAAATTTTTTCTATAGAAAAATATTTCTATTGAAATTTTTTCTATAGAAAAATATTTCTATTGAAATTTTTTCTATAGAAAAATATTTCTATCGAAATTTTTTCTATAGAAAAATATTTCTATTGAAATTTTTTCTATAGAAAAATATTTCTATCGAAATTTTTTCTATAGAAAAATATTTCTATCGAAATTTTTTTTTTTTATAGAAAAATATTTCTATCGAAATTTTTTCTATAAAAAAATATTTCTATCGAAATTTTTTCTATAGAAAAATATTTCTATCGAAATTTTTTCTATAGAAAAATATTTCTATCGAAATTTTTTCTATAGAAAAATATTTCTATCGAAATTTTTTCTATAGAAAAATATTTCTATCGAAATTTTTTCTATAGAAAAATATTTCTATCGAAATTTTTTCTATAGAAAAATATTTCTATCGAAATTTTTTCTATAGAAAAATATTTCTATCGAAATTTTTTCTATAGAAAAATATTTCTATCGAAATTTTTTCTATAGAAAAATATTTCTATCGAAATTTTTTCTATAGAAAAATATTTCTATCGAAATTTTTTCTATAGAAAAATATTTCTATCGAAATTTTTTCTATAGAAAAATATTTCTATCGAAATTTTTTCTATAGAAAAATATTTCTATCGAAATTTTTTCTATAGAAAAATATTTCTATCGAAATTTTTTCTATAGAAAAATATTTCTATCGAAATTTTTTCTATAGAAAAATATTTCTATCGAAATTTTTTCTATAGAAAAATATTTCTATCGAAATTTTTTCTATAGAAAAATATTTCTATCGAAATTTTTTCTATAAAAAAATATTTCTATCGAAATTTTTTCTATAGAAAAATATTTCTATCGAAATTTTGTTTATAGAAAAATATTTCTATCGAAATTTTTCTATAGAAAAATATTTCTATCGAAAATTTTTCTATAGAAAAATATTTCTATCGAAAATTTTTCTAGAGAAAAATATTTCTATCGAAATTTTGTTTATAGAAAAATATTTCTATCGAAATTTTTCTATAGAAAAATATTTCTATCGAAAATTTTTCTAGAGAAAAATATATCGAAAATTTTTCTATAGAAAAATATTTCTATCGAAAATTTTTCTTTAGAAAAATATTTCTATCGAAAATTTTTCTATAGAAAAATATTTCTATCGAAAATTTTTCTATAGAAAAATATTTCTATCGAAAATTTTTATATAGAAAAATTTTTCTTTTGAAATTTTTTCTATAGAAAAATATTTCTTTCGAAATCTTTTCTATAGAAAAATATTTCTTTCGAAATTTTTTCTATAGAAAAATATTTCTTTCGAAATTTTTTCTATAGAAAAATATTTCTTTCGAACTTTTTTCTATAGAAAAATATTTCTTTCGAAATTTTTTCTATAGAAAAATATTTCTTTCGAAATTTTTTCTATAGAAAAATATTTCTTTCGAAATTTTTTCTATAGAAAAATATTTCTTTCGAAATTTTTTCTATAGAAAAATATTTCTTTCGAAATTTTTTCTATAGAAAAATATTTCTTTCGAAATTTTTTCTATAGAAAAATATTTCTTTCGAAATTTTTTCTATAGAAAAATATTTCTTTCGAAATTTTTTCTATAGAAAAATATTTCTTTCGAAATTTTTTCTATAGAAAAATATTTCTTTCGAAATTTTTTCTATAGAAAAATATTTCTTTCGAATTTTTTTCTATAGAAAAATATTTTTTTCAAAATTTTTTCTATAGAAAAATATTTCTTTCGAAATTTTTTCTATAAAAAAATATTTCTTTCGAAATTTTTTCTATAGAAAAATATTTTTTTCGAAATTTTTTCTATGGAAAAATATTTCTTTCGAAATTTTTTCTATGGAAAAATATTTCTTTCGAATTTTTTTCTATAGAAAAATATTTCTATCGAAATTTTTTCTATAGAAAAATATTTCTATCGAAATTTTTTCTATAGAAATTTTTTCTATCGAAATTTTTTCTATAGAAAAATATTTCTATCGAAATTTTTTCTATTGAAAAATATTTCTATCGAAATTTTTTCTATAGAAAAATATTTCTATCGAAATTTTTTCTATAGGAAAATATTTCTATCGAAACTTTTTCTATAGAAAAATATTTCTATCGAAATTTTTTCTATAGAAAAATAAGGGTTAAGTTAATTTCTGTAATTTATACAGCTTCAATTAAATCTAGGCTTTACACACGTAAAAAATGTTTATTTGCTTTTGAAATTTCTATAATTTATGCAAAATACTAAAGAAATGTTAGAAAAACCCTTTACGTTTGACTTAATTTGATTTTTTGTTGCTTTTTAAATTAAATTTTAAAACCGCACAAATCAATCAAATCTGTCATCAATTATTTATGAGATACAACCAAAAAAAAAAAAACAACAATAGGGAATGAACCTACTATGCATTTATAGGTAATGAATGAATGAATGGACTCGATGATAATTTTTTTTAGAATTTAAGGGGAAATTGTTAATAGCTTGAAAACGATTCACAGTGGGGTGAAAAATAAGAATTTCCTTTAATATTGATCATTCCATAACTAATTATGAGATGATCTGTTATTTAGCTGTTAATAGAAACACCAAAATAAGGGGTAGACGATTCAAATTCTAAATTTAAACTTGACGATTCCTCTGATTTGTTAACACCCAATTTAATAAAAAGCAACCAAATGTTTTTACTTAGTTTATTGCACTAAACTCCTAGTTTAGTATATGCTTTTCATCTGATTTATCATCTAATTTCTTTGGTCATCCGTCCCGCTGTTCCTTCTAAAAACTTTTTTTTTTTTTTTGTTAACAAAACTAAAATTTGTTAAATTTCTGCAACTATTTCCATTGCCCAACAAAAAAAATAATTTGCAAAATTTTTATTTTATTTTTCCTGGTTTCTAAAAATAATTTACCACCATCCATTGCATTTCATCCATCCAAGTCGTCCACGTTGACTGTCTGACTGTCATCGTGAACTAGTGAAAATAAACTTTTTGGACAAATGCCAATAGATGAATTGAAAATGAATTGTAATTTTTGCATAAAACTTTAATGTCTCTTTAACATTACCCAACCGGCCTAAATGGGCAAAATACTCGTAATGGACAAGAAAGAAACGTGACTTAAATGTTTTCCAAAGAAATTAAATAAATAAATATAAAGAAAATTGCACAGCAGAGATGGGAAATTTGGAATCATTATACCCTTCACCACCATAGCTGGTGAAGTTTGTGCTGATGTATGAAGCGCATAGAAATATTTGTCTTAGAACCACCTCTTAGTATACCAATAGACTTAGAATCACTTTCTGAGTCGATGTAGCGATGTCAGTCCGTCCATCCGTCCGTCTGGCTGGACCCCCATGTAAACTATGTAATCAAAGTACAGGTCGCAATTCTAAAGATAATTTGCTGAAATTTGGCACAGATCATTTTTTTGATAGTGGAACCATGGCTATTTAAATTCGTCAAAATCGGTTCATTATTTATGAAACCTCTCATAGGTCCCACTTCCGGGAATTTAAATTTTGGCCACAAATATCAAAATTTTTTAATGAAATTTAAAACAAATACTGCTAATGTAAACTGAAATCACTGTACCAAATTTCGTTGAAATCGGTCCACATTTGACCAAACTTTTCTGTCGCATCAAAACAAAAAACAAAAATGACTAAAACGCTCGTAAATCTTAAGAAAATGGGAATTTTAAGTTTTTTTTTTCTTCATACGTAATTTTTGAAACAACTGTAATCAATTTGCCAAATTACGAGATATTCGGTCCACATTTGACCCTAGCTCTCATATGAGACTAAATGACGGAAACAGCTTAAATATATAAGTTTTGAGAAAAAGTTTTGTATGATGTCAAAATTTAGCAAATATTTGTCTTTATATAGGAAAAATACCACTTTTGACCTTAGTGGTGAAGGGTATCGTATGGTTGGGCTTGACCGATTTTAGCACTTTCTTACTTGTTTTTAGGTATTTTCGATCCAAACATTTTTTTAAAGAAACATTTTTAATAAACATGTTTTTTCTTGGAAAATTGTTCTATAAAATTATATTTTATACAAAATTTTATTTTTCTGTAAAAATTTTCGATAAAAATATTTTTATATCAATAAATTTTCAAAATATCCACAGAAAGATTTCTGGTAAAAAATTTTTTTATAGTAAAATTTTTTATAGAAAAATTATCTATAGAAAAATTTTTGTTAAAAAAATGTTCCATAGAAAAAATGTTTTATAAAAAAATTATAAAATATTCTATAGAAAAATTTTTGCAAGAAAATATATAGAACATTTTTTTTGATTAAAAATTTTCTATAGACAAATTTTTGTTAAAAAAAATTTCTATAGAAAAATTTTTGATAAAAAAATTTTCTATAGAAAAATTTTTGATAAAAAAATTTTCTATAGAAAAATTTTTCATAAAAAAAAATTTTTCATAAAAAAATTTTTATAGAAAAATTTTTTATAAAACAATTTTCTATAGAAAAATTTTTGATAAAAAATTTTCTATAGAAAAATTTTTGTTAAAAAATTTTCCATAGAAAAAAATGTTTGAAAAAAAATGTAAAAATTTTTGATAAAAAAATTTTCTATAGAAAAATTTTTGATAAAAAATTTTCTATAGAAAAATTTTTGATAAAAAAAAATTTCTATAGAAAAAATTTTAATAAAAAAATTTTTTATAGAAAAATTTTTGATAAAAAAATTTTCTATTGAAAAATTTTCTATAGAAAAATTTTTTATAAAAACATTTTCTATAGAAAAATTTTTGATAAAAAATTTTTTTATAGAAAAATTTTTGATAAAAAAATTTTCTATAGAAAAATTTTTGATAAAAAAATTTTTTATAGAAAAATTTTTGATAAAAAAATTTTCTATAGAAAAATTTTTTATAAAAAAATTTTCTATAGAAACATTTTTGATAAAAAAAAATTGTCTATAGAAAAATGTTTAATAAAAAAATTTTTAATAAAAAAATTTTCTATAGAAAAATTTTTGTTAAAAAAATTTTCCATTGAAAAAATAAAAAAAATTCTATAGAAAAATTTTTGATAAACGAATTTTCTATACAAAAAAATTTTCTATAAAAAATTTTTGTTAAAAAATTTTCCATAGAAAAAAATGTTTGAAAAAAAAATTTTCTATAGAAAAATTTTTGTAAGAAATATTCAATAAAAAAATTTTTTAGATTAAAAATTTTTTGATAAAAAATGTTCTATAAAAAAAAAATTCTTATAAAAACATTTTCTATAGAAAAATTTTTGATAAAAAAATTTTCTATAGAAAAATTTTCTATAGAAAAATTTTGATAAAAAATATTTTCTATAGAAAAATTTTTGATAAAAAAATTTTCTATAGAAAAATTTTTGATAAAAAAATGTTCTATAGAAAAATTTTTGATAAAAAAATTTTCTACAGAAAAATTTTTGTAATAAAATTTTCTATAGAAAAATTTTTGTAATAAAATTTTCTATAGAAAAATTTTTGATAAAAAAGTTTTCTATAGAAAAAATGTTTGATAAAAAAAATTTTCTATAAAAAAATGTTTGTAAGAAAATATTCTAGAGAAAAATTTTTTTTGATTACAAATTTTTGTATAAAAAACTTTTCTATAGCAAAAATTTTTGTAATAATTTTTAATAAAAAAATTTTCTATAGAAAAATTTTTAATTAAAATATTAAAAAAAAATGGAGTAGAAAACTTTTAGTTTTTAAAACGTTTGAACTACACATTAAAAAAATACCTATTTTAGTTATTTTTTGTTTTTGTTCTGTTCTCTTTTTGCTCCGACCAGTGGTCATAAATCATGACTTCGGTCTAATATGGATATTCTGCAAAAGTGGGGGTCAAGTTAAAGCACTTAAATGGTTTAATTTGACCCCCTTAGATTGTATCTTTTAATCTTTTCTAAAGTCTCAGATGCGTATGCAAATAAACCACAAAATACAGCTGCCCCCAAAGCCAACGTTGGCCATGACATCGGCCAAATTTAGTCTAAATTAATTGCCAAAGTCATACAAAATTTAACACTGACTCTACATAGAATAGCTGTGGCGGATATTTGTCTATATTATAAGTCTCGAGGAAATAATTGTTTAAACAACTTTTGTTTTTTTGAGTATTAACCTACTATATATTAAAATATAGAGGAGTAAGAACGTTACCCGCTAAAGGGGTAAAAAGGGGAAGAAATCTAAAACGTTATATCTCCTTAAGTAATAGGTATAGAAACAAAATTTAAATTACGTTTTCAGCAGCTTTAAAAATATGTGGACAGGTGTTTGGTACTTTTTTGAAACTATGACCGATGGGGCTTAAAAAAGGGTTGGAAATAGTTTTTTGGTACTTTTTTTAACCTACTCTTATCTTTTAAACAAAAGAATATAGGAAGAAACTTAGATTTAAAAAATATATATTGAACACGTATTTGGTATCGTTTTCGTTTTGGGGGTAAGATGGGTAAAAAATGGATCAAATGGGTAAAAAAGGGGCAAAATGGGTAAAAAAGGGGTAAAATGATAACTTAGTATCTCATAAAGTAATATGAATAGAAAGAAAATATTTGCAGCGTTTTAATAAAATGTACCGAATTCAATTGGTACCAAAGAAGTACCAAATATGCATATGGCACTTTTTAGAAATTAGGGGATGAAAAGGGGAAACAATGTAAAGTTATAACTTTAAAAGTGATAAGTATGAAAACAGCATTTAAATTGCTGAAAAAATAAGAACACGAGTAATTGGTACTTTTTGAAAAAATTCCGAGTGGAACCTATAATATATGAAAAAATTTTTGGTACTTTTTTTTGCTTTTGAACAAATGAACTTAGAAGGAAAAAGTGTATCGCAATCGTTTAAGAAAAAGAAAAGAAGAAATCAACTGAAATATGATTAGAAAAATGTTTACTAATAAAGCTCCATCTCCTAGTAATAACACATTTTAGTATTTTAATTTGGCTCAAAATGATTATCATTAAACTCCAAGCAAGGCTCGATCAACCAGGTACTAAGTAATGTATTAATTTTAGCCATTATCACTATATGTGGAAAGGCTATATTGGGTAGATGCTAATGAATATTAGTCTAACACTCACATTTAAAAATGTGTGATCGTCTGGCTGGCTAAAGTTCGTGAAAGCTCGTTATCAAAGAACAAGTCACAACTTTAACAAAAATTTAATGAAATTTGTCACTGCCATCCTTTGGTACCAGAATAAACTGTATACTTTTTGAACCAAATCGGAACATATACCACTGCCTTTTGGAAATAGAGTTTTTCGTCACTTTTCAGCTACACTTTTATTTTAATTGCAATAGTACCAAATCTGGTCCATATTTGACCATACCTCCCATGCAATACAAAATCACGAAAGTCATGATAATTAAAGTTTTTGCTAGAACTTTGCTTATATAAGTCTTTTCAGATCCAGATATAAGTACCTTTTTTGAAAGCACAGATATATCTCTTAGGGGAATAGCTTTTAAAGTTGTTGGTTTACAGTGTGAACCAATCGATTGTGCGGTTGGCTTTTCGGTTTCAATAATTTTATAAATTTTAATATTTTAAACTAATCGTTTCATGCAACAAAATTGTTAACCGTGATGCATCAATTGTGCTTGTCCTGAAAATTATAGAAGGATATATGCATCGATTGTGCGGGTGGGTTTCGAATTCAAAGTTATTATAAATTTTAATATTTTAAACTAGTTAAAATCGTTTCATGCAATAAAATATTTTACTGAGATGCGTCTATTGTGCTTGTCCTGAAAAAAATAAAAAATATTCCTAAAATTATAAAAAAAAATTGTAAATAGTTTTCCGTCAGGTCTGGAAGGGATTAATCATTTTAAGCAATTATTCCAGGCTTGAAAAAAGGTTTCTTTTAAAGTTATTTTGTACATAGTATATGTCTTTTGCCTATCATTTATAGGACCAACAAGAGGTAAATCGGTTGGGACTTAAGTAAATACATGTAGTCTAAACGCGACTTAAGTAGAAATCTTTATAATAAATCTTTTTACTATAAAAATCAGTACCTGGTTGACCGAGCCTTGCTCGGAGCTTTATGATAAGCATTTTGAGGGAAATTTTAAAATTGTTAAATATTTCATTTTATAACGTAGTAAAATAAATTTAGAGGAAATACATTGTAAAAATATTCAGTTAGTTTTGAATTATTTTATTTATTTTGACCGATCCACACATAGTTTACAGTTTAACTCATTTTGAACAGTTTTGGAAATTGGTCATACCAACAGAAACCTCCGTCGACTCATGCGCAACAACTTTGCTAAAGATTATAGCCTGATCAAATGCACAGTTTACGATTTAATTCATTTTGAGTAGTTTTCAGTGACGCCACCTGAAGTTGTTCATACCAACTAAGAAACCTTCATCTGCTTATGCGTAACAACTTTGCTTATGATTATAAGATGATCAAATGCACAGTTTACGATTTAATTAATTTTGAGTAATTTTCAGTGACTTTGGTCATTCCCATAAATAAACCTTCGTCGGCTTATCCGCAACAACTTTGCTAAAGATTATAGCATGATTAAATGTACAGCTTACGATTAAATTGACTTTGAGTAAATTTCAGTAGCGCCACCTGTCGAAATTTCTTCATACCAACTAAGAAACCTTCGTCGGCTCATGTGCAACAACTTTGCTAAAGATTATAGCATGATTAAATGTACATATATATATATATATATATATATATAATTCCCCGACAACATTCCAATTGGAACAAGGGGTACTTCTCTCAGACAATGAGCTGCATCCGATTCTATTTTTAGACTCATTGAAAGGGACCTACGTTTTAACGCCGGCTCCGAACGGCAAATGCATTAGTTAGAGAAGTTTTTCATAGCCTAATACTCAATAACCAGTGGCTAGCTGAGTTTTGAGGTGAACTGCCGCTTTTTTTTGAAAATTAATTTTTTTCAAGTGGGTCTGACAGGGATTGAACTTGGGACCTCTGGTATGCTAGGCGGATGACTAACCTGCTACACCACGGCGGTTCATTAAATGTACAGCTTACGATTTAATTGACTTTGAATAATTTTCAATAGCGCCACCTGTCGGAATTTATTCACACCAAATAAAAAGCCTTCGCCGGCTCATACGCTACAACTTTGCTAAAGATCATAGCATGATCAAATGTACAGTTTACGATTTAATAAATTTTTAGTCACTTTCAATGGCGCCACCTAACGGAAATTAGTCTTACCAACTTAAAAACCTTCGCCGGCTTATCCGCAACATCTTCGCTAAAGAGCATAACATGATTAAATTCACAGTGTACTATTCTAAAAGAACATACATACAAACATTATTTTGTTTAAAAGTTATAACATTACTCATTTTTTCCCCTTTTTATTCCCTACTTTCAAAAAGTTCCATATGCATATTTGGTACTTCTTTGGTACCAATTTAATTCGGTACATTTTATTAAAACGCAGTTAACATAATTCTTATTCATATTACTTTTTGAGATGTTAAGTTATCATGTTATCCCTTTTTTTCCCCATTTTGGCCCCAAAATCAAAAAAGTACCAAATACGTATTCAATATTTCTTTCACATATATTGACTTCAGTACAAATTTCTTTTCTATATTCTTTAGTTTAAAAAATAAGAGTGTGTTAAAAAAGTACCAAAAAAATAATTTTCACCCTTTTTTACCCCCGATCGGACATAGTTTCAAAAAAGTACCAAACACCTGTCCGCTTATTTTCATAGCTGTTAAAAACGTAATTTTTATTTTGTTTGTATACCTATTACTTTAGGAGATATAACGTTGTTGATGGCAAAGGTTCCAAAAGTGCCTTCTTCTTCTACCTATACATCAAAAAAGGTACTTGCTGTCAAAATATTATCAAAATCGTTAGAGCCGTTTTCGAGATAGCCATTCTATATATATATATATATATATATATATATATATATACATACAGTTATTGCTCGTTTAAGAATATAAGATAAGATAAACGACAAAAAATTTACTTTCCTAAAAAATTCTCATTTTGCCCCTATGTAACCTTGACCTAGAAAAAATTTCTTTAGTTTTCAAAAATTTCTGAAAGCAACTGTAAAGCGTGTAAAACCATATTAATTTCTAATTAATTATGATTTTATGCAAAATTTCTTATAGATTTCCGGTTTTGTCTTTCTTTCCAAAAATCCATCATTATCAATTATGATACAAAATTTTTTTCATTAGCGTCTCAAGACCCATGAGTAAATATGTAAATAAATAAAAAAATTAAATTATTAAGATTTTTTTTGGAAACAAACTGTGTCAAGCATTTAACTGGTTCCAATGTTTCAATCAAAGACAAAATCTTTTGTCTTTCAAAATATCTTTGAATTTTGAGTTTAAAATTATTTCATTGTCTCTGTCAAGTAGATAAGAAAAAAATATTGAAAATATTAAAAAAAAAGCTTTGAAAATTTGGCCAGAAACCGCTTTTAGGCAATTAGGATGCATTTTTGTTAAAAGTCATTTATCAAATGCTTTTAATTATTTCAAATCAAAATATTGAAATTGGTTTTTTGTTGTTTGGCTTCTAAAATGGCGCCAAAACATTTAAATTATTTAAATTAAAATTATTATTATATTAAATAAAATATGCTACAAAAAAAGTTAATAATTTTTTATCAAAGTTTCTTGTTATTTTCGTTAAATTTTAATGATTAATGGATATGAACTATTTTGCATATACAACAAAACTCTTTGATTGAAGTCAAAACAATTCAAATAAGTTATTATTAGGCGGCTTAATGACTTTATTTATGCTAAAGATATGCAAATTAAAGAAATTTTAATAACTTAATGATCATAACAAAATTAAACTTAATTATGATAAATTGTACATTTTAATATTCAGACCATATGAGTCAATATCAAATATTTACTGCCTTGATATTGATTCTGTTTCTTGCTCCAATAATAATTAATTAGGCAAATAATTTAAAAATAATCCTTATTTCTCGATTTATCACATGTAGATTTTTATAAACGTTCCTTTATTGTTTAATTTTAGCTTAAAACGTCTTAATTACATTTGTTATTTTCATTATCAAGATGTTTTTGTAATTATTTGTTATTGTTTAATTTTTGTTTTATAAATAACTACCTTTAAATACCGTTAACTGGTTAATGTTGTTAAATTTTTTAAACAAAAAGTGAAAAAAAAAATTAAACAAATAAAATTCGAACATAAAGTAATAAATAAATATGTTAGCATGACTAAATACGAAGACACAGGTAGACAATATGAAGGCACAGTGGGTTGAATAACTAAAAATATAAGTCAAAAATAATTGATAACAATTTGTTTTTAGTAAAATTTTGATCAAAATTTGTCTTTAGTAAAGTTTTGATCAACATTTGTCATTAACAAAATTTTGATTAAAATTTGTCTTTAATAATAAAATTTTGATCAAAATTTGTCTTTAATAAAATTTTGATCAAAATTTGTCTTTAATAAAATTTTAAACAAAATTTGACTATAGTAAAATTTTGACTTTAAATCAAATTTTAAACAAAATTTGTCTTAAGTTAAATTTTTATCAAAATTTGTCCTTAAGAATATTTTGATCATATTATGTCTTTAGTAAAATTTTGATTTAAATTTGTCTTTAATAAAATTTTGATCAAAATTTGTCTGTAGTAAAATTTTGATCAAAATTTGTCTTCAATTTTGACTTTTAATCAAATTTCAAACAAAAGTTGTCTTTAGTAAGTTTTTCATCAAAATTTGTCTTCAGTAAAATTTTAACCGAAATTTGTCTAAAGTAAAATTTTGATCAAAATTTGTCTTTAGTAAAATTTTGATCAAAATTTGTCCTTAAGGAAATTTTGATCAAAATTTGTCTTTAGTAAAATTTTAAACAAAACTTGTCTTTAGCAAAATTTTGAACAAAATTTGTCTTTAGTCAAATTTTGACCAAAATTTGCCTTTAGTAAAATTTTGAAATAAATTTGTCTTTATAAAATTTTGAACAAAATTTGTCCTTAGTCAAATTTTGACCAAAATTTGTCTTTAGTAAAATTTTGATAAAAATTCGTCGTAATAAATTTTTAAACAAAATTTTTCTTTAGTAAAATTTTGATCAAAATTTTTCTTTAGTAAAATTTTGATCAAAATTTGTCTTTAGTAAAATTTTGATTAAAATTTTTCTTTAGTAAAATTTTAATTAAAATTTTTCTTTAGTAAAATTTTAATTAAAATTTTTCTTTAGTAAAATTTTGATCAAAATTTTTCTTTAGTAAAATTTTTATCAAAATCTTTCTTTAGTAAAATTTTGATCAAAATTTTTCTTTAGTAAAATTTTGATCAAAATTTTTCTTTAGTTAAATTTTGATCAAAATTTTTCTTTAGTAAAATTTTGATCAAAATTTTTCTTTAGTAAAATTTTGATCAAAATTTGTCTTAAGTAAAATTTTGATCAAAATTTTTCTTTAGTTAAATTTTGATTAAAATTTGTCTTAAGTAAAATTTTGATCAAAATTTGTCTTAAGTAAAATTTTGATCAAAATTTTTCTTTAGTAAAATTTTTATCAAAATCTTTCTTTAGTAAAATTTTGATCAAAATTTTTCTTTAGTAAAATTTTAATTAAAATTTTTCTTTAGAAAAATTTTAATTAAAATTTTTCTTTAGTAAAATTTTGATCAAAATTTTTCTTTAGTTAAATTTTGATTAAAATTTGTCTTAAGTAAAATTTTGATCAAAATTTGTCTTTAGTAAAATTTTGATCAAAATTTGTCTTAAGTAAAATTTTGATCAAAATTTTGTCTTTAGTAAAATTTTGATCAAAATTTTTCTTTAGTAAATTTTTGATCAAAATTTTTCTTTAGTAAAATTTTGATCAAAATTTTTCTTTAGTAAAATTTTGATCAAAATTTTTCTTTAGTAAAATTTTGATCAAAATTTTTCTTTAGTAAAATTTTGATCAAAATTTCTCTTTAGTAAAATTTTGATCAAAATTTTTCCTTAGTAAAATTTTGATCAAAATTTTTCTTTAGTAAAATTTTGATCAAAATTTTTCTTTAGTAAAATTTTGATCAAAATATTTCTTTAGTAAAATTTTGATCAAAAATTTTCTGTAGTAAAATTTTGATCAAAATTTTTATTTAGTAAAATTTTGATCAAAATTTGTTTTTAGAAAAATTAAAAAAAAATTTTGCTTCAGTAAAATTTTCGATAGAAAAATTTTTATAATGACAAATTTTCGATAGAAAAATTTTTATAATGAAAAATTTTCTATAGAAAAATTTTTATAATGAACAATTTTCTATAGAAAAATTTTTATAATGAAACATTTTCTATAGAAAAATTTTTATAATGAAAAATTTTCTATAGAGAAATTTTTATAATGAAAAATTTTCTATAGAAAAATTTTTATAATGAAAAATTTTCTATAGAAAAATTTGTATAATTAAAAATTTTCTATAGAAAAATTTGACTAATTTAAAATTTTCTATAGAAAAATTTTTATATAGAAAAATTTTTATATAGAAAAATTTTTATATAGAAAAATTTTTATGTAGAAACATTTTTATGTAGAAAAATTTTTACAAAGAAATTTTTAGAAACATTTTGTATAGAAAAAATTTATATAGAAAAATTTTTATAACGAAAATTTTCTATAACAATTTTTTTTTTCTTTAGAAAAATTTTTAAAATAAAAAAAAATTATAATGAAAATATTTTTATAACAAAAAATTTATAATGAAAAATTTGTTATAACTCAAACTTTATATTGAAAAATTTTAGATAGAAAATTTGAATAATACTAATTTTCCATAGACAAGTTTTAATACGACAAAGCTTTTCATTGAAAAATTTCTATAACCAAAAATGTTCGATAGAAAAGTTATTAAAATGAAAAATATTCCACAAAAAATGTTCAATAATAAACAAATTTTTATAAAAAAATTTTATAAAAGTTTATAAAAAAAAAAATTTATAAAATTTTTCGTTATAAAAATTTTTCTATAGAAAATTTTTTGTTAAAAAATTTTTTTATAGAAAATTTTTCGTCATAAAAATTTTTCTATAGAAAATATTTCGTTGTAAAAATTTTTCTATAGAAAATATTTCGTAGTAAAAATTTTTCTATAGAAAATTTTTCGTTGTAAAAATTTTCCTATAGAAAATTTTTCGTTATAAAAATTTTTCTATAGAAAATTTTTCGCTATAAAATTTTTTTTAAAAAAAATTTTTTTGTTAAAAAATTTTTTTATAGAAAATTTTTCGTCATAAAAATTTTTCTATAGAAAATATTTCGTTGTAAAAATTTTTCTATAGAAAATATTTCGTAGTAAAAATTTTTCTATAGAAAATTTTTCGTTGTAAAAATTTTCCTATAGAAAATTTTTCGTTATAAAAATTTTTCTATAGAAAATTTTTCCTTATAAAAATTTTTCTATAGAAAATTTTTCCTTATAAAAATTTTTCTATAAAAAATTTTTCGTTATTAAAATTTTTTTATAGAAAATTTTTCGTTATTAAAATTTTTCTATACAAAATTTTTCGTTATAAAAATTTTTCTATAGAAAATTTTTCAAAAAGGTTTATCAAAATTTGGGACATCAAACATTTAATTAAAAAGTTTTACTGTAGTGTATTGCACTAAGAATCCCAATTTATTACAATTATTTATTATTGTAATAAATAGTTTTTTGATAAAACCAAAAAATGTTGGTGGGGAAACCTTTCCTCGACGCGTTTCGATGGTTGGTTAGACCATCTCATCAGGAGGATTATCCCTAATTCTAGACAGAGCGAAAACCTCACATTATGTATAATTTGAGGGACTGAATAAATACGAATTATTATTATTGTGTCCAACAAATGTCAACATAAAGCGCAGATTATCATCCGAACAGAAACACACAAACATTTTTCAGTTTTATCATTATTTTTCGTTATAAAAATTTTTTTATAGAAAATTTTTCGTTATAAAAATTTTTCTATAGAAAATTTTTCGCTGTAAAAATTTTTCTATAGAAAATTTTTCGCTATAAAAATTTTTCCACAAAAAATGTTCAATAATAAACAAATTTTTATAAAAAAATTTTATAAAAAAAAAATTTATAAAATTTTATAAAAAAAAAAAATTATCGAAATTTTTCTTTATTAAAACTGTTCGTTACCGAAAGTTTTCTATATAAAATTTTTCTATAAAAATTTTTGTTATAATAATTTTTTTTATAGAAAATGTTTCAGTATAAACATTTTTCTATAGAAAATTTATCGTTATAAAAATTTTTCTATAAAAAATTTTTCGTTACAAAATTTTTCTGTAAAAAATTTTTCGTTATAAAATTTTTCTATAGAAAATTTTTCGTCATAAAAATTTTTCTATAGAAAATATTTCGTTGTAAAAATTTTTCTATAGAAAATATTTCGTAGTAAAAATTTTTCTATAGAAAATTTTTCGTTGTAAAAATTTTCCTATAGAAAATTTTTCGTTATACAAATTTTTCTATAGAAAATTTTTCCTTATAAAAATTTTTCTATAGAAAATTTTTCCTTATAAAAATTTTTCTATAGAAAATTTTTCGTTATTAAAATTTTTCTATACAAAATTTTTCGTTATAAAAATTTTTCTATAGAAAATTTTTCGTTATAAAAATTTTTTTATAGAAAATTTTTCGTTATAAAAATTTTTCTATAGAAAATTTTTCGCTGTAAAAATTTTTCTATAGAAAATTTTTCGCTATAAAAATTTTTCCGCAAAAAATGTTCAATAATAAACAAATTTTTATAAAAAAATTTTATAAAAAAAAAATTTATAAAATTTTATAAAAAAAAAAAATTATCGAAATTTTTCTTTATTAAAACTGTTCGTTACCGAAAGTTTTCTATATAAAATTTTTCTATAAAAATTTTTGTTATAATAATTTTTTTTATAGAAAATGTTTCATTATAAACATTTTTCTATAGAAAATTTATCGTTATAAAAATTTTTCTATAAAAAATTTTTCGTTACAAAATTTTTCTGTAAAAAATTTTTCGTTATAAAATTTTTCTATAGAAAATTTTTCGTTATAAAATTTTTCTCTAGAAAATTTTTCGTTATAAAAATTTTTCTATAGAAAATATTTCGTTGTAAAAATTTTTCTATAGAAAATTTTTCGTTGTAAAAATTTTCCTATAGAAAATTTTTCGTTATAAAAATTTTTGTATAGAAAATTTTTCCTTATAAAAATTTTTCTATAGAAAATTTTTCCTTATAAAAATTTTTCTATAGAAAATTTTTCGTTATTAAAATTTTTCTATACAAAATTTTTCGTTATAAAAATTTTTCGTTATAAAAATTTTTCTATAGAAAATTTTTCGTTATAAAAATTTTTTTATACAAAATTTTTCGTTATAAAAATTTTTCTATAGAAATTTTTTCGCTGTAAAAATTTTTCTATAGAAAATTTTTCGCTATAAAAATTTTTCTATATAAAATTTTTTATTATAAAAATTTTTATTTCAAAAATTTAAATTGATTTTTCCATTGTATGACCCCCTGTTTCTTCAAAAAATCCATAACAAATGACTTTATATTTTTTATCAATTCACGCTCCTTTTTTTCCATGAAATACGAAATAAATACTAACATCATCCAACAGAAGAACGAAGAAAAAACATTAAAGTATTTATTATAAATATTTTGTAAACAAAAACAAATAAATATAAATATTTGTACAATAATAAAAACTTAAAAAACAACTGTATTCGCATTCGCTTATACGAATAATTCACTAAATGGTTCCAAAAACAGACCCCAAAAGATAAAGATACAGAAAAAAGCTCGAACTTAAAATCGCACAAGAGCAGATCGAGATGAGGAAACTCATGAAATTAAACAGAAAATTTTAATGAAAGAATAGAAACAAAAAAACAAAACACTTGTGTTTTCAAAACTAATTTGTCTTGAAAATAAAAATTGAAGTTGTTCTGTTTTTATTGGAGGTTGTATCTGAGTAGAAGTAGAATCTTTGTATCTGAGTATCTTTAACTACAATTTAATATTGACAAAACAGAACAATAGCAAAAACAAAAAAGATACAAAGTTAAATAATTATTTTTTTCTGTTTAGAAGAAAAAATTAGAACAAATAGTTTTTGTTCTTTTTATCACCTGACTCTAGAAAATTTGTACAACTTTTATTATGATTTTGGTAGAAATAATTAATTACTATTTTAAGATTTCTAAAAATTTTATTTAAAGTATCAAAACTATAGAAATAGAAAGTTATCAATAACTTTTCTATAGAAATAGAAAGTTATCGATAACTTTTCTATAGAAATATAAAGTTATCGACAACTTTTCTATAGAAATAGAAAGTTATCGACAACTTTTCTATAGAAATAGAAAATTATCGATAACTTTTCTATAGAAATAAGAGTTATCGGTAAGTTGTCCATAGAAATAGAAAGTTATCGATAACTTTTCTGTAGAACTGGAAAGTTATCGTTAACTTTTTTATAGAAATAGAAAGTAATCGTTAACTTATCTATATAAAGTTATCGATAACTTTTCTGTAGAACTGGAAACTTATCGTTAACTTTTTTTATAGAACTAGAAAGTTATTAATAAGTTTTCTATAGAAATAGAAAGTTATCGATAATTTTTCAACAGAAGTAGAAAGTTATCGATAATTTTTCAACAGAAATTGGACGTTATCGATAATTTTTCAACAGAATTTGGAAGTTATTGATAACTTTTTTATAGAAATAGAAATTCATCGATTACTTTTCTATAGAAATATAAAGTTATCGATAACTTTTCTATAGAAATAGAAAGTTATCGATAACTTTTCTGTAGAAATAGAAAGTCATCGATTACATTTCTATAGAAATAGAAAGTTATCGATAACTTTTTCATAGAAATAGAAAGTTATTGATAACTTTTCTATAGAACTACAAAGTTTTCTATAGAAATAGTAAGTTATCGATAATTTTTCAACAGAAATAGAAAGTTATCGATAACTTTTCTATCGAAATAGAAAGTTATCGATAATTTTTCTATAGAAATAGAAAGTTATCAATAACTTTTCCATAGAAATAGAAAGTTATCGATAACTTTTCTATAGAAATAGAAAGTTATCGATAACTTATGTATAGAAATTGAAAGTTATCGATAGCTTTTCTATAGAAAAATAAAGTTATCGATAACTTTTCTATGGGAATAGAAAGTTATCGATAGCTTTTCTATAGAAATAGAAAGTTATCGATAACTTTTCTATAGAAATAGAAAGTTATTGATAACTTATGTATAGAAATTGAAAGTTATCGATAGCTTTTCTATAGAAATATAAAGTTATCGATAACTTTTCCATAGAAATAGAAAGTTATCGATAACTTTTCTATAGAAATAGAAAGTTATCTATAACTTTTCCATAGAAATAGAAAGTTATCGATAACTTTTCTATAGAAATAGAAAGTTATCGATAACTTTTCCATAGAAATAGAAAGTTATCAATAACATTTCTATAGAAATAGAAAGTAATCAATAACTTTTCCATAGAAATAGAAAGTTATCGATAACTTTTCTATAGAAATAGAAAGTTATCGATAACATTTCTGTAGAAATAGAATGTTATCGATTACATTTCTATAGAAATAGAAAGTTATCGATAACTTTATCATAGAAATAGAAAGTTATCGATAACTTTTCTATAGAACTAGAAAGTTTTCTATAGAAATAGTAAGTTATCGATAATTTTTCAACAGAAATAGAAAGTTATCGATAACTTTTCTATCGAAATAGAAAGTTATGGATAATTTTTCTATAGAAATAGAAAGTTATCGATAACTTTTCAATAGAAATCGAAAGTTATGGATTACATTTCTATAGAAATAGAAAGGTATCAATAACTTTTCCATAGAAATAGAAAGTTATCGATAACTTTTCTATAGAAATAGAAAGTTATCGATAACTTTTCTATAGAAATAGAAAGTTATCGATAGCTTTTCTATAGAAATATAAAGTTATCGATAACTTTTCTATGGAAATAGAAAGTTATCGATAGCTTTTCTATAGAAATATAAAGTTATCGATAACTTTTCCATAGAAATATAAAGTTATCGATAACTTTTCCATAGAAATCGAAAATTATCGATATTTTTTCTATAGAAATAGAAAGTTATCGATAGCTTTTCTATAGAAATATAAAGTTATCGATAACTTTTCTATAGAATTAGAAAGTTATCGGTAACTTTTCTATAGAAATAGAAAGTTATCGATAACTTTTCCATAGAAATAGAAAGTTATCAATAACTTTTCTATAGAAATGTAAAGTTATCGATAATTTTTCAATTGAAATAGAAAGTTATCGATAACTTTTTTATTAAAAATCAAAGCTATGAATAGAATTCAAGAGTTAAACTTTGATCTTGGTTTTTTTCAAATAAATTTCAAGATCTTCTCTTATTTTCTTCCTAAATGATTAAATGAATTTTGATTATTTTGAAAATGTTTCTTAAATGAATTTTACGCATTTAAATAACTCAATTATCGTAAATATTAATATATTTATTTCACTAACTCCCACATCTGGTTTTTTTGTTTATAACATTTAAATCAATTTAATCTTTTGTTTCTTGCGAATGATTTTTGAGGGCTAAATAACAGCAAAACGTCAATGAAGATTTAATTTCCGCTGTCGCTTTTTTCAAAATGACAATTTCTGAGTTTTATCTAAAAATTATGCGGATCAAATAAAATCAAATATTTTTAAAAACCGGAAAGAAATAGTTATGCAAAAGAAAGTCTCGTGACAAAAATTTAAAACCCTGTAGTAGCAACTTTGAACTAAATATTAGCATCTAATGAATATTCATGATCTTGTTTAACAATAAATTAATTATGTTTTAAATAGCAGATGTTTTTTAATAATTTTCTCACATCTTCACTTAATGGATTTTAATATGAATATTTTTATGACGTTAAAATTTGCATATACACGATTATTTATTTGTTAGACATAAAATCTTTTAGATTCAACCGGTTTCAAGTTCAAAGCTCAGTGTCGCATGAAGACGATTTTGGTAGTAAAAATATTAGTGCTCTAATTTTGTTAAGTCTAAGCTTTAGAGCTACCGCTTACATTAATATTCTTCGAATGACTAATTCGGGTTTACTTATTCTTTGGAGATTTATGATACTTGTTATAAATTTTTATGTTTATATCAAGAAAATAAAACGATCTTGTATTCCTTTTTTAGAAATTCAAAACAAATATAAAATTCAACTTCTTAATTTTATTGTGTATAAATAATTAATTTCATTAAATTTCTACCTGCGATGTATGGAAAAATACTTTGAATATCTTTTTAAATTTGGTACTTCGTCTTAAATAAAATAAAACAAATTTAATGATCATGACTCAATTTTTGCTTTAAGGCATTTATATGAAAAAATGTTGGAACAAAGATCAATTGTTAAGAATTTGTGAAGATTTTTCTTGGAAAATTCCATAAAATTTAAGTTCTGTCATATATAATCTTTCAAGATTTTAACACGTAAAAAATAATTTAACTGCTTTTAAAATATTTATTTTCGTCCAATTATCTCTTGTTTGTCATGAAAAGAACCTTTTTTAAGTACTACCTAGATACGGATCGATTTGATACAATGTTTATACAAATAATTATTTCAAAATTGGTGGGAAAGGAAATGTATTGAAGTTCTCAGAAAGTGTCAATAAGAAATATTATATTTTTACAGAAAAGCTATACTATCGATAATTTTCTATTTCTATAGAAAAGTTATAGAAAACTTTCTATTTCTATAAAAAAAGTTATCGATAACTTTCTGTTTGTAAAGAAAAGTTATCGATAACTTTATTTTTCTATAGAAAAGTTATCAATAACTTTTTATTTCTACAGAAAAGTTATCGATAACTTTCTATTTCTATTGAAAAATTATCGATTACTTTCTATTTCTATAAAAAAGTTATCGATAAATTTATATTTCTATAAAAAAGTTATCGATAACATTCTATTTTTATAGAAAAGTTATTCATAACTTTATACTTCTACAAAAATTATTATCGATATCTTTCTATTTCTTTAAAAAAGTTATAGACAACTTTCTATTTCTATAGAAATGTTATCGATAACTTTCTACTTATATAAAATAGTTATCGATAACTTTCTATTTCTATAGAAAAGTTATCGGTAACTTTCTATTTCTATAAAAAAGTTACCGATAACTTTCTATTTCTATTAAAAATTTTTCGATAACTTTCTAAAAAAAATTTTATAGAAAATTCTCATATTTTTTTTTTTTAATTTTCATATAAAAATTTTCATATAAAAATTTTTTTATAGAAAATTTTTTTATAAAAAATTTCTATATAAAATTTTCATATGGAAATTTTTCTTATTAAAAAATTTCTACAGAAAATTTTCATATAAAAAATTTCTATAGAAAATTTTCGTATAAAAAATTTTCATATAAAAAATTTTTATATTAAAAATTTCCATAGAAAATTTTCATATAAAAATGTTTATACAAAATTTTTCATATAAAAAATTTCTATATAAAAAATTTCTATAGAAAATATTTATATTTATAAAAAAATTTTAATATCAAAAATGTCTATAAAATATTTTTATACAAAAAATTTCTATTAAAAATTTAAAGCAAAAAAAGTGCTTTAAAAAATGTTTATATAAAAAATTTCTGTAAAAATTTCATTTAAAAAAATTTCTATGGAAACTCTTCATTTACAAAATTTTTTTATAGAAAATTTGTATACAATACAGAAAATTTTCACATCAAAATTTCATATAAAAAATTTCTATAAAAATTTTCATATAAGAAATTTTTATTAAAAATTGCCTTAGAAAATTTTTATATAAAAAATTTCTAAAGAAAATTTTTATTTAAAAAATGTTTCTATATAAAAAATCTCTATAGAAAATTTTTATCTAAAAAATTTCTATAGAAAATTTTTTTTTGCAAAATTTCTATAGAAAATTTTAATTTAAAAAATTTCTATGGAAAATTTCATATAAAAAATTTCTATAAAAATTTTCAACTAAAAAATATCTATAGAAAGTTTTTATATAAGAAGTTTGTACAGAAAATTTTAATATAAAAAATTTTTATATCAAAAATTCTATAAAAAATTGTTATATAAAATTTTCATATAAAAAATTTTTACAGAAAATTTCTATAGAAAATTTTCATATAAAAAAAAAATTACAAAAAATTTTCATATAAAAAATTGTTATAGAAAATTTAAATAGAAAATTTTCATATGAAAAAAATTTCTACAGAAAATTTTCATATAAAAATTTTTTATAGAAAATTTCCATATAAAAAATTTCAATAAAAAATTTTTATATAAAAAATTTCTATATAAAATTTTCATTTAAAAAATTTCTATATAAAATTTTCATTTAAAAAATTTATAGAAAATTTTCATCTAAAAAATTTCTATAGTAAATTTTCATAGAAAAAATTTCTATAGAAAATTTTCATATAAAACATTTTTGTAGAAAATTTTCATAAAAAAATTTCCATAGAAAATTTTCATATAACAAATTTTTATAAAAAATTTCTTTAGAAAATTTGTATATAAAAAATTTCTATAGAAAATTTTTATTCAAAAAATGTTTCAATACAAAAAATTTCTATAGAAAATTTTCATCTAAAAAATTTTTTAGAAAATTTTCATTTTAAAAATTTCTGTAGAAAATTTTTAATTTAAAAAATTTCTATAGAAAGTTTTTATATAAGAAGTTTGTATAGAAAATTTTCATATAAAAAATTTGTATATAAAAAATTCTATAAAAAATTTTTGTATAAAATTTTCATATAAAAAATTTTTACAGAAAAATTCCATAGAAAATTTTCATATCAAAAAAGTTTTACAGAAAATTTTCATATAAAAAATTTTTATAGAAAATTTTCATATGAAAAAAATTTCTGCAGAAAATTTTCATATAAAAAATTTTTATAGAAAATTTCCACATAAAAAATTTCTATAAAAAATTTTCATATAAAAAATTTTCATTTAAAAAATTTATAGAAAATTAAACTCAAAATTTTCAATATCTTTAGATTTACGAGCGTTTAAGTGATTTTTTTGTCTCATTTAGTGCGTTTTTAAAGAAGAGTTTGTATGGGAGCTATGGTCAAATGTGGACCGATTTCAACAAAATTTGGTACAGTGATTTTAGTTAACATAAGCAGTATTTGATTTAAATTTCATGAAAAAATATTGATATTTGTGGCAAATATGTCAATTCCGGGAAATGGGACCTATGGGAGGTACCATAAATAATGGACTGATTTTGACCAATTCCAATAGCCATGGTCCCATTATCAAAAAAATAATCTGTACCAAATTTCATCAAATTATCTTTAGAATTGCGACCTGTAGTTTGATTACAAGGTTTACATGGGGGTCCAGCCAGCCAGACGGACGGACGGACGGACGGACATCGCTAAATCGACTCAGAAAGTGATTCTAAGCCTATTGGTATACTACAAGGTCTAAGACAAATATTTCTATGCGTTACATACATCAGCACAAACTTATAATACCCTTTCCACCTATGGTGGTGAAGGGTATAAAAATTTGAATACAAAGTTTTCACATAAAAAATTTCTGTACAAAATTTGTATACAAAAAATTTCCAAAAATAATGTCGCTAAAATAACCAAATTTTAGTCACAGAACAAGGCTCCTAGCCCTTTTCTTATCTTGCCTTTTAAAAAATTAAATAAATTAAAAATTATCTAATTAAGTTTAAAAAAGAAATAAAGGCGCCAACAATTAATTATGAAATACTTGTTCAATATGACGACAAATCTTTAGCAAATATTTTTTCTATTATCTTATCAATTTCGAAACTAATGAAGTTTAATATCAACTGATGCCACTTAAGAGTTAAGGCTTAGGGGAAGGGGTTTTATTATATTTGCAAAAGTTGAATGAGTTTTTCAAAAAAAAAAAAAAAAAACAAAAAACTCTAACAAATAATTATAATCTATTTGATAATATCAAGTAATTGCCAATTAATGGCAGATTGTGAAGAACAAATAAAAATTGTTTCAATTGCACAGAAACACTCCTCGAAATAATTAAGGGCCTGGGAACAAAATTTATGACACGCCGGTACTTAATGCACGGGGTTATTTTGTGTAGATAAAGTGGACTTGATAGTTAAAAAGGTAAAAGTAGATTGGTTATATTAGTATACCTATAAAAAGGGATTAAGTTCAAAGCTTTTATATAAATACTAGAGAGTTGTATCGAACTAACTAAAACCGGTTTTCATTCATTAACACATTATTAATGAGGTACAATTAATGTTTAGTAAGCCTTTAAAACATACCCATACCTGTTACCTATACCTATTCAAAATTTCTTTATGTAATTCAACAAAACTCTTTATGTTATTTAAAAGAAAATTTACACGTCTTTAAAAATTTGTTACTACTTTCGTTTTATTACATTTTTCAAGTTGTTTCTTTCTTTTTTTTGCAAATTCATCCAACTTCCGACATTTAGCCATGAGAAATTGTTGCAATACATGTTTGTTGGTTTTCATTGGTAATACGGGTATTTGAAAACCACAAACTGTTATTCTAACATTTCCTTTACGAGTCTAACATCTAAACACAAAAATATAAAAAGTTTCAAGTTTCTACTATTACCTTTAAATTTTATCATTTTATAAAAATCTTCTTGATAGTTTTCAAAGCAAATAAAATAGTAAGGAGTGCTTCAGAAACAAGTACATACGAATACTTAAGAATAAAAAAATAAATATTATAGTTATCATTAATATAAAATCATTTTCCTATTACACAGTACGACAGTGGTTAGTGCACATGAGAAATTTTAACAGAATATGAAAATAGGCTTAAAATAAAGAAATACGTGTCTCGGCGTTTTGCTGTAGAGCGTCAGAATTTTAAGAAAATCGGTTTTAAAGATTAGAAGGACCGTGGAAGTTCACTTGTAACGTAATACTGCTATAAAAAGCTCTATAAAAATAGGGTGGGTGAACCGATTTGTTTTTATTTAAAAAAACAAATCCAATCCTCTAGATGGCGCTTTGATTTTCATGTAAAATTAAAAAATATCCAAATATTATATATTTAGTTCTTTAATTCCTGGTGGAACATAATGTAATCCAATGTAATGTAAAACAAGTAAAAAAGTGCTATAGTTGGTCAAGCCCGACCATACGATACCCTTCACCACTAAGGTCAAAGGTGTTATTTTTTTTGTATAAACCCAGTAAGAACAGTGTCAAACGTTTGAAATATGATGACTTTTACATTTGATATCAAACGTTTTTTTCAAACTTTTTTCAAACCTGAACAGATGTTTGAGATTCACATTCATTTTCAAATGAGGGTTCATTTAAAAATAAACGCTTGAAAAATGATAGTTTCTCAAATTGAGAATAAAGGTTATTCTCAAATCATTATCAAACCCTAAGATGATTTGAGAATAATTTGAAAAATGGTGTTATATAAATTTGATATCAAACCTTATTTCAAAATTTTTTCAAACATTAAAAAAAATAATGTCAAAAAAATTAATGTTTAAGATATTTTAATGGAATGGCATTGCATTTCAAAGAAATTCGTTATTTCTTTCGAATTTTTTAAAATTGATCCATATTTGACCATAAAACCTTGCTTAAAAAATGTCAAGATTAAAAATTCAATAATATTCATATGCATAAGTAAATTTTCTTTGTTTCTTAACATTTTTTTTTATCTAATAATAAAAAAAAGAATTCAAATATGATGCACCGTTTTCAAAAACAAAATAAACAAACTCAAAAATATCGAAAATACAACGCCATTTTATTTATGTTCCACATGTAGATGATATCCACATTTGAAAAACCTTTGAGAATGAGGTTTGATAAAGATTTGAGAAAAAAGGCATTTCTCAATTTGAGAATAAAGTCCCCTTTTTGTTGAGAACGCTATTATTCTTAAATCAGTATCAAATCAGTATCAAACGTTTGACCTTTGAAAAAAGATTTATTTTCAAATCATCCTCAATTTGAGAATAAACCTTTTTTCTTACTGGGAAGACAAATATTTGCTAAATTTTGCCATCATACAAACATTTTCTCAAAACTTATATATTTAAGCTGTTTCAGTCATTTGGGCTTATATGAGAGCTAGGGTCAAATGTGGACCGATTATCTCGAAATTTTACAAATTGATTACAGTTGTTACAAAAATTATGTATGCAAAAAATAAACTTGAAATTCTCATTATCTTTAGAGTTACGACCGTTTTAGTGATTTTTGTCTCATTTGGTGCGTTTTTAAGGAAAAGTTTGTATGGGAGCTATGGTCAAATGTGGTCCGATTTTAACGAAACTTAGTACAGTGATTTAAGTTTACATAAGCAGTATTTGATTTAAATTTCATGAAAAAATATTGACATTTGTGACCAATAGATCAATTCCGGGAAGTGGGACCTATGGGAGGTACCATAAATAATAGACCGATTTTGACGAGCTTCAATAGCCATGGTCCCATTATCAAAAAAATGATCTGTGCCAAATAAAATAAAATTATCTTTAGAAATGCGACCTGTAGTTTGATTACAAGGTTTATATGGTCCAGCCAGCCAGACGGACGGACGGACATCGCTAAATCGACTCCGAAAGTGATTCTAAACCTATTGGTAAACTAAAAGTTGGGTCTAAGACAAATATTTCCATGCGTTACATATGGTGGTGAAGGGTATAAAAACAAAAATTAATATGATATCTTAACTGTTGGTAGTCGAATTTCGTAAATTTTTTCGATATTTTTTAATTTTACATGAAAATTAAAGCGTCCTCTAGCGGAAACAAATTTGTTGTTTTTTAATAAAAACAAATCCAAATTTAATTCCCTTTTCAAAACTGGCTCAAGCATTTAAATCAGTTTACCCATTCTAATTTTATAGAACTTTTTATAATAGTATTACGTTACAAGTGAACCTCCACTGTCCTACGAATATTTAAAATCGATTTTCTTAAAATTCTGACGTGTTACAGCAAAAAGCCGAGACACGTATTTCTTTATTTTAAGCCTTTTTTAGTATTCAGTTAACATTACTCATGTGTACTCAAAAAAAAATTTGATTTTGTCGTACTGTGTTATAAATTTATTGTATCACGTATCCAGAGAAATGCCACTTAAAGAAACTTTAGAGAAAAAGGGTTTTAAGAATTCATAAAGGTAAGTTTTTACTTTGATATTTATAATTAATAAAGTCTGGTAATACGAGGGTAGTTTCGTAATTTGGTTAATGGAGTCGCTCTTCTATGAATCCTGGTAAATGAAAAATTTAAAAATTTGAATTTTTCATTTTATTCTTACGCTTATAACTTTGTTGATAGTACAAATAATTACTTCTTTGTAATATTGATCTATTTCCAATAGTACAGCAAATAAAATGTCGAAGATTTCATTTTATTAACTTAACTCGTATTGACGTGAACAAGTTTTGAAGTCAAAATGTTGATAATAATATTTATACCCTTTGCCACCATAGGTCGAAAGGGTATTATTATAAGTTTGTGCTGATGTATGTAACGCATAGAAATAGTTGTCTTAGACCCACCTTTTAGTATACAAATAGGCTTAGAATCACTTTCTGAGTCGATTTAACGATGTCCGTCTGTCCGTCCGTCTGGCTGGCTGGACCCCCATGTAAACCATGTAATCAAAGTACAGATTGCAATTCTAAAGATAATTTGATGAAATTTGGTACACATCATTTGTTTGGTAGTGGGACCATGGCTATTGAAATTCGGTCTATTATTTATGGTACCTCCCATAGGTCCCACTTCCCGGAATTGATATATTGCCTACAAATATCAATATTTTTCATGAAATTTACGATAAATACTGCTTATGTAAACCTAAATCACTGTACCAAATTTCGTTGAAATCGGTCCACATTTGACCATAGCTCCCATACAAACTCTTGTATCAAAACGCACTAAATTAGACAAAAATCACTAAAACGCTCATAAATCAAAAGATAATTAGAATTTTAAGTTTTTTTTTGCAAACATAATTTTTGTAACAACTGTAATCAATTTGCCAAATTTCGAGATAATCAGTCCACATTTGACCCTAGCTCTCATATAAGTCCAATTGACGGAAACAGCTTAAATATATAAGTTTTGAGAAAATTTTTGTATGATGGCAAAATTTTGCAATTATTGCCTTTATACAGGAAAAAGAACACCTTTGAACATAGTGGTGTAGGGTATCGTATGGTCGGGCTTGACCGACTATAGCATTTTCTTACTTGTTTTTTGTTTTTGTTTTTTTTCCATTGGGTTAATGAAGCAAGTATTATAAATTAAGCATTCTAAGCATTTTAAGTTCAAACCTCGTAGTATTTTAAGTCTTTACAACACCAACTGTGTTGTTAGATAAACTATAGGTGGACTCAAATTCCTAAAGAAAATTTGTGATTTGCGCTATTGAAATACTATTCATTCTAGTGGGACCTTAAACTCAGTTTGTGAGTATCAAAAAAAAAATAACTTGTCTAATTTCAAAAACCACAAATTTAAAACTTGTAAATGGTAAAATTTCTATTTTATTATAAACTCGTTTAAATTAATTGTATATTAAAGACATCAAATTGTTGCAATTCTTTTTTTAACATTAAATTAAAAAAAACTAAATATTTATTCTTATCTGATTTTTTTTTATTGTCGGTTTGAAGTCAGAAATTTTGACATAAAATGGTTTCATTAAATGGTTTTAAATATTTTGCAAATAGAAAAGTTTTCTCAGGCAATAAAAGAGAAATTCATTTTAAATAAAATATAAAAATTTTTATTAGAAACTTTGAATTTCTCTAACATTAGGTGAAATGTTCTTCACACCTGATTTCTTTTGCATAGAAAAGATATCAATATTTTAAGTATTCCAAAATTTGTACAGAAAATTTTTTTATATACAAAATTTTTAAAGAAAATTTTTCTTATAAAAAATGTACTTAAACAATTTTTTATCGAAAATTTTTCATAAAAAAATTTTTATATAAAAAATTTTTAAAGGAAAGTTTTCTTATAAAAACTGTACTAATAAAATTTTTTATAGAAAATTTTTTATAAAAAAATTTTTATAGAAAATTTTTCATAAAAAAATTTTTATAGAAAATTTTTCATAAAAAAATTTTTATAGAAAATTTTTCATAAAAAAAATTTCTATAGAAAATTTTTATAAAAAAAATTTTATAGAAAATTTTTCACAAAAAAAATTTTATAGAAAATTTTTCATAAAAAAATTTTTATAGAAAATTGATCACATAAAAATTTCTATACAAATTTTTTTATATAAACATTTCTTTAGAAAATTTTTCATATAAAAACAATCTTTCAATGTATGTAATTTCAATTTTTTATGTAAAAATCTCTACAGAAAATTTTCTATAAAAAATTTTTCAATTAAAAAGTTTCCATAAAAAAATTTTCATATAAAAAGTTGTTATAGAAAAATTTTCGTGTAAGCAGAAAACTTTTCTTTTCATACATAAATTCCTATCAAAAATTTCAATAGAAAATTTTTCATAATTCAAAATTTCTATCAAAAATTTTACATATAAAAATTTCTTTTGAAAATTTTGTATATAAAAATTTCTTTAGAGAATATTTCTTTAATAAAACTTCTATAGAAATTTTTCATATAAAAAAATTTTATAAAAAATTTCTATGGACAATTTCTGATGTAAAAATTTTTAAATAAAAAAGTTTCATAGAAAATTTATATAAAAGTTTCTAAAGAAAATTTTTAGGGTAAACAGTTTTACAGAAAATTTTTCATATACAAATTTCTATCGAAAATTGTTCATATAAAAATTTCTATCAACATTTTTTATTTAAACATTTTTTGTATAAAAATTTAATTTAAAAAATTTCAATAAAAAATGTTTCATATAAAAATTTCTACAGAAAAATTTTCGTATAAAATTTTTTTATATCAAAATTACTTTAGGAATTTCATTAAAAAAAATCTTTAGAAAAAAAAGAAAAAATCTTTTGAAAAGATTCTACAGAAAATTTATCATATAAACAAAATCTATGGAAAATTTTTCATTATAAAACTTCTATAAAAAATTTTTCATACAAAAAATTTCTATAGAAAATTTTTTATATCAAAATTTCTATAGAAAATGTTTCATATAAAAATTTTAATAGAAAATTTTACACCTACAAATTTTTACAGAAAATTTTTCATATAAAAAGATTCTATTAAAAATTTTTCATATAAAAAAATTTCTATACAAAATTTTTCATATAAAAAATTTTTCTAGAAAATTTTTAATATAACAATTTTTTAAAAAAAATTTTTTCATATAAAAAATTTTTCCTATAAAAAATTTTTATACAAAATTTTCTATAGAAATTTTTTCATATAAAAATTAAAAAAAAAATGTTCATATCAAAATTTTTATAGAAAATTATTCACATAAAAATTTCTACAGAAAATTTTTCATATAAAAATGTTTATAGAAAATTTTTCTTATACAAGAATTTTCTTATAAAAAATGTCCATAAAAAATTTTTCATATAAAAATTTTTATAGAAAATTTTTGAAAAAGTTTCTAAAAAAAATTTTTTTTGTTAAAAATTTTTATAAAATATTTTGTATATAAAAACATTTTTATATAAAAAATTTCTGTAGAAAATGTTTCTTATAAAAATCTTTATAAAACATTTTTATAGAAAAATTTTTATAGAAAATTTTTCATATAAAAAGTTATATTAAAAACTTTTCATATAAAAAAAATTCTTTACAAAATTTTTTATATACAAAATTTTTCTAGAAAATTTTTTATATAAAACTTTTAAAAAAAAAATTTTTCATATAAAAAATTTTTAAAAAAAAATTTTCATATAAAAAATTTCTATAGAAAATTTTTATATAAAAATTTCTATAGAAATTTTTTTATATAAAAATTAAAAAAAAAAAATGTTCATATCAAAATTTTTATAGAAAATTATTCACATAAAAATTTCTACAGAAAATTTTTCATATAAAAATTTTTATAGAAAATTTTTCTTATAAAAAAATTTCTATAGAAAAATTTTCTTATAAAAAATTTACATAGAAAATTTTTCAGATAAAAATTTTTATAGAAAATTTTATAAAAAGTTTCTATAAAAATTTTTTATATTCAAAATTTTTATAAAATATTTTTTATATAAAAAGTTTCTATAGAAACATTTTCATATAAAAAATTTCTGTAGAAAATGTTTCTTATAAAAATCTTTATTAAACATTTTTATAGAAAAATTTTTATAGAAAATTTGTCAAATAAATATTTCTATAGAAAATTTTTCATATCATAATTGCAATAAAATATGTTTCAAATAAAAAATTTCTATAGCCAATCTTTCATGTAAAAATTGCCAAAGATAATTTTTTATAAAAAAATTTCTATTGTTAATTTTTCAAATAAAAAGTTTCAATGGAAAATCTTTTTGTATAAACATTTTTCATATAAAAAGTTTCTATAGAAAATTTGTATATAAAAAATTATCTTTGGAAATTTTAACATAAAAAATTGGCTATAGAAATTTGTTAAATGAAACATTTTTTATAGAAATTTTGATACGAAAAATTTTCTTTAGAAATTTTTATATGACAAATTTTCTATAGAAATTTTTATATGACAAATTTTCTTTAGAAATTTTTATATGACAAATTTTCTTTAGAAATTTTTATATGAAAAATTTTTCATAGGGATTTTTATTTGAAAATTTTTCTATTTTTTACATAAAAAATTGTCTATTTTTTTGCATAAAAAATTTTCTATAGAAACTTATTATATGAAAATTTTTCTATAGAAAGTTATTATATGAAAAATTTTCTACAGAAATTTTTTCTACAGAAAATTGTTCATATACAAAATTTCTATTGAAAACTGTTCATATAAAAATTGTCAATAGAAAATTTTTTATATAAAATGTTTCTACAGAAAATTTTCTATCAAAAATTGTCCATATAAAAAGTTTCTTTAAAAAATTTTTCATACAAAAAATTTGTATAGAAAATTTTTCTTTAAAAATTTTTACATATAGAATTTTTTTTATGCAAAAAAATTGATATTGAAAATGTTTTTTCTAAAAAAATTTTTTATATAAAAATTTTTCTAAAAATTTATATAGAAAGTTTTTTATATAAAAATTTTAACTGAAACTTTTTTATATCAAAATTTCTATAGAAAAGTTTTTATGTAGAAAGATTCTGAAGAAAATGTTTATATCAAAAGTTTCGAAAATTTTTCATAAAAAAATTTTATAGAAATTTTTTTTATTGATATACAAAATTTTTTAAATAAAAATTTTTATAGGAAATAAAAAATTTTATAGAAAATTTTTATATACAAAATTTTTATAGAAAATTTTTCATAGTAAAAATTTGCACGGAAAATTTTGTATATAAAAATGTAAAATAGTATCATTTTAACATAATCGTAGCTTAAGCTTTGTAAATTATATGTATATTGTAAAATCAGCTTAAAATTCAAGACTAAGTCCGGCTTTACTTGTCGCAAAATTACATTAAACCACCTAATCGCTATTTGTGTAAAACATGTTATTTCCATTGTAGCTTCGAGTATTTGTAATTTGTAACTAATAAATTTGATTGACAATCGATGCTACCAAATACAAGCAAAGACGATACTAGCGAAACACCTTTCAAGACTAAATAAAGATTAACTCAATAAAAATCATAATCAACATAAATATCAGTTATATTTATTAGTAAAACACCCCGACTAAAATATCAAAATACCAAATAAATACTAACAAACTGTAGAGTTACAGACAGACACCGACTAACTGACAGTTAAAAAATGTGAATTTTAAAACATAAAATTTTGTATAAGTAAAAAGCATGAAACGAGACTGCAAATGACACTTTACTAAATATTTAGTAGCACAAAAAAAAAGCTAAGGCAACCACTTAGTATGAGTCTAAGACTGACTGACTGCTTCCAATCTGCTCAGTTCTGCTCTGGGTGGTTAAGACTCTGTCTGCTGTGTTTCATAGACAGACTCAAGTCAGTCGTCGTCAGTCTCTGTTTGTGGTTTTTTTTTCACACAAGTTTTTTTTTTGATTTTTCTATTATTTCAAATAAACATTTTTGACACTTTGTAAAACAACAGCAAACGTGAGATATCATTGAACTTGAAATATATATTTGATTTTGTATTTTATTAACTGTTTTTTTTCTGTATTTTGTATCTTGACTTACTACTGTTTGTACTTAACATAACATAGTCTGTCTGTCCCTCCCTTTTGCTGTCTACTTTATGGTACTAAAATACTCTTTTGAAAACAGGTACCTTTTGTTTATTTTTATTTAGTTAATAAAATTAATTAAGTTATTACTTATTTAGTCATTCGTTTGCTTTTGAAAAAAAGAGCATGACTTTGGAATTTTGCGGTTAGAAATTTATTTCCCATAATTTAAGAGCCAATGTTATTTATTTAAATTTCAAAAAATCAATTATTTTTCTTAGTAGTGAGGGCTTTACAAATTTACTTAATGAATTTGAATTAATTAAATATCATGACCTACACAATTTATTACTAAGTTTTAAAAATATAAAATATTTTTTGATACAAAAATTTTCTATTGAAAAATTTTCATAAGAAAAATTATCCATAGAAATTTTTTTATATGAAAATTTTCTATGGAAATTTTTCATATAAATAATTTCTATAGAAAATTTTTCAAACAAAGAATTTCTATAGAAAATTTCTATAGAAAATTTCTATAGAAAATTTCTAAAAAAATTGTTCATATAAAAAAATTTTTACAGCAAATCGTTCATTTAAAAAATTTCTATAGAAAACTTTATGTATAAAAAATTTCTATATAAAATTTCGTATAAAAAATTTCTATAGAAAAATTTCATATAAAAAATGAATATAGAAAATTCTTCATGTAAAAAATTTCTATAGAAAATTTTTCATATAAAAAATTTCTATAGAAAATTTTTCATATAAAAAATTTCTATAGAAAATTTTTCATATAAAAAAGTTCTATAGAAAATTTTTCATATAAAAAATTTCTATAGAAAATTTTTCATATAAAAAATTTATATAGAAAATTTTTCATATAAAAAATTTCTATAGTAAAGTTTTCATATAAAAAATTTCTATAGAAAAATTTATATATACAAAATTTCTATAGAAAAGTTGGCATATAAATCTTTCTATAGAAAATTTTTCATTTAAAAAATTTCGAAAGAAAATTTTGTAAATAAAAAATTTTTTATATGAAATTTTTCTATAGAAATTTTTTATATGAAAATTTCATATAAAAAATTAATATAGAAAATTTTTCATATAAAAAATTTCTACAGAAAATTTTTCATATAAAAAATTTCTATAGAAAATTTTTCATATAAAAGTTTTCATATAAAAAATTTCTATAGAAAAATTTTCATATAAAAAATTTCGAAAAAAAATTTTGTAAATAAAAAATTTCTATAGAAAATTTTTTAAATAATAAAGTTCTAAATTTTTCATATCAAAAACTTCTTTAGAAAGGATTTCATATAAAAAAATTCATAAAAAGTGTTTCATATAAAAAATTTCTTTCTAAAAAAATAAAAAATTTTTATAAAAAAATTTTTTAAATTTTTTTTAAATTTTCCATATGAAAATTTCTATACAAAATATTTCATATAAAAAATGTCTATAGAAAATTTTTCATATAAAAAATGTCTAAAAAAATTTTTCATATAAAAAATTCTATAGAAAATTTTTCATATAAAAAATGTCTATAGAAAATTTTTCATATAAAAAATTCTATAGAAAATTTTTCATATAAAAAATCCTATAGAAAATTTTTCATATAAAAAAATTCTATAGAACATTTTTCATATAAAAAATTTCTTAGAAAATTTTTCATATAAAAAATTTCTATAGAAAATTTTTCATATAAAAAATTTCTATAGAAAATTTTCCATATAAAAAATTTCTATAGAAAATTTTTCATATAAAAAATTTCTAAAGAAAATTTTGTAAATAAAAAATTTCTTTAGAAAATTTTTTAAATAATAAAGTTCTAAATTTTTCATATCAAAAACTTCTTTAGAAAGGATTTCATATAAAAAAAAATCCATAAAAAGTGTTTCATATAAAAAATTTCTTTTTATATAAAAAATTTTTAAAGCAAATTTTTCATACAAAAAATGTTTATAGAAAATTTGTCATATAAAAAATGTCTATAGAAAGTTTTTCATATAAAAAAATTCTATAGAAAATTTTTCATATAAAAAATTTCTATTGAAAATTTTTCATGAAAAAAATTTCTATAAAAAATTGTTTATATATAAAAAATTTTTATAGCAAATTGTTCATATAAAAAATCTCTATAGAAATTTTTTTACTTAAAAAAAAAAATTTTATATATAAAAAATTTCAATAGAAAATTTTAATAGAAAATTTTTCATGTAAAAAATTTTAATAGAAAATTTGTCATATTGAAAATTTCTATTTAATTTTTCATATAAAAAATTTTTCATATAAAAAAATGTCTATAGAAAATTTTTTATATAAAAAATTTCTATAGAAAATTTTTTATATAAAAAAATTCTATAGAAAATTGTTCATATAAAAAATTTCTATAGAAAATTTTTCATATAAAAAATTTCTTTAAAAAATGTTTCATACAAAAAATTTCTTTAAAAAATTTTCCATATAAAAAATTTCTATAGAAAATTCTTCGCATAAAAAATAAAAATATAAAGTTATTGCTAACTTTTCTATAGAAATGAAAAGTTATCGCTAACTATTCTATAGAAATAGAAAGTTATCGATAACTTTATCATAGAAATAGAAAGTTATCGATAACTTTTCTATAGAAGTAGAAAGTTTTCTATAGAAATAGTAAGTTATCGATAATTTTTCAACAGAAATAGAAAGTTATCGCTAACTATTCTATAGAAATATAAAGTTATCGATAACTTTTGTATAGAAATAAAAAGTTATAAATAACTTTTCTATAGAAATAGAAAGTTATCGATAAATTTTCCATAGAAATAGAAAGTTATCGACAACTTTTGCATAGAAATAAAAAGTTATCAATAACTTTTCTATAGAAATAGAAAGTTACCGATAAATTTTCCATAGAAATAGAAAGTTATCTATAACTTTTCTATACAAATAGAAAGTTATCGATAACTTTTCTATAGAAAAAGAAAGTTATCGACAACTTTTCTATAGAAATTTAAAGTTATCGATAACTTATCTTTAGAAATATAAAGTTATAGATAACTTTTCAATAGAAATGGAAAGTTATCGATAACGTTTCTATAGAAATAGAAAGTTATCGCTAACTTTTCTATAGAAATATAAAGTTATCGATAAGCTTTCTATAGAAACATAAAGTTATCGATAACTTTTCTACAGAAATAGAAGTTTATTGATAACGTTTCTATAGAAATAGAAAGTTATCGATAACTTTTCTACAAAAATAGAAAGTTAGCGATAACTTTTCTGTAGAAATACACATTTTTGATAGAAAAAGAAAGTTATCGATAACTTTTCTATAGAAATAGAAAGTTATAGATAACTTTTTCTTTATGAATGAAATTTTTTTGCTGAAAGTATTGTTAAAATTTTTTTTTTTCTAAAACCATTACCAGTTTGAGATTATTTATTAATTGATATTTAAATTTATACAGATTTTTATTGCTTTTTTATTTGATTAATTATATATTCTACCCGCCATAAAAGGAATTAAACTTCTCATTCCAGTTTCTAAAGCAAAAATATTTGAAAAATGTGAAAATTATTTCAATTTAATTGCACTCGGGCATGTGAAAATATTTATTTTCTTTTTTTTTTCATTTGTTTAATTTTAATTATTTATTGCCAATTAAAAATGAAGTTTCATATATAACAAATTAATTAGATTTAGAATGAATTGCGTATTAAATAAAATACATTAATTAGAGATAATGGAATGTTAACATCAATAACAATAAAATTAGCTAATAAAATAATAATAATAATTGTAGTAGTTAAATGTTGGATAATCTAATGAGTATTTAACAATTTTTGGGTAGCTAATCAATGAAGAACTTCTTCGGTTTATCGGCGAAAACTAGGCGACATGGATTTTAGAAGCACTTTTGTTGATCACTTTTTGAGGAAAGTTTTGCAGTGAATGAAACCAAAGATATAAGAATGTTTCACTTTCATATATTGATTTGCCGTATGGTCGTTTTGAAAAATCCCATAAAAAAGTATACCGCTTAAGTGCGAATAACTTTTCTTTAGAATAAAATTTACTATACCGGTAATTTTTGTTATTCTTTAATACCGCTTTTACTCTTATTCGGAAACAACTTATGGAGTCGATTATCATCCAATCAGAGAAAGCTAAGGCACAAAGACGTGCTCATGAAATGTATGTTTGTTTGTGCGTTAATGTGATTTTCATTGTTCTTTGTCCACTTTTCACAAATCAACTTTTATAACTTTTATACTAAACATGTCAGCTTTCTAATTCGCTTTATTTTACCGATGAAGGACCACTTATGTCATAGGCAAAAATAAGCAAAAACTTTTTAGACTATCCAATATTTATTACAATATATTTGTGTATAAGATTAATAAAAAGTCCCTAGAATATTAATTTTAGAAAAACCAAAGTTTTATTTATATAAAGAATTGACTTTCTAAATCTTAAGCAAATTCATGCAAAATCCAAAATATTTATTCAAACGCAATAACAATTAAAGTTTCGAAAAAAAATTAATTAACTCTATTAAGAAAAACGCCACAAAAACAAACAATCATGATAATAATAATGATAATCGTATTGTAAAAATAATAAAATTTTATTTCAAATGTAAACAATTCCATAAAAAAAGTTAATAATAGACAGAGAGTGCAATAATTATTGTAAAACGAAAACGAAATGCAAAGAAACAACTGCCAAGGAAGAAGCTCCAGCGATTTTAACTGTCAATTAGTTAAAAATTATAAAACAATAAAAAAGTTAAAAAGTATTAAAAAAAAGTAGATACAATGAAAAATGTTAATTGTTTGTCGCAACGCGAAGAAGGAAAACGCTAATTCGATTTTACAATAAACTACGAGATGTTACAATGATATTTAAATTATTTATTTATTTATTTTATTTAAGTAATTGTTTATGCATAAAACTAATATAAATAGAAATGAATTTGGATATGTAAAATGATGAGCAGAGAAGGTCAATGAATTTTATCGCTAGACTAAGTTATGCGGAAGTGAAGGTGAAGTTCATTAAGATTTAATTAGAAGGGTTTTGTGTGATAACTTTCACTTCTTTTATATTTTCTATAAAAAAAAAGTTATCAAAACCTCAAAATTTCCAAAGAAAAGTTATTGATAACATTCTACTTCTATAGAAACATTATCGATAACTTTATATTTCTATCGAAGACTTTAAATTACTATAGAAAAAAGAACGACAACTGTCCATTATCATAGAAAAGTTAACGATAATTTATTACTTCTACAGACTACAGTTTTCGATAACTTTATATTTCTATAGAAAAGTTATCGATAAATTTATTTTTCTATAGAAAATTATCGATTACTTTCTATTTACATTGAAAAATTTTTAGAAAAGATTGAGATAATTTTTTTACAGAAATTTTTTGTATGAAAAATTTTCTAAAGAAATTTTTTATATGAAAAATTTTCCAAAAAAATATTTTATATGAAAAATTTTATAAAAAATTTTTACAAAAAATTTTTATGTGAAAAATTCCTACAAAAAATCTTTATCTGAAAAATTTCTATAGAAAATTTTTAATAAAATTCTGTAGACAATTTTAACATAAAATTTTAAATTAAATTTCTATAGAAAAATTTTATATGAAAAATTTTCTATAGAAAAATTTTATATGAAAAATTTTCTATAGAAAAATTTTATGTGAAAAATTCTCTGTAGAAAAATTTTTATATGAAAAATTTCTAAAAAAAAACATTATTTGAAAAATTTCTAAAGAAAATTTTCATATAAAAAATTTCTAACGAAAATTTTTATATGAAAAATTTTTTTTCTCAAAAGAAAAAATTTTTATATAAAAATTTCTACAGAAAATTTTTATATAAGAATTTCTGAAGACATTTTTTATATGAAAAATATCTAGAAAAAATTTTTATATAAAAAATAGAAATATTTATATAAAAAATTTCCTAAAGACAATTTTAGAAAATACAATTTAGACAATAGAAAATTTGTATGTCAAAATTGCTATAGAAAATTTGTATGTTAGAAATTTCTATCGAAAATTTTTATGTGAAAAATTTCTATAGAAAATTTTTATATGAAGAATTTCTATAGAAAAATTTTATATGAAAATTTTTCTATAGAAAAATTTTATATGAAAATTTTTCTATAGAAAAATTTTATGTGAAAATTTTTCTATAGAAAAATTTTATATGAAAATTTTTCTATAGAAAAATTTTATATGAAAATTTTTCTATAGAAAAATTTTATATGAAAATTTTTCTATAGAAAAATTTTATATGAAAATTTTTCTATAGAAAAATTTTATATGAAAATTTTTCTATAGAAAAATTTTATATGAAAATTTTTCTATAGAAAAATTTTATATGAAAATTTTTCTATAGAAGAATTTTATATGAAAATTTTTCTATAGAAGAATTTTATATGAAAAATTGTTTATGAAAATTTTTCTATAGAAAAATTTTATATGAAAAATTTTCTTAAAAAAATTTCTAAAGAAAATTTTTACATGAAAAATTTCTAAAATAAAATTTGTATATGAAAATTTCTGAAGAAAATTTTTATATGAAAAATTTCTATAGATAATTTTTATATAAAAAAAAATTTATACAAAAAAAATTCTATAGAAAATGTTTATATGCAGAAATTTTTTATAAGAGAATTTTCTATAGAAATAGAAAGTTACCGATAACTTTGTTATAGAAATAGGAAGTTATCGATAACTTTTCTATAGAAAGAGAAAGTTATAGATAACTTTTCTACCGAAATATAATGTTATCGATAACTTTTCTATAGAAATAGAAAGTTATCGTTAACTCTTTTATAGAAATAGAAAGTTATAGTTAACTTTTGTATGGAAATAGAAAGTTATCGATAACTTTTCTATGGAAATATGAAATTATCAATAAATTAAGAAATAGAAAGTTATCGATACTTTTCTATAGAAATCGAAAGTTATCGATAACTTTTCTATAGAAATAGAAAGTTGTCAATAACTTTTCTATAAAAATAGTAAGTTATCGATAACTCTTTCATAAAAATAGAAAGTTATCGATCACTTTTCTATAGTAATAGAAAATTATCGATAACTTTTCTGTAGTAATAGAAAGTTATTGATATTATTCCTAAAGTAATAGAAAGTTATCGATTACTTTTCTATAGTAATAGAAAGTTATCGATAACTTTTCTATAGTAATAGAAAGTTGTCGATAACTTTTCTATAGTAATAGAAAGTTATCGATAACTTTTCTATAGAAATAGAAATTTATCGATAATATTTCTATAGAAATAGAAAGTTATCGATAACTTTGTAGAGAAATAGATAATTATCGTTAACGTTTTCTTAGAAATAGAAAATTATCAATAACTTTTCTATAGAAATAGAGAGTTATCGATAACTTTTCTATAAAAAACAGAAAGTTATCGATACATTTTCTATAGCAATAGGAAGTTATCTTTAATTTTTTTTTATAGAAACAAAAAGTAATCTATTGCTTTCCTATTAAAATAGTGAGTTATCGATTACTTTTTTATAGAAATTAAAATTTAGTAAGAGATTAAAAGCAATTTTTCTTTAGGGTTATCAAGATTTTGTCGCAGTTTGCCTAAATGTTTGTTGTCCGATTTAATTATTACTATTACAACATTTGACTACCGAATAATTACAACTTTTAAATCAAATTAATTTAACAATTAAACTAATTTGCATAGAGTTACAATGACAATAACAACAACAACAACAACAACAATTTAATTGTTGTAAAATAATAAATCACTTGTCTCACATTAAACAATCGAATAGATCTTAAACTAGTGACAACAACTAAAAATGTAATGAATTAAATTTGTGTGTATGGACGTTGTTGTTGTTGTTTTAGTGATTTGTTGTTATTTGGTGTTTAGAAAAGCGTAATAAAATTAAAATAACTGACAAAAAAGAATAACAACAAAAACAACACAGCTACTTAACTAAAACACAATGACAATTAAAAAGCAACACCAAAAACAAAAAAACATGAAACGAAACTGAGAATGAATGAATTTTCGAAATTCATTCCGAAAACAAAAAAAAACGTGACAGTTGTAATTAATGATGACAACCTGACATGATTCTAATCAGGTCTTGGCGTACTTTTTGATGATTCAAATTTGCTTGAATGTTTTTTGAATAATTAGTAGGTGTTACTCGGTTAGAGATTAAAAAAAGAAATGTTTAACAATTTGTATCAAAAAAAGTATTTGAATAAAAAACAATTTAGAAAATTGTGGATATAAATTTGTCCCCAAGTACCTTTGACATTTTTATGTTTTAGTTATTTTAAATTTTCCACTGATTTACTATTTGTTATTAGTATTTAGTCTAATTATTATGTTTTCCCTGGAGTATTAATTTCCATAATTTGTTGCTGTCATATTTCTTTACACTCTAATGCCAATAATTTTAAACAATAAAATTTTGGCATTATAATTAAAACTTAAATACAAGTAAAATAATCAATATATGACTATCAATCAAATCCTTTTTTCTTTTAACAAAAAAAAAAAACAAATATTAACATTCGAAAGATATAAAAAAGTTATGATAACATTTGTAATAAATATTTTGAACACAATTCCCATTAGTTGAACGACATTAATGAATTGGCTCATCATTAAACTTGAGCTTTTTATGAGGTAGCGCACAGTGGGGCTGACAAGATTTTGAAAAAGACCAGTTATGGCTACTAAGTATTTAATAAAAATTCAGATTTGTTGAGTATTAAAGGATTGTAATCTTATTAAAACTTGAAAACATTAGAAAAATATATACAAAAATTTTAAACTGAAACTTTTTATATGAAAAATTTTCTAAAGAATATTTTTATATACAAAATTTTTATACAAAAAATTTCTATAATTTTCTTTTTATATGAAAAATTTCTTAATAATATTTTTTTATGAAAAATTTGCATAGAAAATTTTTATAAGAAAAATTTCTAAAGAAAATTTTTATATGAAAATTTCTATAGAAAATTTTTATAATTTCTTAATAATATTTTTATATGAAAAATTTGTATAGGAAATTTTTATATGAAAAATTTCTAAAGAAAATTTTTATAACAAATTTTTATACCAAAAATTTCTAAACAAAAGGTTTATATGAAAAAATTCTATAGAAAATTTGTATATGAATAATTACTAAAGAAAACTTTTATAGGGAAAATTTCTATAGAAAATTTTTACATGAAACATTTTTATAGAAAATTTTATAAGAAAAATTTCTATAAAAAATTTTTATTTAAAAAATTTCTTCAGAAAATTTGTATATGAAAAATTTCTGTAGAAAATTTTTATTTATTTAATTTTAATACCAAAAATTTCAATAGAAAATTTTTGTATGAAAAATTTCTATAAAAATTTTTTTTATGAAAAATTTCTAAAGAAAATTTTTGTATGAAAAATTTCTAAAGAAAATTTTTGTATGAAAAATTTCTAAAGAAAATTTTTGTATGGAAAATTTCAAAAAAAATTTTAAATGAAAAATTTCTATAGAAAATTTTTATAGGAAATTTTTATATGAAAATTTCTATTGAAAATTTTTTTAGAAAAATTTGTATATGAAAAATTCCTAAAGAAAATTTTTGTATGAAAAATTTTTATAGAAAATTTTTATATGAAAAATCTATAAACAAAAAATTTAATATGAAAAATTTCTATAGAATTTTGAAAAATGTTTATATAAAAAATTTCTACAGAAAATGTGTATATGTAAAATTTCTATAGAAAATTTTGATGTGAAAAATTTCTACATAAAATTTTTCTATGAAAAATTTCTAAAGAAAATTTTTATATGAAAAATTTCTTTATAAAATTTTTATATAAAAAATTTCAAAAAAAAATATTTATATCAAAAATTTCTACAGAAATTTTTTATATCAAAAATTTTTATATGAAAAATTTTTATAGGAAATTTTTATATAAAAAAAAAATTCTATGGAAAATTTTAATATGAAAAATTTCTATCGAAAATTTTTACATGAAAAATTTCTATAGAAAATTATTTTATGAAAAATTTCTGTAGAAAATTTGTATATAAAAAATTTCTTTAAAAAAGTTTTATATGAAAATATTTTTGCAGAAAATTTTTATATTAAAAATTTCTATAAAACATTTTTGTATGAAAAATTTTTACATGAAAAATTTCTATAGAAAATTTTTATATGAAAAATTTCTAAAAAAATTTTTATATGAAAAATTTCTAACGGAAATTTTTATAAGAAAAATTTCTAACGGAAATTTTTATATGAAAGACTTCTATAAAGTTTTTGTATGAAACATTTCTATAGAAAATTTTTATATGAAAAATTTCTATAGAAAATTTTTAGATGAAAAATTTCTATTGAAAATTTCTATATGAAAAACTTCTATAGAAAATTTTTATATAAAAAATGTCTATAGAAAATTTTTATATTAAAAAAAAAATTTCATAAAAAATTTGTATATGAAAAATTTCTATTGAAAATTTTTATATGAAAAATTTCTACAGAAAATTTTTATATGAAAAATTTCTGTAGAAAATTTTTAGATGAAAAATTTCTGTAGAAAAATTTCTATCGAAAATTTTAATATGAAAAATTTCTAACGAAAATATTTTATTAAAAAATTCCTGTCGAAAATTTTGATATAAAAAATTTCTAAAGAAAATTTTTATATGAAAAATTTCTATAGAAAATTTTTAGATAAAAAATTTCATTGAAAATTTGTATATGAAAAATTTCTATCGAAAATTTTTATATAAAAAATTTCTATAGAAAATTTGTATATGAAAAATTTCTGTAGAAAATTTTTATATGAAAAATTTCTATAAAAAAATGTTTATGAAAAATTTGTAAAGAAAAATTTTAATAGAAAATTTTTATATAAAAAATTTATAAAGAAAACTTTTATATGAAAAATTTCGATAGAAAATTTTTATATGCAAAATTTCTATAAAAATTTTGTATGAAAACTTTCTATCGAAAATTTTAATATGAAAAATTTCTAAAGAAAATATTTTTTTAAAAAATTTCTGTCGAAAATTTTAATATGAAAAATTTCTAAAGAAAATTTTAATATGAAGAATTTCTAAATAAAATTTTTATATGAAAAATTTCGATAGAAAATTTTTATATGAAAAATTAAAAAAAAAAAATTTATATGAAAAATTTCTTTAGAAAATTTTTATATGAAAAATTTCTTTAGAAAATTTTTATATGAAAAATTTCTTTAGAAAATTTTTATATGAAAAATTTCTTTAGAAAATTTTTATATGAAAAATTTCGATAGAAAATTTTTATATGAAAAATTTCGATAAAAAATTTTTATATGAAAAAATTCGATAAAAAATGTTTATATCATAAATTTTGATAGAAAATTTTTATATGAAAAATTTGGATAGATAATTTTTGTATAAAAAATTTGGATAGAAAATTTTTATGTGAAAAATTTCGATAGAAAATTTTTTATATGAAAAAATTCGATAAAAAATTTTTATATCACAAATTTTGATAGAAAATTTTTATATGAAAAATTTGGATAGAAAATTTTTGTATAAAAAATTTGGATAGAAAATTTTTATATGAAAAATTTCGATAGAAAATTTTTGTATGAAAAATTGCGATAGAAAATTTTTGTATGAAAAATTTCGATAGAAAATTTTTGTATGAAAAATTTCGATAGAAAATTTTTGTATGAAGAATTTTTTTTTGGAAAATTTTTTTCATTAAATCACTTTTTAATAAAAAAAAGCAACTTTCGATGAATGAAGCATTTAAGTTACCATCAAAACTTGTAAATATGGTACAACAAGGAATAAAAGATATTAATTAACATTTTGTCAATAAATGCGTTTTTGGTCAATATGCGCACAGTGGGACAAATGAGATTTTTATCCAAAAAGAAATTGATACAAAATATTTAGTATTAACTTAGCAGTTTAGGATATAAAAGATTAACGTTTTAATAAAACATTAAAATTTTTCTGTAATTGCAATATTTCAATCATAAAAGTCAATAAAACTTATAACGATTAATAAAATTTAATGCGTTATAACTTCAATTGCGCTTTATTACTGCAATTAGTGTTATAAAACTACTTAATATGAAAACACTAAAAATATCTCTAAAAATACCTACAAAATAAAAAAAAATCTCATTTACCTTCATTTAATATCTACTGAGAATGTGTAGTTTTATCATTAATTAAATTTGTTTAGGCAGTTGTTTCTTTATTTTATTTATTTATTTGCCAAGTTTCACGCAATCTTTATTTTATTTTTATTTTTATCATTTTATTTAAGCTTAAGTCAATAGCACTTTTTCTTTCCACTCAACAGAAAATGTTTAACACGAACATTATTCTCGGGGCTTTATCTAATTTAACTCCTCTTAAAATAAATGAAACTACAAGTGTAAAGTTTTTTTTTTAGATTTCGCCATGAAATTCCTAATTAAACATTTCAGATATTCAAGAGGCGCATGTTATCTTAATCCCTCGAAAAAAAAATGGTTTATAAATAAATATCGGTTATAACTATGGCAAAATGTAAAAAAAATGTTAGGGTGGCTAGGTTTTGTAGAGGTGGTGGTAATGTGGTATATCATTTTTTAAATGTAAAATGCCACATGTAATGTCCATCAGCGAATCTATATGAAAAATTTAAAGATCGAACATTTTCTATGAAAAACTTTATCATCGAAAATTTGTTCACAAATTAATTTATGCACCAAACATTCTTTTTGCAAACAAAAATCTAAAAAAAGTTCATATTTTTATGAAAAATTTTGAGATCGAAAATTTTTCTAAAAAAGTAGTATTTTAACATCAAAAATTTTCCTATAAAAAACTTTTTTTATCGAAAATGTTTTGAAAAAAAATTGAACATCTGAAATTTTTCTATGAAAAATTTTACCATCGAAAATATATTTAATGAAAAATTTCAACATCGAAACTTTTTCAATCAAAAATTATAAAATCGAAAATTTTCTATGAAAAATTTTATCATCAAAAATTTTTCTATGAAAAATTTTAATATCGAAAATTTTCCTATGAAAAATTTTAACATTAAAAATGATCCTATGAAAAAATGTAATATTGAAACTTTTTCTTCTAAAAACTTTTACAAAAAAATTTTTTTCTATAAAAAATTTTAGCATCCAAAATTTTTCTGTGAAAAATAAAAACAACGAAAAATGTTAACATCGAAAATTTTTTTATGAAAATTTTATGATGAAAAATTTTAAAATCGAAATTTTTTCAATGGAAAATTTTAATATACAAAACTTTTTTATGAAAAATTTTAAAATCAAACATTTTTCTATGAAAAATTTTAACATCGAAATTTTACCATGAAAATTTAACCCTCGAAAATATTTCTATGAAAAATTTTATCATCGAAAATATTCTACGAAAAATTTTAACATTGAAAATTTCTCAATAAAAAAATTTTAACATCTAAAATTTTTCTATAAAAAATTTTAATATCGAAAATTTTTCTATTAAAAATTTTCAATTCTAAAATTTCTCTATGAAAAATCTTAACATAGGAAATTTTTTATCGAAAATTTTTCTATCAAAAATTTTAACGTCGAAAACTATTCTATGAAAAAATTTAGCATCGCAAATTTTTCTATGATATATTTTAACATCGAACATTTTTCCATGAAAAATCTCAACATCAAAAATTTTTGTATGAAAAATTCTTACATCGAAAATTTTACTTTGAAGAATTTTAACATCAAAAATTTTACTATGAAAAATTTTAGCATCGAAAATTTTTCTAAAGTAAATTTTAAAATCAAAAATTTCTCTATGAAAAATTTGAACATCGAAAATTTTTTTATGAAAAATTTTCTATGAAAAAATTTAACATCGAAAATTAATCTATGTAAAATTTTAACAACAAAAATTTTTCCACGAAAATTTTAACATCAAAAATATTTCTGTGAAAAATTTTAACATCGAAAATTTTTCTATGAAAAATTTAATATCGAAAATTTTTCTATGAAAAATTTTAATATCGAAAATTTTTGTATGAACAATTTTAACATCGAAAATTTTTCTATGAAAAATTTTAACATCGAAAATTTTTCTATGAAAAATTTTAACATCGAAAATTTTTTTATGAAAAATTTTAACATCGAAAATTTTTCTATGAAAAATTTTTACATCGAAAATTTTTGTTTGAACAACTTTAACATCGAAAATTTTTCTATGAAAAATTTTAACATCGAAAATTTTTGTATGAAAAATTTTAATACCAAAAATGTTTCTGTGAAAAAATAAACCTTAATATAAAAAAAATTCATATAAAAAACTTTAGATCGAAAATTTTACTATAAAATGTTTCTATGAAATTTTTTTAATGAAAATTCTAGCAGCGAAAATTTTTCTATTTTAAATTATAACATCGACAAAATTTTATATGAAAAATTAAATAATCAAAAATTTTTGTAAAACAAATTTTAACATCGTTAATTTTTCAATAGAAATATAAAGTTATCGATAACTTCTCTATAGAAATAGAAATTTATCGATAACATTTTTAAAGAAATAGAAAGTTATCGATAGCTTTTCTTAGAAATAGAAAGTTATCGATAAGTTTTCTATAGAAATATAAACTTATGGATAACTTTTTTGTAGAAATATAAAGTTATCGATAAATTTTCTATAAAAATATAAATTTATCGACAACTGTATAGATAGAAATTAAAAGTTATCGATAACGTTTCTATAAAAATATTTAGTTATCGATAAATTTCCAGAAAAATATAAAGTTATCGATAACTTTTCTATAGAAAAAAAAGTTATCAATATCTTTTCTAAAGAAATATAGAGTAATCGATAATTTTTCTATAGAAATAGAAAGTTATCGATAACTTTTCTTTAGAAATAGAAAGTTATCGATAACTTTTTTTTAGAAATAGAAAGTTATCGATAACTTTTCTATAGAAAAATTAAGTTATCGATAAATTTCCAGAAAAATATAATGTTGTCGATAACTTTTCTATAGAAAAAGAAAGTTATCAATATCTTTTCTCAAGAAATAGAAAGTAATCGATAATTTTTCTATAGAAATAGAAAGTTATTGATAACTTCTCTATAGAAACAGAATGTTATTAATAGCTTTTCTGAAAAAATGGAAAGTTATCAATAACTTTTCTATAGAAATATAAAGTTATCGATAACTTTTCTTAAGAAATTGAAAGTTATCGATAACTTTTCTATAGAAATAGAAAATTATCGATAACTTTTCTATCAAAATAGAAAGCTATCGAAATAGTAATTTATCGATAACTTTTTTATAAAAAAAGAAAGTTATCGATAACTTTTCTTTCGAAATTTTAAGTTACCGATTTATTTTCTGTAAAACTTGAAAGTTGTTGATAACTTTTCTATGGAAATAGAAAGTTTTCGAGCAAAGTCTTCCTTAGAAAATAACCGTTTTAGGTTTTCCCAAAAAAAGTCACCTGGTCACCTTAATCACTCTGCAAATTTACTATCTATTTACTGTTACACTTCAAAATTTGCTGTTAAACAAACATGTTATTTTAAAAAAGTACTCATGTACTTGTATTAAGTACTTAAATAGATAAAATTTATTAAATAAAACTAAAATAGTTAATTAAACATCCCCCTTTTTTACTCTTTTTCTCACTCTCTACAGATATGTCAGCCATGGTTGGTGTTAGAGATATCACGGACAACAAAAAGATCTGGCGCCAATTGTTAGCCGAATTGGTGGGTACCTTTTTCTTGGTAGTCATAGGTGTTGGCAGTTGTACAGGCGGTACCGATTATCAGCCCACAGTACCGCAAATAGCCTTTACTTTCGGCTTAACTGTGGCCACATTGGCTCAGGTGAGTTTGGATAATCGATTTTGTATTTGATTTTATTTGTTAAGAAATAAATTTATAATAACGCATTAAAATGATTGATCTCTTTATGAAAATCAACAAAAAAAAACAAAAACATTTAACAATCATTATTATTAAAAATAATAAATAAAACCATAAACAATCATAATGATGGCCATTATACAATTATTTACTTATTTTTATTGGGTTGTTCGAAGAGTAATTTTTAATAACCAAAAATTTTCTATAGAAAAATTTTTAATAAGCAAAAATTGTCTATAGAAAAATTTTTAATAACTAAAAATATTCTACAGAAAATTTTGTATAGAAAATGTTTAAATAACAAAAATTTTCTACAGAAAAATTTTTTATAACGAAGAATTTTAAATAACAAAAATTTTCTACAGAAAAATTTTTTATAACGAAGAATTTTAAATAACAAAAAATTTTCTATAGAAAAAATTTTTAATAACCAAAAATTTTCTTCAGAAAAAATTTTAATAACGAAAAATTTTCTATCAAAAAAAACTTTTAATAACGAAAAATTTTCTACAGATTAATTTTAAATAACGAAAAATTTTCTATAGAATAATTTTAAATAACGAAAAATTTTCTATAGAATAATTTTAAGTAACAAAAAATTTTCTATAGAAAATTTTTTAATAACGAAAAATGTTCTAAAGAAAGTTTTAAATAACGAAAAATTTTTAATAACGAAAAATTTTCTATAGAAAAATTTTCTATAGAAAATTTTTTAATAACAAATTTTCTATAGAAAAATTTTTAATAACGAAAAATTTTCTATAGAAAAATTTTTAATAACGAAAAATTTTTTAGAGAAAAATTTTTTAATAACGATAAATTTTCTATAGAAAATTTTTTAATAACGAAATATTTTTAATAGAAAACTTTTTAATAACGAAAAATTTTCTATAAAAACATTTTTTAATAACGAAAAATTTTCTGTAGAAAATTTTTTAATAACGACCATTTTTTAATACAAAAATTTTAAATCGAAAAGTTCTAAAAAACGAAAAATTTTTTAATAACGAATAATTTTCTATAGAAAAATTTTTAATAACGAAAAATCTAAGGACATTTTTTAATAACGAAAAATCTAAAAAAAAAAATTTTAATAACGAAAAATTTTCTATAGAATAATTTTAAGTAACAAAAAATTTTCTATAGAAAATTTTTGAATAACGAACAATTTTCTATAGAAAATTTTTTAATAACGAACAATTTTCTATAGAAAATTTTTTAATAACGACAAATTTTCTATAGAAAATTTTTTAATAACGAAAAATTTTCTATAGAAAATTTTTTAATAACGAAAAATTTTCTATAGAAAATTTTTTAATAACGAAAAATTTTCTATAGAAAATTTTTTAATAACGAAAAATTTTCTATAGAAAATTTTTTAATAACGAAACATTTTCTATAGAAAATTTTTTAATAACGAAAAATTTTCTAAAGAAAATTTTCTATAGAAATTTTTTTAATAACGAAAAATTTTAAATAAAGAAAAATTTTCTATAGAAAAATTTTTTATAACCAAAAATTTTCTATAGAAGATGTTTAATAACCAAAAATTCTATAGAAAATTTTTTAATAAGAAAAATTTTCTATAGAAAATTTTTTAATAATTAAAAATTTACTACAGAAAATTTTTTAATAATCAAAAATTTTCTATAGAAAATTTTTTAATTAAGAAAAATTTTCTATAGAAAATTTTTTAATAACGAAAATTTTAAATAAAGAAAAATTTTCTGTAGAAAAATTTTTTATAACCAAAAATTTTCTATAGAAAATGTTTAATAACCAACAATTTTCTATAGACATTTTTTTAATAACGAAAAATTTTTTTAGAAAATTTTCTAAAGAAAATTTTTTTAATAACGAAAAATTTTCTATAGAAAAATTTTTTATAAGCAAATATTTTCTGTAGAAATTTTTTGGTTCTATAGAAAATTTTTGGTTGTTAAAAAATTTTCTACAGACAATTTTTCGTTATTAAAAAAATTTTCTATGGAAAATTTTTCGTTATTAAAAAAATTTCTATAGAAAATTTTTCGTTATTAAAATATTTTCTAATAATAAACAAAAAATTTCTATAGAAAATTTTTTAATAACCAAAAATTTTCTAAAGAAATTTTTTAATAAACAAAAATTTTCTATAGATATTTTTTAATAACCAAAAATTTTTTATAGAAATTTTTTTTAATAACCAAAATAAGGAAAATTTGTCCATGGAAAATTTTTTTAATAACGAAAAATTTTTAAAAAGGTTTATCAAAATAAAGAAAAATTTTCTACAAAAAATATTTTAACAACCAAAAAATTTTCCTTATTAAAAAATATGGAAAATTTTTAGTTATTAAAAATTTTTCTATAGCAAATTTCTTAAAAACGAAAAATTTCCTATAGAAAAAATATTTACTATAGAAAGTTTAATATATTTTTAGTTAATAGAAAATTTTCTATAGAAAATTTTTGTTTATTAAAAATTTTTCTATAGAAAATTTTTAGTTATTAATAACAAAAAATTTTTAATATCGAAATTACTTTTGGGACCACCTAATATTTATATTTGAAACTTTTCAATTTTATCTAAATATGAATTAAGTGAATAGGAGTTTTTTTAAATGTCATCTTTAGCGATTTAACCCTGTAAGTTATTTAAAGCAAATAATTGCAAATGTAAAACGATCAAGTGATCAAGTGAAGTGTTGAATTTAAACTTAATAGAGGGACAATTAAGTGACCTATTGAGGTCATTTAATTGTAATTTTTTTCAAAAAGGCGTTTAGACTTACCATTTATGATATTTAAACAAATTTTTGAAATAAATTTCTGCAAAGAAAAAAAGTTATAAATCATTTAAAATTGTTATAAATTTTGTTAAGTTTTTTTTTTTAAATTGTTAACAAAAAGACGTTCTAATATCTTTGAAAAAATTGCACAAAACAATTATCTTATTATTCAGCATTTAACAAATAATTTTGTGAACAATTAAATTTTAAATTGTAGCAAAATGTTTTGTTCCAAAATCCAGCCCTTAAGCCGTTTAACCTACATATTTTTTTTAGCTTTGACTTGATTTTATTTCGAAAAAAAGATCAAATCACTTGACCTTCAAGACCAAATGAGAAAGACAAATAAATAGAAAAAAAATAAACGTTAAACTTGTTAAAACTTGAAAAATAAACGGATTTACGCAAAAATAAGTAAAACGACAAAAGTACAAAAAATTATTTAGAAGAAAAAAAAAAATACTAAAATATAAATTTCGAAAATATTTCTACACAAATTGACTGAGAGTAACTGAAATAACTAAATATTTTTCTAAGTGACTAAAATTAAAAGACCAACTTAAAGTTTTCAGAAACAAATGGAATGGAATAGAATAGAATGTTTGATCCAAACAAGCCAAACGATCGCTAGATCATACGATCAAACGTGCGTGCCTGCGTGTGTGATAATTACACACTCGAATGAATGAAATGAATTACTTGCCTGCATTAACTTGGCTTAGACAGACAGACGGACACACAGACACGGACTTGGACTTGGGCTGATTGTTTAGCTGGGGGGCTTCGGCTTCAGCTTCAGCTTCAGCTGCTGCTGTTGGTTTTAGATTAGAATTTATTTAATTTTAAGCGAAAACAAAATCTTAAAAAAATTAACGGATACACATAATTAAGCGTTAAAATTATGTCTATCAAATTGGAAAAAAATACTTTTTTTTTTTGAAAACTTAAAACTTAACTTAATGCGTAAGTAAGTATTTGCGAGTATTAATGAGTCTTTGAGGTAGTCGGTCTGTCCATTTGACTTTTTTTTTTGATAAATGAATCGAATAAATTAGAAAAAAAAATACCAAACTTAAAGTGCAATAGAATTAGCAGCAATGGACACACCAAACTGAACGCACAGTGGGGTCTTGTGATTACAAAACCAATAAAAATCTTATGAAAATTGTCTATAACTACTTTAAATAAACAAAATCTTCTATAGAAAGACAAAGTAACGAAAAATTTTTAATAACGCAAAACTTACTATAAAAAAAAATTAACAAAGAACAATTTTCGAAAAAAAATTTTGAATAACGAAAAATTTTCTATAGAAAAATTTTTATAACGAAAAATTTTCTAAAGAAAAATTTCTAAAAATGAAAAATTTTTAAAAACAAAAATTTTTTTTAAGAAAAATTTCAAATAACGAAAAATTTTATGATAACAACTTTTAAATAATGAAAAATTTTCTATAGAAAATTTTTTAATAACAAAAAATTTTCTATAGAAAAATTTTTAATAACGAAAAATTTTTAATAAAGAAAAATTTTCTATAGAAAAATTTTTAAAAACAGAAATTTTTTTAAGAAAAATTTCAAATAACGAAAAATTTTCTGATAGAAAAATTTTAAATAACGAAAAATTTTTTATAGAAACATTTTTAATAACATAAAATTTTCTATAGAAAAATTTTTAATAACAAAAAATTTTCTATAGAAAAATTTTTAATAACAAAAAATTTTCTATAGAAAAATTTTTAAAAACGAAAAATTTTCTTAAGAATAATTTTTTATAGCCAAAAATTGTCTATAGAAAAATTTTTAATAACGAAAAATTTTCTATAGAAAAATTTTGAATAACGAAAAAATTTCTGTAGTAAATTTTTTAATAACAAAAAATTTTCTATAGAAAAATTTGCAGCAACGAAAAAATTCTATAGAAAAAATTTTAATAACAAAACACTTTCTATAGAAAATTTTTAATAATGAAATAAATTAATAATGAACAATTTTCTATAGATAAATTTTTAATAACGAAAATTTTTACAGAAAAATTTTTAATAACAAAAAATTTTGGATTGAAAAATTTTTAATAACAAAAATTTTTAATAACGAAAAATTTTCTATAGAAAAATTGTTAATAACGAAAAATTGTCTATAGAAAAATCTTTTTTAAAAAGAAAAAATATTAATAACGAAAAATTTTTTATAGAAAATTTTTTAATAACAAAAAATAGTTTATAGAAAATTTTTTAATAACGAAAAATTTTCAATAAAAAATTTTTGATAGAGAAAACTTTTGTATAGAAAATTTTTTTTTAACAAAAAAATTTTTAGGTAACGGAAAATTTTCTATAGAAACATTTTTAATAACAAAAAATTTTTTTTTAGAAAATTTTTAATAATGAAATAAATTAATAAAAAAAAATTTTCTATAGATAAATTTTTAATAGCAAAAATTTTTACAAAAAAAATTTTTGATAACAAAAAATTTTGGATTGAAAAATTTTTAATAACACAAAATTTTTAATAACGAAAAAATTTCTATAAAAAAAATTTTTAATAACGAAAAATTTTCTATAGAAAAATTATAAATCAAGAAAATTTTCTATAGAAAAATCTTTTTTAAAAAGAAAAAATTTTAATAACGAAAAATTTTTTATAGAAAATTTTTTAATAGCAAATTTTTTATAGAAAATTTTTTAATAACGAAAAATTTTCAATAAAAAATTTTTGATAAAGAAAACTTTTGTATAGAAAAATTTTTTCTATCGAAAAATTTTTTAGTAACGAAAAATTTTCTATAGAAACATTTTTAATATCAAAAAATTTTCTATAGAAAAATTTATAATAAAAATGTTTAATAACGACATATTTTCTATAGAACAATTTTAAATAACGACCAATTTTTTTAAAGAAAAATTGTTACTAACGAAAAAAATTATAAAGAAATATTTTTAATCACAAAAAAATCTTCTATCGAAAAATTTTTAATTACGAGAAATTTTCTATAGAAAAATTTTGAATAACGAAAAAATTTACTATAGAAAAATTTTTAATAACAAAAAATTTTCTATAGAAAAATATTTTGATAACGAAAAATTTTCAATAAAAAAATTTTGATACAGAAAAATTTTGCACAGAAAAATTTTTTCTAGCGAAAAATTTTGTATAGAAAAACTTTTTAGTAACGAAAAATTCTCTATAGAAATATTTTTAATAACGAAAAATTTTCAATAGAAAAATTTTTAATGACGAAAAATTTTCTAGAGAAAAATGTTTTATGACGACATATTTTCAATAGAAAAATTTTAAATAACGACCAATTTTTTAAAGAAAAATTTTTACTAACGAAAAAAAATTCTAAAGAAATATTTTTAATCACAAAAAATCTTCTATCGAAAAATTTTTAATTACGAGAAATTTTCTATAGAAAAATTTTGAATAACGAAAAATTTTGAATAACGAATAAATTTGCTATAAAAAAATTTTTAATAACGAAAAATTTTCAATAAAAAAATTTTTGATATAGAAAAATTTTGCACGGAAAATTTTTTCTAACGAAAAATCTTGTATAGAAAAATTTTTTAGTAACGAAAAATTTTCTATGGAAATATTTTTAATAACGAAAAATTTTCAATAGAAAAATTTTTAGTGACGAAAAATTTTCTAGAAAAATTTTAAATAACGACCAATTTTTTAAAGAAAAATTTTTACTAACGAAAAAAATTCTAAAGAAAAATTTTTAATCACAAAAACTCTTCTATAGAAAAATTTTTAATTACGAGAAATTTTCTAAAAAAAAATTTTGAGTAACCAAAAATTTTCTAAAGAAAAATTTTGAATAACGAAAAATTTATCATAACGAAAAAATTTACTATAGAAAAATTTTTAATAACGAAAAATTTTCTATAGAAAGTTTTCCATAACGAAAAATTTTCTATAGTAAAATTTTTAATAACAAAAAATTTTCTGTAGAAAAACTTTTGATAATGAAAAATTTTCTATAGAATATTTTTATGACGAAAAATTTTATAATGAATAATTTTTTATAGAAAAATTCTTATAACCAAAAATTTTCTCTACAAAATATTCTCATGGAAAATTTTAAATAGGATAACATTTTCTTTAAAGAAATATTTATTTTTATAGAAAGTTATTTATTATTTTTTATAGAAATAGAAAGTTATCGATAACTTTTCTGTAGAAATAGAAAGTTATCGACAATTTTTTTTATAGAAATCGGAAGTAATCGATAACTTTTCTATGGTAATAAACAGTTATTGATGACTTTTTTATAGAAATAGAAAGTTATCGATTACTTCTCTATAGAAATAGAAACATATAGATAACTTTTCTATAGAAATAGCATGTTTCTCTATTTATCAAGAAAGAAATTTAGCGATAACTTTTGTATGATATTTTTAACACTTTGTGTTTTATTTCTACCCCACTGTGCCTGACAATGACTGACGACTGCATTAGAATTAAAAACATTTGCACTAATTGCATAAATGCGTTTTTAAACATGCGTAAGAAGTTTTTAAATTTAACGATATTTTTGTTGTGTTGTTGTTGCTGAAATTGTTCATGATGTTGTTGTATTTTTCTAAGAGTTGTTCGTTTAAATTAAGAAAAGAATATGTTGTTTGTGATTGTTTCTGTTTTGTTGTTGTTCTTAATTTTTGTTTTAGAATCTCATTTTGAACAGGTTTATCAAGGTGTAATTAACAACAACAACAACAACAAAAACCAACAACATCTAACAACAAAAATAAACAACAATGATGTCGATGTTTGTTGTTAATGATGAAGCTGGTGGTAATAATTAATGTATGTTTTTTTTTTCATCAAATTGAATTTGTAGTTAATACAATTAAACCAAAATGTTTACAATAACAAATCAATTTAATTAAAATTTTGATTTATTTCTCGCACTGCGTATGACGGATGGTCGGACGGACGAACTAACGAACGAACGATCTACCCTTCACCTCAAACCAGCGGCATTTGGTCATAAGAATTTGTCATTTCAATTTTGCAAAATCAACATAAAATTATTAATTAGTTTCATCCGTTCGATTAATTTTATTGATTGAAGGCAATAAATCTGTGAAAATGATATATTTAGACTAAGTAATTTGAGGATTAGAAAAATTGGAGTTATTAAATTTAAATTGTGATGAGATTTAATTAAAATTTTTCAGTATAAAATAAAAAAATTTTAAAAAATTATAGGTCAAAAAATGTATATGAAAAATTTGTTGGTTAAAATTGTATATAGAAAATTTTTCGGTCAAAAAAAACACTTTGTGTCAAAATTTTAAGAAGAAAATTTTTCGGTCAAAATCTTATATAGAAAATTTTACGGACAAAATTTGATATAGAAAATTTTTCGTTAGTAAATAAACAAAATTTTTTGTTATAAAAATTTTAAATAGAAAATTTTTTTTGGTTTCAAATTTTTATGTAGAAAATTTTTCGGTAAAAAAATTTTATAAAAAAAAAAAAAATTCGGTATAAAAATTTTATATAAAAATTTTATATGAAAATCTTTCGCTATTAAAATTTTATATCAAAAATTTTTCGGTATAAACATTTTATATCAAAAATTTTTCGGTATAAAAATTTTATATAGAAAATTTTTCGGTATAAAAATTTTATATAGCAAATTTTTCGGTATAAAAATTTTATATAGAAAATTTTTCGGTATACAAATTTTATATAGAAAATTTTTCGGTATAAAAATTTTATATAGAAAATTTTTCGGTATAAAAATTTTATATAGAAAATTTTTCGGTATAAAAATTTTTTCGGTATAAAAATTTTATATAGAAAATTTTTCGGTATAAAAATTTTATATAGAAAATTTTTTGGTATAAAAATTTTATTTAAAAAATTTTTCGGTATAAAAATTTTATTTAAAAAATTTTTCGGTATAAAAATGTTATATAGAAAAATTTTTCAGTACAAAAATTTTATATAGAAAATTTTTTGGTATAAAAATTTTATATAGAACATTTTGCGGTATAAAAATTTTATATAGAAAATTTTTCGGTATAAAAATTTTATATAGAAAATTTTTCGGTATAAAAATTTTATATAGAAAATTTTTCGGTATAAAAATTTTATATAGAAAATTTTTCGGTATAAAAATTTTATATAGAAAATTTTTCGGTATAAAAATTTTATATAGAAAATTTTTTGGTATAAAAATTTTATATAGAAAATTTTTCGGCATAAAAATTTTATATAGAATATTTTTCGGTATAAAAATTTTATATAGAAATTTTTTCGGCATAAAAATTTTATATAGAATATTTTTCGGTATAAAAATTTTATATAGAAAATTTTTCGGCATAAAAATTTTATATAGAATATTTTTCGGTATAAAAATTTTATATAGAAAATTTTTCGGTATAAAAATTTTATTTAAAAAATTGTTCGGTATAAAAATTTTATTTAAAAAATTTTTCGGTATAAAAATGTTATATATGTTATATATGTTATCAGTATAAAAATTTTATATAGAAAATTTTTCGGTATAAAAATTTTATATAGAAATTTTTTCGGCATAAAAATTTTATAAGAAATTTTTTCGGTATAAAAATTTTATATAGAAATTTTTTCGGTATAAAAATTTTATATAGAAAATTTTTCGGCATAAAAATTTTATATAGAAAATTTTTCGGTATAAAAATATAAAAATTTTATATAGAAATTTTTTCGGTATAAAAATTTTATACAGAAAATGTTTCGGTACAAAAATTTTATATAGAAAATTTTTCGGTATAAAAATTTTATATAGAAAATTTTTCGGTATAAAAAATTTTATATAGAAAATTTTTCTATAGAAATAAAAAGTTATTGATAACTTTTCCATAGAAATAAAAAGTTATCGATAACTTTTCTATAGAAATAGAAAGTAATCAATAACTTTTCTATGGAAGTAGAAAGTTATTGAGTACTTTTCAATCGAAATATAAGTTATCGATAACTTTTCTATAAAAATAGAAAGTTATCGATAACTTTTCTATATAAATAGAAAGTTATCGATAACTTTTCTATAGAAGTGGAAAGTTATCGATAACTTTCTTATAGAAATAGAAGGTTATCGATAACTTTTCTATAGAAGTAGAAAGTTATCCATAACTTTTCTACCGAAATATAAGTTATCGATAACTTTTCTATAAAAATAGAAAGTTATCGATAACTTTTCTATATAAATAGAAAGTTATTGACAACTTTTCCAAATAAATAGAAAGTTGCCGATAACTTTTCTATATAATTAGAGAGTTATCGATAACTTTTCTATTGAAATAGAAAGTCATCAATAATTTTGTATCGATAACTTTTCCATAGAAATAGATAGTTATCGATAGCTTTTCTGTAGAATTAGAAAGTTATCAACAGCTTTTTTGTAGAAATATATATTGAAATTAAAATAATTGGTAACTTTTCTACGAAAATTAAAAAATTTTTATAAAAAAATTTTTAATATCCAAAAATTTTCTTAAGAAAAATTTTTAATAATAAAAATTTTGTATAGAAAAATTTTTAGTAATGAAAATTTTTTACAGAAAAATTTTTAATAACGAAGAATTTATTATGGACCAATTTTTAATAACGAAAAACTTTCTACAGAAAAATTTTTTTTGCAAAATTTTTAATAAGAAAAATTTTCTATAGAAAAATTTTTAATAACGAAAAATTTTCTATAGAAAAATTTTAATAACGAAAAATTTTTAATAACGAAAATTTTTTAATAACGAAAAATTTTTAATAACAAAAAATTTTTTATAGAATAATTTTTAATAACGAAAAATTTTCTTTATAAAAATTTGTTGGAAAAATTTTTAATTAAGAAAAATTTTTAGTAACCAAAAATTTTTAGTAACCAAAAATTTTCTATAGAGAATTTTTTAATAACGAACAATTTTTAATAACGAAAAATTTTCTATAGAAAAATTTTTAATAACGGAAAATTTTCTATAGACAAACTTTTAATAAAAATAAATAAAAAAAATCTATAGTAAATTTTGGCTATAAAAAATTAATCAGATTTATTTAAACAAAACTTCAAAAACTTTTATTAATTTATTAGTCCCATTTCCTTATGCATAAAAAATTATTTATAAATTTATTTTATTAAATTAATTTGTTTATTTTTATAAAGAAAAAGAGAGGGTGTTGCTTTGGCTGCAAAACAAATACAACTTTTAATCAGTTTGACCAAAAACTCAACGATTCCACCTTGTCTTCAATTTCCAAAAATGCAAAAACCAAAGACAACAAAAAAAATGGTCCAAAATATATAAAACTTGTCATGTCTTGCCTTAAATTAAAATTTGGATTTGTTTTTATTTTTTTATTTTTGTTTTGGTTAAAATTACATTCAAAATGACTCAAATTACATTTAATACAAGTTTAATCTTATAAATTAATCCCATAACCGAAACCAAGTCCAATCAATCGCTTGTGGCTGGTGGTGGCTCTTAAGTTATGAGTTTTGTGAGTGTTTGGTTTGTTTTTTCAATTTTTTTTTAATTTTTTTCAATTCTTTATATTAAATGGCCATTAAATATTGAAAAACGTGCAAATATGCTAATTATGGAAATTACAGCAAACGGTAACAAATAATCGAATTCACATTTACACGTTCGAAAAGTAAACAACAAGAAAAATTGATATTGAATTGACTGAAACTGAAATCGAAGTTGAAATTGAAAACGAAATGCAGTTTAAAATGTCGGTTATATGTTACAAATGTACTCGTTCGTAGTACATTTAGATGTTGTTGCAACTCGAGCAGGCACGCACTTTTGTTAAGCAGAAAAATTTTTATTTGAAAAAAGTTTGAAAATACACACATATATTCAATGCTACTGAATACACTGTGCAACAGGATTTTTTTAGTTAATTATAACACTTTTTTTAAAATACTGGGCAAAAGTTGAATTTTGTTGCCTGGTGTTATTTACATTTGTGTCTATATAAGTATCTTGGATTACATGAAAAACTAGAATAAAACGCTTTTGAATCAATATTTTTACTGCTCGCAAGAAGAATACATTCCGCAATGCAATTTAAGAGCTTCACAGTGGGGAAGATTATAAAAAATTTCACTAAAAAGTGCATAGACTTTTTTTATCAAAAATTTTTCTATAGAAATTGTTTCATTTCGTTTATTTCTTTTTCAAAAATTTTTCTACATTTTTTTGTGAAAGATTTTTCTAAAAAAAATTTTTTTATAAAACTTTTTTCTATAGAAAGTTTTTTTATCAAAAATTTTTCTATGGAAATATTTTTAACAAAAAATTTTCGTTAAAAATTTTTTCGATATTAAAAATTTTTCGTTATTAAAAATTTTTCTATAGAAAATTTTTCGTTACAAAAATTTTTCTATAGAATATTTTTCGTTATTAAAAATTTTTCGTTATTAAAAATTTTTCGTTATTAAAAATTTTTCTATAGAAAATTTTTCGTTATTAAAAATTTTTCTATAGAAAATTTTTCGTTATTAAAAATTTTTCTATAGAAAATTTTTCGTTATTAAAAATTTTTCTATAGAAAATTTTTCGTTATTAAAAATTTTTCTATAGAAAATTTTTCGTTATTAAAAATTTTTCTATAGAAAATTTTTCGTTATTAAAAATTTTTCTATAGAAAATTTTTCGTTATTAAAAATTTTTCTATAGAAAATTTTTCGTTATTAAAAATTTTTCTATAGAAAATTTTTCGTTATTAAAAATTTTTCTATAGAAAATTTTTCGTTATTAAAAATTTTTCTATAGAAAATTTTTCGTTATTAAAAATTTTTCTAAAGAAAAATTTTCTTTATTAAAAATTTTTGTATAGAAAATTTTTCGTTATTAAAAATTTTTCTATAGAAAATTTTTCGTTATTAAAAATATTTCTGTAGAAAATTTTTCGTTATTAAAAATTTTTCTATAGAAAATTGTTCGTTATTAAAAATTTTTCTATAGAAAATTTTTCGTTATTAAAAATATTTCTATAGAAAATTTTTCGTTATTAAAAATTTTTCTATAGAAAATTTTTCGTTATTAAAAATTTTTCTATAGAAAATTTTTCGTTATTAAAAATTTTTCTATAGAAAATTTTTCGTTATTAAAAATTTTTCTATAGAAAATTTTTCGTTATTAAAAATTTTTCTATAGAAAATTTTTCGTTATTAAAAATTTTTCTATAGAAAATTTTTCGTTATTAAAAATTTTTCTATAGAAAATTTTTCGTTATTAAAAATTTATCTATAGAAAATTTTTCGTTATTAAAAATTTTTCGTTATTAAAAATTTTTTTATAAAAAATTTTTCGTTATTAAAAATTTTTCTTAAGAAAGTTTTTCGTTATTTTTCTATAGAAAATGTTTCGTTATTAAAAATTTTTCTATAGAAAATTTTTCGTTATTAAAAATTTTTCTATAGAAAATTTTTCGTTATTAAAAATTTTTCTATAGAAAATTTTTCGTTATTAAAAATTTTCCTATAGAAAATTTTTCGTTATTAAAAATTTTTCGTTATTAAAAATTTTTCGTTATTAAAAATTTTTCTATAGAAAATTTTTCGTTATTAAAAATTTTTCGTTATTAAAAATTTTTCTATAGAAAATTTTTCGTTATTAAAAATTTTTCTATAGAAAATTTTTCGTTATTAAAAATTTTTGTATAGAAAATTTTTCATTATTAAAAATTTTTCTATAGAAAATTTTTCGTTATTAAAAATTTTTCTATGGAAAATTTTTCGTTATTACAAATTTTTCTATAGAAAATTTTTCTGTAGAAAATTTTTCGTTATTTAAAATTTTCTATTTCTATGAAAAAGATATCGATAACGTTTTATTTCTGTAGAAAAGTTATCGATAACGTTCTATTTCTATAGAAATGTAAACTATAACTTTATATTTTTATAGAAAACTTATCGATAACTAAATATTTCTTTAGAAAAGTTATCGATATTTTTTTTATATTTCTATAGAAGAATTATCGATAACTTTCTTTTTCTATAGAAAAGTTATCGATAACTTTCTTTTTCTATAAAAAAGGTATAGTTAACTTTCTCTTTCTATAAAGAAGTTATCGGTAACTTTATATTTCTATAGAAAAGTTATCGATAACTTTTTATTTCTATAGAAAAGTAATGAAAACCTTTTTATTTCTATAAAAAGGTAATCGTTAACTTTCTGTTTCTACAAAAAACTTATCGATAATTTTATCTTTCTATAAAATAGTTATCGATAACTATCTATTTTTATTGAAAAGTTATCGATAACTTTATATTTCTAAAGAAAAGTTATCGATAACTTTCTATTTCTATAGAAAAGTTATCGACAACTTTCCAATTCTACAAAAAAAAATTAAAAATTTTATACTGGAAATTTTTTACATAAAATTTTTATACCGAAAAATTTTCTATATAAAGTTTTTGTACCGAAAAATTTTCTATAAAAACATTCTTGTATATTTTTTTTTTCTGTATTTTATTTATCAAAATTTTTTCGAAAAAATTTTATTAAAATTTTTTCAATAGAAAATTTTCTATGAAATTTTTTTTTCAAAAATTGTTTTATCAAAAACTTCCCTATAGAAAGTTTTTTTATCAAAAAATTTTCCATAGAAAAATTTTTGTTAAAAAAATGTTCTCTAGAAAATTTTTTGTCAAAAATTTTTCTATCGAAAATTTTTTTAACAAAAATTTTTCTATTGAAAATTTTTTTAACAAAATTTTTTTTATGGACAATTTTTTATCAAAAATTTTATATGGAAAAGTTTTTTTATCAAAAAATTTTCTATAGACAATTTTTTTATCAAAAATATTGCAATAGAAAATTTTTTGGAGCGAAAATATCTAAAAAATTTTAAAATCTAAAATTGTTTAATATCAGAATTTATTTCTCTTTTGAAAAATATTCTCAATATTTACAAAAATATTTCCCATGTTTACAAAAATAATAGTGTCGTGGCAACACTCGTTTTCACGAGTTTTATTAATGATCGTGGTATTTACGAAAATTAAAAAAGTTCATCGGCTGCTGGTGGTATGGGTTGCCTACTCCTTATAATTTATAAGTAACATACTCCCATTATTTCTCACATTTCCCCCAAAAACCCCCACTGTTCTTCCATTTTCTATGCGTCCATTTGTCTAAAAAAATATTTAACAAGAAACACTTTAGCCATTGCAATGCAATTGCTTACAAATCAAACAACAACAAACAGCAGCAACAACATTTATAACAACTAAACAGCAACGACAGCAACATTTAGGCCTACGAAACAGTAGCACAAGTTCATTATTAATAAATGGCCAAAGCTAAAACGGCTCTGAAACTGGTAACAAATCTTAGAGCTAAAAGTTGTAGAAAAACAACAAAAAAACATAACAGCATAAGCCATGGCAATGGCAAACAAGCAACAGGCAACATTTAACAGCAGCAACAACAACAACTGCTACAACATCAATATTATCAGACAGCAGCATTTGCCATTTTCACTCAAAATTGCAAGAAAAACTAAACTAATGACTAGGCTCATTACGTTTAGATTTAAAGAGGGAAAATGTTTGATATCAAGGCCTTTTAAAAGGCCTTCAAATTTCTCGATATTAACTGATTACACAGCTATAAAAATTTTAAACTTTTTGCTGCGGCACAGGCTTTTGGAATAACTCATAAATAAATGTTGCCTATTGAATCCGAAAACGATAAAGTAATTTTCGGATTCGGCTCCAATTTTCGAGATACAATTTTTTTTTCGAAAAAGAGGTTATGCATGACTAATATTAATATAACTGAAAACGACTTGACCAATTTAATAAGCAATAAAAATCAAAATTCTAATATAACTATTGTCTTCAAGTTGCACCAACAAAATTTTTAAATCCACTTAGCAGTTACCGAGATATTCTACAATTTAAACCAACATTTTTCGTTTTTTGAAAATTTTTTTGTTTTTCGAAAATTCATAAAAAATATAAATGACAACAAATGTTCCATTCTTTTATTATTGATGTATATATGGATATTTTCTAAGAATAACGAGCTATATATTGTTATAATCGATCAAGAACTATAGGTTATATAACGAATTAGACTGATTTCTAAAAAAAATAAAAAAATAAAAATATATATTTTTTTAAATGAAAAGTTCTTGATGGTGTTCAGTATGATATAGCTTATTTTGTTTAAAATTTGGATATTTTATGCGATATTAGAAAAAAAAATACTGAACTTTTGTTTTTTATTTTATTTTTATGATTTTTTTGAAAAAAAAAATTAGAAAGAAATTTTTTTCGGTGTAAATTTTATGGTATCTCTGAAACGACCAATGCGGATTAAGAACAGTGTGAAGGCTATTCAAGGATTAAATTGTTCCCGAATTTTTAATTTTTCTTATTATCCGTTAAGAAGTTATATAAACAGTATTTGCAAAAAAACAAAATTATATCTCGAAAACTAGAGCCAAATCGGCAAAACCAATTGTCATTTTTGGATTTGGAAGACCAAAACCATCTACTCGTAGATGTAGTCAACAAATTACGTGCCGCAAAATCTTTTCTTATTTATTTTGAAAGAAAGAAACATTTTATTCGGTGTAAATTCCATGATATCTCTGAAACGAAAATAAAACATTAAAAGCAATGTGAAGACGACTGAAAGATAAATTTGTTCTAGAATTTCGGTTTTTCTTATTAGTTCTATATAGCCATCCGTTTTGGAGTTATATAAAAACTATTTGCAAAAAACCTATTTTTTTAAAAGAAAAATTATCTCGAAAACTAGAGAAAACTCGGAAAAACCAATATCATTTTTGGATTTAGCAGATCAAAGCCATGTAGATCAAGTCAACAACTCACGTGCGGCAAAATTTTGTGTTATTTTTTTTGAAAGATGGAAAAATTTTATATCTCTGACAACTTAAAGATAAATTTGTTCTGGGCAATTTTTTGTAAAAAAAACCAATGTCATTTTCGGAATCTTCGAATAAGTATTAATTTAAATACAAAACTATGACTATCATATTAACTTTCCATTTTTCCTAAAGATGGACTGCTAGAGACTTTAATTTAGTAACATTGTTTCTCAAGCGAAGGCCTTGTCAGTTTCCCGCCTGATGCCAAACGAGACTCATGTGTTACAACTACGCACAAATCTTCATTTATTTGCATTTTAATACAATTTGTATGAATACAATTTGTATGTTGTTCTTTTAATGAATTGTATGGCTTAATGTAAACAAATTAAAAACTTTAAAAGTACACTGAAAGAAAAAAGGGAAAAATCTGATTTCAACTGCAAAGCATTTATTTCCATTAGGTGATATTCTAGATTCTTATGGATAAGTCTGATCATCTGGATTTTTTGCGAGCCAGATTTAGGTAGTAACAAGATATCCCCGTATATGCGAGATATATTAAAATGTAAGAAATTCTCCCCTGATGTTTAGGTATGAACACAATTGGGACGAACGAATGTACATAACGAATTTTCAAAGTCGACTTGTTCCAATTGGAGTGTTGTCGTGGGAATTATATATTAAAAATATCCCTCTTTTTAATATGAAACTAGAAGTAAAAAAATAGCTTTTGCCTCTACAGAAAATTTTTATATTTTAACTTTCTTTGGAGCAACTCGAGCGTTATATTTACAAAAAATTTAGCCCAGTTTTTTCTCTAAGTGTAAAAGCATAGCTCACTCATTTATTTTGTAAACAAAAACATAACGTTTAAGAGAATAACAATTGCAACAACAATAAGCAATAAACACGTATTAATATAAAAGAGCGCCTGAGTGATTAGCAACAATGACAAGAGTTGTCAACAATGATGCCAATCCAGCATTTTTTAAAGCATTTAAATATTTCAGTATTTTTTACAGTTTTTGAAATAATATTTTGAAGTTAACAAAAAATCTCAAATATTTCCGATATCATTAAAAATATATACATAAACGTAGTAATAAACATTAATGACAATAAAGCGTTTTTTAAACCAAGAAGTTATTTTATAATATACATTTAATTACCATATTTCAACTTTTCTTCAGGGTTCGAAACAATACTTTAAAATACTGTATTTTAAGGTAATGTACTGTTCCTAGGCAAGTTCGATACAAAGTGTTTAAGTACCATCTTTATCATAACGAACATTTACGAAGTACACAAAAATAACGTACTTGGTTAATTACTAAAATGTACTATATACCCTAACGTTAACGAACTCTTATGAAACTGACAGCAACGAGAAAAACAGTATTGCCAAAAGTGTTATTATAACTTAACGTACTTTTTTTGTGCGTGTGAGAACGTTCAGTACAAAATAAAAAGGTACTGTTTCTTGAATCCTTAACTTTTTTTGGTGTTTATAAATTTTATGTGTTACTTTTGGGCGGTTATAAAACGACAAATTGTTAGCACTGATTTTGCAAAAATTAAAGACAACAACAAAAAAGAAATACAATTTTTAATTTCTATATTTATTATATTCAAATGGAAGAAATTTTTTCTATAGAACCATTTTTCATGCACAAATTTTTCTATAGCAAAATCTGTTATATACAAACTTTTTTATAGAAAAATCTGTTTTACACAAATTTTTCTGTAGAAAAATTTGTTACACAGAAATTTTTCTATAGAAAAATCTGTTATACACAAATTTTTCTATAGAAAAATCTGTTATACACAAATTTTTCTATAGAAAAATCTGTTATACACAAATTTTTCTATAGAAAAATCTGTTATACACAAATTTTTCTATAGAAAAATCTGTTATACACAAATTTTTCTATAGAAAAATCTGTTATAATGAAATTTTTCTTTAGAAAATCTACTATATATAAATTTTTATATAGAAAAATCTGTTATACACAAATTTTTCCATTGCAAAATCTGTTATAGACATTTTTTTCTATAGAAAAGTCTGTTATGCACAAATTTTTCTATAGAAAAGTCTGTTATGCACAAATTTTTCTATAGAAAAATCTGTTATACACAAGTTTTTCTATAGAAAATCTGTTATACACAAATTTTTCTATAGAAAAATCTGTTATACACAAATTTTTCTATAGAAAAATCTGTTATACACAAATTTTCCTATAGAAAAATCTGTTATACATGAATTTTTTTTATAGAAAAATCTGTTATACACGAATTTTTTTATAGAAAAATCTGTTATACACAAATTTTTCTATAGAAAAATCTCTTATACACAAATTTTTCTATAGAAAAATCTCTTATACACAAGTTTTTCTATAGAAAAATCTGTTATACACAAATTTTTCTATAGAAAAATCTGTTATACACAAATTTTTCTGTAGAAAAATCTGTTATACACAAATTTTTCTGTAGAAAAATCTGTTATACACAAGTTTTTCTATAGAAAAATCTGTTATACAGAAATTTTTCCATAGAAAAATCTGTTATACAGAAATTTTTCCATAGAAAAATCTGTTATACAGAAATTTTTCCATAGAAAAATCTGTTATACAGAAATTTTTCTATAGAAAAATCTGTTATACGCAAATTTTTCTATAGAAAAATCTGTTATACACAAATTTTTCTATAGAAAAATCTGTTATACACAAATTTTTCCATAGAAAAATCTGTTATACAGAAATTTTTCCATAGAAAAATCTGTTATACAGAAATTTTTCTATAGAAAAATCTGTTATACACAAATTTTTCTATAGAAAAATCTGTTATACACAAATTTTTCCATAGAAAAATCTGTTATACACAAATTTATCTATAGAAAAATCTGTTATACACAAGTTTTTCTATAGAAAAATCTGTTATACACAAATTTTTCTATAGAAAAATCTGTTATACACAAATTTTTCTATAGAAAAATCTGTTATACACAAATTTTTCCATAGAAAAATCTGTTATACAGAAATTTTTCCATAGAAAAATCTGTTATACAGAAATTTTTCTATAGAAAAATCTGTTATACACAAATTTTTCTATAGAAAAATCTGTTATACACAAATTTTTCTATAGAAAAATCTGTTATACACAAATTTTTCTATAGAAAAATCTGTTATACACAAATTTTTCTATAGAAAAATCTGTTATACACAAATTTTTCTGTAGAAAAATCTGTTATACACAAGTTTTTCTATAGAAAAATCTGTTATACAGAAATTTTTCCATAGAAAAATCTGTTATACAGAAATTTTTCCATAGAAAAATCTGTTATACAGAAATTTTTCTATAGAAAAATCTGTTATACGCAAATTTTTCTATGGAAAAATCTGTTATACACAAATTTTTCTATAGAAAAATCTGTTATACACAAATTTTTCTATAGAAAAATCTGTTATACACAAATTTTTCCATAGAAAAATCTGTTATACACAAATTTTTCTATAGAAAAAACTGTTATACACGAATTTTTCTATAGCAAAATCTGTTATACACAAATTTTTCTATAGAAAAATCTGTTATACACAAATTTTTCTATAGAAAAATCTGTTATACACAAATTTTTCCATAGAAAAATCTGTTATACACAAATTTTTCTATAGAAAAATTTGTTATACACAAATTTTTCTATAGAAAAATCAGTTATACACAAATTTTTCTATAGAAAAATCTGTTATACACAAATTTTTCTATAGAAAAATCTGTTATACACAAATTTTTCTACAGAAAATCTACAAATTTTTCTACAAAAAATCTATTTAATTTTTCTATAGGAAAATCTGTTATACCCAAATTTTTCTACAAAAAAAAAAATCTCAAATTTTTCTATAGAGAAATCTGTTATATAAAATTTTTTCTAAAGAAAAATCTTTTTTCTTTAGAAAAATCTGCTGTACACAAATTGTTCTATAGAAAAAATCTGTTATACTTTAATTTTGTTATACATTAGTTTCTTAGAAAAATTTAAAGTTTCTTTCCTTTTTATAATGGTATAAAAATTAAAAGAAAAATGTGAACATAAGTTTTTTTTAACTCATTTGTAATCTAAATGCGGGCATACAAGTCAATGCACAGTGGTTTAACTTGTGAATGTGGCGGCTGTTTTGTGGTACCCTTCACTGTCGGACTAATTAAATTGTTTTTAAGTGTTTTACAACAAGTCGCACAAAACGGATGCTACATGATTAACCCTTGTTATGCCAAAAAAAATGAAGGGAAAATTTTTTTAATTTATTTTTTCAAGAAAATAATTTGATTATTTCGTAGCTAAATAAATGTATTCCAACATTCTCCTTAATTCAAACTTAAACACTGTTACAACTTGATGTAATTTCTAGAAACACATTAGCTCCCCCAGGGGTTAAATTTGTTTATCTGTATGTTTACAACGTTTTTTTTTATGATTTGTGGCGTTCGCAAGTCTAGTAAAACTATTTTACTTTTTTTGTTGAGATTTTGTCTTTCGATTTTTAAACCACAAATAAATTGCGTTTTTCTATAAATAAGTGAATACGGTCGTTCGTTCGGTCGGTTTGTTTAATGCGTAAAAAATGCTGGTCCGTTTAAACTTTTGTTAACCATTTGTTAACTGGTCTCAATTCGTAAAACGTACACGGTCAATATGAAATGTTTCTTTCTATATATATTTTTTTTAATTATTTTTAAATTTAAACTTGTTTATTATATGGGCACTAGTATATTCGTTGATGTAAGTTAACATTTAGTTTAAATAGTTGTTTAATTTTTTTATTATTTTATTATTATTAATGTAACCATAAAGAGACAAGTTCATTGAACGTTTATTGATGTTTAGATATGAGCGTAATTGTAGAATTATGTAAGTCGTGCTTACAATGAAATTTAACCCTAAATGTGGTCAAAAAAATTTTAAATAGAATATTTTTGCTAACGAAAAATTTTTTTATAAAATAAATTTCCTAAAGAACGTTTTTTTTGTTTTAAAAACTAAAACAAATTTTTAATTTCAGAAATTTTAAGTAATAAAAGCTTTACCAAAAATTTTTTATTAAAAATTTTTCTATAGGAAACTTTTCGTTAATAAAAATTTTTCTATAGAAAATTTTTCGCTATTAAAAATTTTTCTATAGAAAATTTTTCGTTATTAAAAATTTTTCTATAGAAAATTTTTCGTTATTAAAAATTTTTCTATAGAAAATTTTTCTATAGAAAATTTTTCGTTATTAAAAATTTTTCTATAGAAAATTTTTCGCTATTAAAAATTTTTCTATAGAAAATTTTTCGTTATTAAAAATTTTTCTATAAAAAATTTTTCGTTATTAAAAATTTTTCTATAGAAAATTTTTCGTTATTAAAAATTTTTCTATAGAAAATTTTTCGTTATTAAAAATTTTTCTATAGAAAATTTTTCGTTATTAAAAATTTTTCGTTATTAAAAATTTTTCTATAGAAAATCTTTCGTTAATAAAAATTTTTCTATAGAAAATTTTTCGTTATTAAAAATTTTTCTATAGAAAATTTTTCGTTATTAAAAATTTTTCTATAGAAAATTTTTCGTTATTAAAAATTTTTCTATAGAAAATTTTTCGTTATTAAAAATTTTTCTATAGAAAATTTTTCTATAGAAAATTTTTCGTTATTAAAAATTTTTCTATAGAAAATTTTTCGTTATTAAAAATTTTTCAATAGAAAATTTTTCGTTATTAAAAATTTTTCTATAGAAAATTGTTCGTTATTAAAAATTTGTCAATAGAAAATTTTTCGTTATTAAAAATTTTTCTATAGAAAATTTTTCGTTATTAAAAATTTTTCTATAGAAAATTTTTCGTTATTAAAAATTTTTCTACAGAAAATTTTTCGTTATTAAAAATTTTTCTATAGAAAATTTTTCGTTATTAAACATTTTTCTATAGAAAATTTTTCGTTATTAAAAATTTTTCTATAGAAAATTTTTCGTTATTAAACATTTTTCTATAGAAAATTTTTCGTTATTAAAAATTTTTCTACAGAAAATTTTTCGTTATTAAAAATTTTTCTATAGAAAATTTTTCGTTATTAAAAATTTTTCTATAGAAAATTTTTCGTTATTAAAAATTTTTCTATAGAAAATTTTTCGTTATTAAAAATGTTTCTATAAAAAATTTTTCGTTATTAAAAATTTTTCTATAGAAAATTTTTCGTTATTAAAAATTTTTCTATAGAAAATTTTTCGTTATTAAAAATTTTTCTATAGAAAATTTTTCGTTATTAAAAATTTTTCTATAGAAAATTTTTCGTTATTAAAAATTTTTCTATAGAAAATTTTTCGTTATTAAAAATTTTTCTATAGAAAATTTTTCGTTATTAAAAATTTTTCTATAGAAAATTTTTCGTTATTAAAAATTTTTCTATAGAAAATTTTTCGTTATTAAAAATTTTTCTATAGAAAATTTTTCGTTATTAAAAATTTTTCTATAGAAAATTTTTCGTTATTAAAAATTTTTCTATAGAAAATTTTTCGTTATTAAAAATTTTTCTATAGAAAATTTTTCGTTATTAAAATGTTTTCTATCGAAAATTTTTGCTACAAAAAACTTTTCGTTACAAAAAATTTTTCTATAGAAAATTTTTCGTTATAAAAAAATTCCTATAGACAATTTTTCGTTACAAAAAATTTTTCGCTATAAAAATTTTTTCTATAGAAATTTTTCGTTAAAAAAAATTTATCGATAGAAATTTTTTGGTTATAAAAAATGTTTTCTATAGCAATTTTTTGGTTAAAAAATGTTTTCTATAGAAAATCTTTCATTATAAAAATTGTTTCTATAAAAAATTTTTGCCATAAAAATTTTTTTAAAAAATTTTTCTGTTGAAAATTTTTCAATAAAAAAATGTTTCTATAGAAAAAGTTTTGTTATCAATATTTCCGTTATAAAAAATTTTAGAAAATTTTGAGTTATAAAAAATGTTTCTATAGAAAATGTCTTTTTATAAAAAAATGTTTCTATAGCAAATTTTTCGTTATACAAAATTTTTATATAGACAACTTTTGCTGTTAATTTTTTTAGAACATTTGTCGTTATAAAACATTTTCGTTATAGAAAAGTTCGTTATAAAAAAATTTTTCTTTAGAAAACTTTTCAATAAAAAAATGTTTCTATAGAAAAATTTTCGTTATCAATATTTTCGTTATAAAAAATTTTCTGTAGAAAATTTTAAGTTATAAAAAATGTTTCTATAGAAAATGTATCTTTATAAAAAATGTTTCTATAGAAAATTTTTCGTTATAAAAAATATTTCTATAGAAAACTTTTGCTATTAAATTTTTTTAGAACATTTGTCGTTATAAAACATTTTCGTTATAGAAAAGTTCGTTATAAAAAAATTTTCTTTAGAAAATTTTTCGTTACAAAAAATTTTGCTATAGAAAATTTTTCGATATAAAAAATTTTTCTATATAAAATCTTTCGTTTTTAAAATTTTTCTTTAGAAAACTTTTCGTTTTAAATTTTTTTTTTTTTTTTTTTTGAGAAAACTTTTCATTTTTAAAATTTTTCTTCAGAAAATTTTTTGTTTTTAAAATTTTTCTATAAAAAATTTTTCTTAAGAAAACTTTTAGTTATAAAAAATGTATCTATAAAAAAAATTTTAGTTTTCAAAATATGTCTACAAAAAATTTTTCCTTATTAAAATTTCTTTATAAAAAAAAAATTTTTGATTGAAAATTTTTCGACTGAAAATTGTTCGATAGAAAATTATTCGTTATATAAAATCTTTTTCTCTCGAAAGTTTTTAGTTTAAAAAAATTTTTCTATAGAAAGTTTTTCGTTATAAAAAATATGTCTAAAAAAATTTTTCGTGTAAAAAATATTTTGTAGAATTTCTGTCGTTATAAAAAATTTTTTCTTATAAACAATTTTTTCTGATAAAATATTTTTTATAGAAAATCTTATAAAAAAATTTTAATAACAAAAAATTTTTAATAACAAAAATTTCTAATAAAGAAGAATTTTATATAGAAAATTCTTTTATAACGAAAAATCTTCTATAGAAAAATGTTTTATAATTAAAAATTTTCTATAGAAAAATTTTTATAACGAAAAATTTTTCAATAGAAAATATTTCGTCATAAAAAATTTTTCTTTATTAAAAATTTTTTCGTTATTAAAAAAATTTTCTATAAAAAATTTTTCTATAGAAAACTATTTGATATAAAAAATATTTCTATATAATTTCACTGTAACAAATTTTTCGTTTCAAAATTTTTTTTATAGAAAATTTTTTGTTTTAAAAATTTTTCTATAGAAATATTTTCGCTATTAAAATTTGTCTATAGAAAATTTTTTATTTTAAACATTTTTTTATAGAAAATTTTGGTCTAAGTTAATTTTTCTATAAAAAAATTGTCGTTTAAAAAAGTTTCGCTGCAGAAATTTTTTCGTTATAAAGAATTTGTCTATTAAAAATGTTTTCTTTGTAAAATTCTTCGGTTTAAAAAATTTGCCTTTAGAAAATTTATCTTTATAAAGAATTTTTTTATAAAAAACTTTTCGTCTTAAAAATTTTCCCATTTGAAATTCTTAGTTTTAAAAACTAATTTCTTAAAAAATTTTTTTATAGAAAATTATTTGTTACGTACATTTTTCATTCGAAAATTTTCTGTTTAAAAAAATTTTCTATAGAAAATGTTTAGTTTTAAAAATTTTTCTATAGAAAATTTTTTGTTTTAAAAATTTTTCTATAGAAAATTTTTTGTTTTATTTTATACTAAAAATTGTTTTGATAGAAAATTTTTCGGTAGAGAAAATTTTTCAAAAAATTTCTATAGAAAATTTTTCATTATAAAATATTTATCTAAAAATTTTTAGTTTTAATTTTTATTTTATAAAAAATTTTTTATAGAAAATTATTTGTTATGAACATTTTTCATTCGAAAATTTTCTGTTTTAAAAAATTTTCTATAGAAAATTTTTAGTTTTAAAAATTTTTCTATAGAAAATTTTTTGTTTTATTTTATACTAAAAATTGTTTTGATAGAAAATTTTTCGGTAGAGAAAATTTTCGAAAAATTTTCTATAGAAAATTTTTCATTATTAAATATTTATCTAAAAATTTTTAGTTTTAAAATTTTTTTTTATAAAAAATTTTCTATAGAAAATTTTCATTCAAAAAAATTAGCTCAAACTTAAACCACATTGCAAATTTTTTGCAAGAATTCATCACTTTAATCCACTTTTTTCTTTTTAGAAATAAAATTTCTCCATAAATTATCCACTATCAGATTTTTTTCTTAAACCTCAAAGAAATCTTTGTCTCTGATTTAATTTATATACAAAAATTCGTATAATTTTTCATTAAATCATTTAAGAACATAATAAATAAGAATTCTTTTTTTAGCTCATAATAAAATTAAAATACTTCAGTTTATATAAAATTTATTTAATTCTTGAAACGCATAAAAATTTAACCTACATTCAACAGGTAGAGGAGGTAGTAAGTTCCAACTTACAACTACGATCCCCATATGTCTGCGATTCTAAAATGTTGGCTCAGTCGGAGACGCATTCTTAAATATTAATTTTTGTATAAAAAATGAAAATGTATGATTGTACCTACTCGCATTTATGAAAAAAAAACATAAAAATAATGTATGACTGACTCGATTTGCTGGAGCGAACGTATGTTCTCGTAACGTACTTTTCTGTATGAATTTAAATTTTTAAGTACTTTAACATAAATCTAAACTCATTTAATATGCAAACAACATTTACTTTAATGTTTACAAAAAAGTTAAAATAATTTTTGATTTAAATTTGGAGTACCCTACACCATATATTGGCTATCAATTAAAAAAAAGTTTTTCCAAGTAAGGCAGGTGGTAAGTGGTTACACCTACAGTGTAAATTACATTGTAAGCCAAAGTGCTGTTCCTTAGTTGGTTAGCACGTCGACTTGTAAGCATAACATATAAAATTCTGCCTGGCTTCGAGCCCCAGTCAAGGCAATATTAATTTCTGTAATTATTAATTTCTATTAAAATTATTAATTACCACATCGATGCTTAGTCTTTAAAGCATTAACACGCTTTCGATGTAAAAAATAATATTAGCTGTAAAACAAAAAGTCTATATAATGGATCCCAACAACAGATGGCGCAATTCATTGATCTAACAAGTAAGAGTGTTATATTCGGCTGTGCCGAATCTTATATACCCACCATCAAGTTGTGTTAAATTTAGAAACATATCATATAACTTCGGTTGCAGTAGCTTTATAGTTCAACATTCAAAAGTGTGTAAGTGGTTTCCCTAGTATTCATTTACTTTGAAAAAAATTCGTTATCGTTACCGGGTATGGTTTTATATTAATAAGTTGTTAAATACTTTTCGTTTAGCTTAATATTTAGTTAGGATAAATAAGTTGATAGTAATACGACAGGTCCATATATTTTGCTAGGAGTTCCTAATCAGAATCTTTTTGATTGTAGATATAAAAAAGGGGATGTACTATATATATAAGAATTATAGCCAAATGTTGACCGATTGTAGCAAAATTTCACACACTGGCTGATATTTATATAAAGCTTATTTTTGCAAAATTTAGTGGCAATAGCTGTCACAGTTTCTAATTTAATAGCTTTTAACTGGTCCTTGCTAAATATTTTTTGGTTTCCGGGAGTGTTTTTTATATGAAAGCTTTAGTCAAATATGGACCGATTCCTATAAAATTTGATATACTGACCAATAGTTGAATAAAACTTCTTTATTCTAAATTTAGTAGTCATAGCTATTACAATTGTACTCAATTTATCAGTATTCATGTGTTTCCCGGGGCGGGGTTATATGGGAGCTCTAACTAAATGTCAACCGATTTCGCCCATTTTCAGTACACAACATATCAAAAATACTTTTGTAAAATTTTGTCTCTTTAGCTTTCGTAGTTAAGGAGCTGTCGCGCTTTTATCTAACGAACAGACGAACATAAATCTCCTTTTCTTTTTGTGTTTTTGCGTTTCTGTAAGTTTTTTATATGGGAGCTATGGTCAAATGGTGACCTTTTGTACAATTTTGTTGCTGTAGCCCTTTTAGTTAAGACGCTATCGCACTTTTATCTAACGGACAGACGGACATAAACCCCCTTTTCTTTTAGTATTTTTGTGTTTCCGTAAGTTTTTTATATGGGAGCTATGGTCAAATGGTGACCGATTGTGACAAAATTTTGCACACTAGCTGGCATTCACATAAGGCTTCCATGTGCTGTTTCCGTAAGTTTTTTATATGGGAGCTATGGTTAAATGTGAACCGATTTCGATGAAATTTTATATGCTGCCTAGTGCTTATGTAAAACTTCTAGATACCACATTTTGTCATCATAGGTGTTAAAATTGGTCATTTATTAGCAAATAAGCGATTAGTCTAGACGAGGTTATACGGGAGCTATGATCAAATGTTAACCGATTTTGCATAATTTCAATATCAAAATTTTCTCATAGATGAGGAATGTTTCTACTAAGTTTCAGTGAGCTAGCTCCTTTCGTTTAGGCGTTATCGTGATGTCAACAGACAGACAGACGGGCAGACAGACAGACAGACAGACAGACAGACAGACAGACAGGCAGAAAGACAGAAAGACAGACAGACAGACAGACAGACAGAAAGGCAGAAAGACAGAAAGACAGACAGACAGACAAACAGACAGACAGACAGACAGACAGACAGACAGGCAGACAGACAGACAGACAGACAGACAGACAGACAGACAGACAGACAGACAGACAGACAGACAGACAGACAGACAGACAGACAGACAGACAGACGGACAGACAGACAGACAGACAGACAGACAGACAGACAGACAGACAGACAAACGGACAGACAGACAGACAGACAGACAGACAGACAAACGGACAGACAGACAGACAGACAGACAGACGGACAGACAGACAGACAGACAGACAGACAGACAGACAGACAGACAGACAGACAGACGGACAGACAGACAGACAGACGGATATCGCTCAATCGACTTAGAATTTCATAAGGATTCAGAATATGTATCGTTTTTAATTTTTTAACCAATATTAAGAAAATTACAAACGGAATGACAATCTCAATATACCCCCCATTCTTTTTTATGGTGGCTATAAAAATAGACATGACGTGTAAGTTTCCAAATTTGTATATTTACACTATATTTACTTGGTAGTAATACAATAGACTTTATAGTCTTAGTACGATTGCCAGTGTGCCAATAAAAATAATATCTGAGTGTAGGGTACCTTTCCCACCAACTTTACCCCTAATTATTATTACCGTTTAAATCAAAGTCAAACATGTTCTTTTGATTTCAAATAAAAAAATGAATGAAAAAATCACAATTTTTACGCATTGGCAGCAAAATATTCTCATAAACAATCGCATATTTACGACAAGTCTCTTAAGTATTTGATATGACAAAAAAATCACAAAAAAAAAAGAAATCGCAAAATTTTGTATTTAAAAAATTTTATGCGAATGACTGGGTATGAGCCATAAATAATGTTAAATGATCCACAAATACACACAAACGCACTTTAACAACAAACAAGCAAACATTTATAAATATGTACAAAAGTTGTATAAATAAATGATAAACAAATCATTTAAACAATTTATTGTAGATTTTTATGAACTTGCTCGAAAAAAATGCATTTAAGAAGTTCAATGCGATAGTTGTATTCCAAATTATAGTCTGGGGCTCTAAATAAAATAATCATATCTGATCGGGTACATAGAGAAAAATCAAAATAATTTCAATAAATTGGGAGTCTAGTGCAATATACCAGTAAAACCTTTTAAAGAATTTTGATTTTAGGTCATATTATTTTTCTAAAAAGAACCTATTTTACTTTATTATTTCCTGTTAAAAGAAACCAAAATCATGTTGATATACAGTAAGAATTTCCTTCTTCTTCTACTTCTTCTTTAACAGTTAGTTTTCAAATAAATCTGAAGTTTTCTATTATTTCAACACGTTCCTGTTGAGTTTAAAGTTATTACAATTCAAATTTTAACTCAATTTAGAGTCACTTATTTATTATAAAGTACTAGAATTAACATAAAACACTAATAGTAAGATCGTAAACGGATAACTAAAATTAAAACAGTTTTAATTGATTCAAGAATATTTTTTTCTCAGTGTAATTATAAGTATTTAGAATGTACACTCGTAATATAATTAACGTTTTATTTGCTCATTAACATTTAGAGTTTCGAAGATCAAATTGACCATCAATAAGAACATAATTACATCTGTATGAAATAAATCAAACGACCTTAACACATGGCCTTAACCCTTAAAGGACTTTAGAAAAATTTTTTAAAACGAAAAATTTTCTATGACAATTCTTTTCAACGAAAAATTTTCTATAGAAAACTTTTTTAAAACGAAAAATTTTCTATAGAATTCTTTTCTTAAACGATAAATTTTTTATACAAACATTTTTTAAAACGAACAATTTTTAAAAACGAAAAATTTTCTTTAGAAATTTTTTTTAAAACGAACAATTTTCTATAGAAAAATTTTTAAAAACGAAAAATTTTCTATAAAAAAATTTTTTAAAACAAAATTTTTTAAACGAAAACTTTTGTATAGAAAAATTTTAAAAACGAAAAGAGATAAAATTTTAAATAAAAAAATGTCTATAAAACTTTTTGAAGGAAACATTTTCTATAGAATTCTTTTATTATAAGAAAAATTTTCTATTGAAAAATTTTTTAAAACAGAAAAATGTTTAAAACCAAAATTTTTTTAGAAAAATTTTCTAAGAAAATTTTTTTAGAATTAAAATTTAAAAAATTATATGAAAAATTTTGTATGGAAAAATTTTCTACAGAAAAATTTTTAAAAACAAACATTTTTTTATAAATTTTTTTTAAGAAAAATTTTTTTTAAATAAACAATTTTCTAAATAAAAACTATTTACAATAAAAAATTTTTAAAAAGAAAAATTTTATATAGAAAAATTTTTTAAAAAGAAAATTTTCTATAGAAATGTTTTTAAAACCAAGAATGTCCTATAGAAAAATTTTTTGAAACGAACCATTTTTTAAGAAGAAAAATTTTCTATAGAAAATTTTTAAAAACGAAAAATTTTCTATACAAATTTTTACAAAAAAAATTTTTAAAACGAAAAATTTTCTATATAAAAAATGTTTAAAACGTAAAATTTTCTATATAAGAAATTTAAAAAAAAAAAATTTTCTATGCAAAAAAATTTTCTACATAAAAAATGTTTAAAACGAAAAATTTTCTATAGAAAATTTTTTTAAAGCGATAGCCTTTTTAAAACGAAAAATTTCCTATAGCAAATATTTTTAAAACGAAAAATTTTCTATAGAAAATTTTTTTAAAACAAAAAAATTTCTAAAGAAAATTTTTTTAAAACGAAAAATTTTCTATATGAAAAATTTTAAAACGAAAAATTTTCTATAAAAAAAAAAAATTAAAACGAAAAATTTTCCATATAAAAAATTTTTAAAACGAATAATTTTCTACATAAAAAATTTTTAACACAAAAAATTTTCTATAGAAAAGTTTTTTTAAACGAAGAATGTTCTATAAAAAAATTCCTTGAAACGAAAAATTTTCTATATAGAAAATTTTAAAAACGAAAAATTTTCCATATAAAAAATTTTTAAAATGAAAATTTTCTATATAGTAAAATTTTTGGAAACCAAAAATTGTTCATATTTTTAAAAATAAAAAGCTTTCTTTAGGAAATTTTTAAAACGAGAAATTTTCGATAAATAACGAAAAATTTATATATAAATTTATATATAAATTTATATAAAAATTTGTTAAAACTAAAAATTTTCTTTCAAATTATTTAAAACGAAAAATCTTTTATTGAAAAATTGTATAGAAACATTTTTTGAAACGAAAAATTTTGTATAAAAAAAATTGTAAACCGAAAAATTTTCTATATAAAAAATTTTTTATATAAAAAATATTTTATAGAAAACATTTTTAAAACGAAAAATTTTCTGTAGAAAGTTTTAAAAATAAAAAATTTTTAAAATTATATATTTTTTCAAATGAAAAATTTTCTAAAGAAAAAGTTTGTAAAATTAAAAACTTTGTATAAAAAAATGTTTAAAATGAAAAATTTTCTATAGAAAATTTTCGATAGAAAAATTTGTATAATAAAAAATTTTCTATAGAACAATTTTTATACCAAAATATTTTCGATGGAACAATTTTTATACCAAAAAAATTCCTATAGAAAATTTGTATACCAATAAATTTTATATAGAAAATTTTTTTTACCAAAAAAATTTGTCCAAAAAAATGTTTATACGAAAAAATTTCTATAGAAAAATTTGTATACCAAAAAAAATTTTATAGAAAAATTTTTATATTAAAAAAATTTCTATAGGAAAATTTTGTATATACAAAAATTTTGTAAACAAAAATTTTTATATCAAAAAATTTTCCATAGAAAAAATTTTTTAGCAAAAAAAATTCTATGGAAAAATTTGTATCCAAAAAATTTTCTATAGACACATTTTTATACCAACAAATTTTCGATAGAAACATTTTTTTAATAAAAAATTTTTTATTGAAAAATTTGTATACCAAAAAATTTTCTATACAATTTTTTTTTATTTAAAAAAAAAAACAAAATGTTGATGTCAAAAAATTTTCTATAGAAAATTTTTTTGTACCAAAAAATTTTCTATAGAAAAATTTGTATACCAAAAAATTTTCTACAGAAAAATTTTTATATCAAAAAATTTTCCATAGAAAATTTATTATACCAACAAATTTTCTATAAATTTCTTTTTTTGATTTTATCAAAAAAAATATTACAATAATAAATAATTGTAATAAAAAACAGTAAAACTTTTTGAATTAAATGTTTGATGTCCCAAAATTTTTCTGGGAAATAAAGAAAAGATAAAACAAAAAAGTGATAATCTTCGCTTTATGTTGATATTTGTTGGACGCAATAATTCGTATTTATTCCGTTTCGCAAATAAGATATCACGTGTGGTTTGCGATCTATATAGAATTAGGGATAATCGTCCTGAAGAGATGACCTAACCAACCATCGAAACGTGTGGAGGAAAGGTTTCTTCACCAACATTTTTTTGGTTTTATCATAAAACAACTATTTATTACAATAATAAATAATTGTAATAAATTGGGATTTTAGCGCAATATACTACAGTTAAACTTTTGAAAAAAATTTTATAACAAAAAATTTTTTTAAGAAAAATTTGTGTACCAAAAAATTGTTTATAGAAAAATTTTGATATCAAAAAATTTTCTTTACAAAAATTGTTATACTAAAAAATGTTATACCAAAAAATTTTCTATAGAAAACTTTTCACACCATAAAATTATTTAAATCCAATTTTTCTATCATTAATTTTGATATCAAAATTTTTCTATCATTAATTTTGATATCAAAAAATTTTCTATACAAAAATGTTTATACTAAAAAATTGTATACCAAAAAATTTTCTATAGAAAACTTTTTACACCATAAAATTATTTGTATAAAATTATTTCTATCATTTAGTACTTATTTAACATATACCCTTTTTGCTTTCTTTCAATTTTAGGCCATTGGACACATTTCCGGTTGTCACATCAATCCAGCTGTTACCATTGGCTTCTTAATTGTCGGTGAAATGAGCATAATTAAAAGTGCCCTCTATATAGGAGTACAATTAGTAGGAGCTATTGCAGGAGCTGCCGTTATTAAGGTAAAAATTATTTTGTAAAAAAAATTCAGTTCCTAACTCATAAATTCATTTCCAGGTGGGTGTCTCTGAAGCTATTGGTGGTGCCTCATTGGGTGTTTCCAGTTTTAATTCTACCATGAACGTCGGTCAAGCTGTGCTCATCGAGGCCTTGATTACTTTTATTTTGGTGTTTGTTGTTAAGGCTGTATCTGATCCAGGACGTTCTGATATTAAGGGCTCTGCTCCCTTGGCTGTGGGTTTGTCCATAGCTGCGGGTCATTTGTGTGCAGTAAGTGGAATTTTTTTAATTTTTTTTTTAACAAAATTCTTTTAATTCATTTTTGATATATTTCTCAGATCAAATTAACCGGTGCCAGCATGAATCCAGCTCGTTCTTTCGGACCCTCAGTTGTACAAAATATGTGGGAGGATCATTGGGTCTATTGGGTGGGACCATTTGTTGGTGCTATTGTGGCTGCTATTATATACAAACTTGTCTTCAAAGTGCGCAAGGGTGATGATGAGGCCAATTCTTATGATTTTTAAGTTTAAATGTTAATATTTTTAAAGAATTTAATTTAATTAAAAAAAAAACATGAAAAAAAAGTTAAGAAATTTTTAAAATTTAAGAAAATTTTAAGTATACCCTCACATTGCTATTATTTGCTTTGTTAAATGCTAAGTTTAAAGAAAATTATTAATATCTCTAGATATAAAAACAGAAAAGCCAAAACTAATTCAAAACGAAATAAACCATAAATTTTTCGATTTAAAAGCTTTCAAGAAGAAGAAAGAAAATTATTATGGAAAAATTACCTTTTTAATGTAATTAAATAAGTAATTTTTAAAAATCGTTATATTTATTGTTAAATTTATTTAGTTTTAAACTTAATATGAAAAAAAAGAAATCATCAAGAAAATATAATTTTTTTTTCATTTAATTTAACGGATGCATTTTATGTTGAAAACGTATTTGCTTAACTAAAATCTAAAGAAAACATTTTTATGACTAAAACTTAATTAAGAAAATCAATTTTAAATTAAATAAATTAATGAAGGTGACTCTCGAAAGAAGAAATTGCAAAAATGGTAAAAATTATAAAATTATAAATGTTATTGTAATTACTTAAGAAACGCTTTTTAACAAATAAAATATTATATGTTTAAAAAATCCAATAAACCCGATTTTAATTTTTGCACTAAATGAAACCATTTTCCCTTTAAATTCCTTAAAAAGTAACAGAAACTTATGGTCAAAAATCTCAAAAAATATCGAAAAATTTCCTATAAAAATAGGAAATTTTTGAAAATTTTCTTATAAAAATAGGAAAGTTTTGAATAATTTCCTATAAAATTAGGAAATTTTTGAAAAATTTCCTATAAAAGTAGGAAATTTTTGAAAAATTTCCTATAAAACTAGGAAATTTTTAAAAATTTCCTATAAAACTAGGAAATTTTTGAAAAATTTCCTATAAAACTAGGAAATTTTTGAAAAATTTCCTATAAAACTAGGAAATTTTTGAAAAATTTCATATAAAAATAGGAAATTTTTGAAAATTTCCTATAAAAATAGGAAATTTTTGAAAAATTTCCTATGAAAATAGGAAATTTTTGAAAAATTTCCTATAAAAAACGGAAATTTTTGAAAAATTTCCTATAAAAAACGGAAATTTTTGAAAAATTTCCTATAAAAATAGGAAATTTTTGAAAAATTCCTATAAAAATAAGAAATTTTTGAAAAATTTCCTATGAAAATAGGAAATTTTTGAAAAATTTCCTATAAAAAACGGAAATTTTTGAAAAATTTCCTATAAAAAACGGAAATTTTTGAAAAATTTCCTATAAAAAACGGAAATTTTTGAAAAATTTCCTATAAAAAACGGAAATTTTTGAAAAATTTCCTATAAAAAACGGAAATTTTTGAAAAATTTCCTATAAAAATAGGAAATTTTTGAAAAATTCCTATAAAAATAGGAAATTTTTGAAAAATTCCTATAAAAATAGGAAATTTTTGAAAAATTTCTTATAAAAATAGGAAATTTTTGAAAAATTTCCTATAAAAATAGGAAATTTTTGAAAAATTTCCTATAAAAATAGGAAATTTTTGAAAAATTTCCTATAAAAATAGGAAATTTTTGAAAAATTTCCTATAAAAATAGGAAATTTTTGAAAAATTTCCTATAAAAATAGGAAATTTTTGAAAAATTTCCTATAAAAATAGGAAATTTTTGAAAAATTTCCTATAAAAATAGGAAATTTTTGAAAAATTTCCTATAAAAATAGGAAATTTTTGAAAAATTTCCTATAAAAATAGGAAATTTTTGAAAAATTTCCTATAAAAATAGGAAATTTTTGAAAAATTTCCTATAAAAATAGGAAATTTTTGAAAAATTTCCTATAAAAATAGGAAATTTTTGAAAAATTTCCTATAAAAATAGGAAATTTTTGAAAAATTTCCTATAAAAATAGGAAATTTTTGAAAAATTTCCTATAAAAATAGGAAATTTTTGAAAAATTTCCTATAAAAATAGGAAATTTTTGAAAAATTTCCTATGAAAATAGGAAATTTTTGAAAAATTTCCTATAAAAATAGGAAATTTTTGAAAATTTTCCTATAAAAATAGGAAATTTTTGAAAAATTTCCTATAAAAATAGGAAATTTTTGAAAAATTTCCTATAAAAATAGGAAATTTTTGAAAAATTTCCTATAAAAATAGGAAATTTTTGAAAAATTTCCTATAAAAATAGGAAATTTTTGAAAAATTTCCTATAAAAATAGGAAATTTTTGAAAAATTTCCTATAGAAATAGGAAATTTTTGAAAAATTTCCTATAAAAATAGGAAATTTTTGAAAAATTTCCTATAAAAATAGGAAATTTTTGAAAAATTTCCTATAAAAATAGGAAATTTTTGAAAAATTTCCTATAAAAATAGGAAATTTTTGAAAAATTTCCTATAAAAATAGGAAATTTTTGAAAAATTTCCTATAAAAATAGGAAATTTTTGAAAAATTTCCTATAAAAATAGGAAATTTTTGAAAAATTTCCTATAAAAATAGGAAATTTTTGAAAAATTTCCTATAAAAATAGGAAATTTTTGAAAAATTTCCTATAAAAATAGGAAATTTTTGAAAAATTTCCTATAAAAATAGGAAATTTTTGAAAAATTTCCTATAAAAATAGGAAATTTTTGAAAAATTTCCTATAAAAATAGGAAATTTTTGAAAAATTTCCTATAAAAATAGGAAATTTTTGAAAAATTTCCTATAAAAATAGGAAATTTTTGAAAAATTTCCTATAAAAATAGGAAATTTTTGAAAAATTTCCTATAAAAATAGGAAATTTTTGAAAAATTTCCTATAAAAATAGGAAATTTTTGAAAAATTTCCTATAAAAATAGGAAATTTTTGAAAAATTTCCTATAAAAATAGGAAATTTTTGAAAAATTTCCTATAAAAATAGGAAATTTTTGAAAAATTTCCTATAAAAATAGGAAATTTTTGAAAAATTTCCTATAAAAATAGGAAATTTTTGAAAAATTTCCTATAAAAATAGGAAATTTTTGAAAAATTTCCTATAAAAATAGGAAATTTTTGAAAAATTTCCTATAAAAATAGGAAATTTTTGAAAAATTTCCTATAAAAATAGGAAATTTTTGAAAAATTTCCTATAAAAATAGGAAATTTTTGAAAATTTTCCTATAAAAATAGGAAATTTTTGAAAAATTTCCTATAAAAATAGGAAATTTTTGAAAAATTTCCTATAAAAATAGGAAATTTTTGAAAAATTTACTTTAAAAATTGTAAATTTTCGAAAATTTTCCTATTGAAAAATATGCTAAATTTTTAGTTCTTAAATAAAATAATTTTCGTGCTCATCACAAAAGTATGCTTTAAATTATTCTCTTTATGAATGCCGTTATAATCAAAATATTAGATCCTAAAAATATGCAAAGATGTTGCACCTATAAAAGAGATTACTGAACATTAACCCAACTGACCATATTTTGTAATCTTAAGATTTTTCGCCAATAATTTTATTATTACAGAAATTAAATCGCTTTTTTAATTAGGGATATTTAAGAAATTATCAATAGCTATATTTTAAATATTGTCTATTTAACTGGCTAAAATTAGTAGTGATTTTAAATCTAGCTGGCGGTTCAATTTTCTTATTTTTTGGGAATTATCTGGCATACGAAAACATTGAAAAATTTTCAATGTTAAATTTTTTATACAAATTCAAATTCATAGAAAAAAAATTCAAATTTATAGAAATTTTCGATGTTAAATTTTTATAGAAGAATTTCTGATGTTACTTTTTTATAGAAAAATTTCTGATGTCACATTTTTATAGAAAAATTTTCGATGTTAAATTTTTATAGAAAAATTACCGATGTTAAATTTTTATAGAAAAATTTTCGATGTTAAATTTTTATAGAAAAATTTTCCATGTAAAGTGTTAATAGAAAAATTTTGGATGTCAAATTTTTATAGAAATGTTCTATGTTAAATTTTTATAGAAAAATTATTGATGTTAAAATTTAATCGAAAAATTTTCGATGTTTAATTTTTATAGAAAAGTTTTCGATGTTAAATTTTTATAGAAAAATTTTCAATGTTAAATTTTTATAGAAAAATTTTCGATGTTAAATTTTTATAAAAAAATTTTCGATCTTAATTTTTTATAGAAAAATTTTCGATGTTAAATTTTTATAGAAAAATTTTCGATGTTAAATTTTTATCGAAAAATTTTCGATATTAAATTTTTATAGAAAAATTTTCGATGTCAAATTTTTATAGAAAAATTTTCGATGTTAAATTTTTATAGAAAAATTTCTGATGTTACATTTTTATAGAAAAATTTTCGATGTTAAATTTTTATAGAAAAATTCTCGATGTTAAATTTTTATAGAAAAATTTTCGACGCCTAATTTTTATAGAAAAATTTCTGATGTTACATTTTTATAGAAAAATTTTCGATGTTAAATTTTTATAGAAAAATTTTCGACGTTAAATTTTTATAGAAAAATTTTCAATGTAAAATTTTTGTAGAAAAATTTTCGATGTTAAATTTTTATAGAAAAATTTTCAATGTTAAATTTCTATAGAAAAATTTTCGATGTTAAATTTGTATAGAATAATTTTCGATGCTAAATATTTATAGAAAAATTTTCGATGCTAAATTTTTATAGGAAAATTTTCGATGTTAAATTTTTATAGAAAAATTTTCGCTGTTAAATTTTTATAGAAAAATTTTCGATGTTAAATTTTTATAGAAAAATTTTCAATGTTAAATTTTTATAGAAAAATTTTCGATGTTAAATTTTTAAAGAAAAATTTTCGATGTTAAATTTTTATAGAAAAATTTTCGACGTTAATTTTTATGGAAAAATTTTCGACATTGAATTTTTATAAAAAAATTTTCGGTGTCAAATTTTTATAGAAAAATTTTCGATGTTAAATTTTTATAGAAAAATTTTTGATGTTACATTTCTATAGAAATATGTTCGATGTTAAATTTTTATTGAAAAATTTTCTATGTTAAATTTTTATAGAAAAATATTCGATGTAAAATTTTTATAGAAAAATTTTCGATGTTAAATTTTTATAGAAAAATTTTCGATGTCAAATTTTTATACAAAAATTTCTAATGTTACATTTTTATAGAAAAATTTTCGATGTTAAATTTTTGTAGAAAAATTTTCGATGTTAAATTTTTACAGAAAAATTTTCAAAGTAAAATTTTTATAGAAAAATTTTCGATGTTAAATTTTTATAGAAAAATTTTCGATGTTAAATTTTTATAGAAAAATTTTCGATGTTAAATTTTTAAGAATTTTCGATGTTAAATTTTAAAGAATTTTCGATGTTTAATTTTTATAGAAAAATTTTCGATGTTAAATTTTTATAGAAAAATTTTCGATGTTAAATTTTTATAGGAAAATTTTCAATATTAAATTTTTATAGAAACATTTCTGATGTTGCATTTTTATAGGAAAAGTTCGATGTTAAATTTTTATAGAAAAAATTTCGATGTTAAACTTTTAAGAAAAAATTTTCGGTTTTAAATTTTTATGGGAAAATTTTCGATGTTAAATTTCGACGTTTAATTTTTATAGAAAAATTTTCGATGTCAAATTTTTATAGAAAAATTTTTTATAGAAAAATTTTCGATGTCAAATTTTTATAGAAAAATTTTCGATGTTAAATTTTTATAAAAAAATTTTCGATGTTAAATTTTTATAGAAAAATTTTCAATGTTAAATTTTTATAGAAAAATTTTCGACGCTTAATTTTTATAGAAAAATTTCTGATGTTACATTTTTATAGAAAAATTTTCGATGTTAAATTTTTATAGAAAAATTCTCGATGTTAAATTTTTATAGAAAAATTTTCGATGTTAAATTTTTATAGAAAAATTGTCGATGTAAAATTTTTATACAAAAATTTTCGATGTTAAATTTAAGAAAAATTTTCGATGTTAAATTTTTAAGAAAAATTTTCGATATTAAATTTTTATAGGAAAATTTTCCATGTCAAATTTTTTTAGAAAAATTTCATTTAAAATAAGATTTCTTTTAAAATAAACGATGGTAATTATATTTGTATTTGGACTTATTTTTAAAAATTGAAATCTATTTAGATCAAGTCTCTAAATAAAAGCTCTATTAAAGTCCATGATCGATATTAGAGCTCTATTTAGAGCAATGTTTGAATTTTGAGACTTATTAAGAACAACAATCGACATAAGTACCTTATTAAGATAAATGTTTGAGATCTGTTAAAAGGACCCACGATCTATATTTGAGGCCTTTAAGAATATCGATCGACAGAACCGTTTTATTAAGATCCGAGTTTAGAATTAGAAATCTTTTAAGATACACTAACATTAGGCCTCTGTTAAAAGTACCATTTAAAATGATTGAAGATATATAGACTTAAATTTTTTTATATAAAAAGTTTAACTGACTTAAATTTTTATTTATTAGGAAATAATCCACAATAAATGTGGGACAATTCATAATTCCGTTATATAACTGAACTTTTTAATAAGTATCAATTAACATCTGTTAACAACTAATTTAATAATATTATTTACTACTAATATCAACTACATATTTTAAAAAAACCAATAGAAAAAAAAACTGAATTTTAATCATTGTCACACATTTTCACTGAATCCATAATGAATCACAATGAAAACTAATAGCAACTGTTTAATATGTAATTTCAATTAGAATTCAGTTAATACAAGTTTTTTTACAATTAGTTTCAATTACCAAAAATAGACAAACAAACAAAAAATACAATAATAATTGTCACAAACCATTGAATAAATAATTTCATTTAAAAAAAATCTTCCCTTTCCATCTTTGATGGTGAAGGGTATAAATACGACAAATATAAATTTAAAAAAATTCTTAAAAAAATTAAACCGACACATGGGGATTGATAACAAAACCAAGTTTTTATTAAATAATAAAAAAAACTCATCATTATAATTATAAATATAATATTTTTTAAAGGTTTGTTGATTCATATTTTATAGAAAAACAAAACTTTTAATAGAATAGAATTGTAATAAAACGTTCTCACTTGTCTTTAGTTTCATTTAAATGATACGAATTTATACAAAATAATTGAATTGTTTAATTCAATTGATAGAATAATGGCAAATGAACCTGAAAATCTTATTTATGGATGAATAATAATATTTAATAATAGTAAGAAAATTCAAAGTCCTAAATTTGCAAAGACACAAAAAAAATCAAATAAATTTAAAACAAAAGTGACAAATCGCCTCCTCGAAATTTGTTTCACATGTAAATTAGTTTTATTGAATTTGGCTGGCACTTATCAGGTCTGAACTATTTTGGAATTCTGAGGGTTGACTTTAAACGCATGAGTTTTAAAGGAAAAGTAACAAAAAACACGTTTAATGTTATTTCACACTTACAGGGCAAACTATTATAGCAAGATAGCAGAGCTGCAAAATAATTAATTCTTCCAAATTTTCTATAGAAAAATTTGTATAACGAAAAATTTGTATAACGAAAAATTTTCTATGGAAAAGTTTTTATATCAAAAAATTTTCTATAGAAAAATTTTTTGAACGAAAAATTTTCTATAGAAAAATTTTTTGAACGAAAAATTTTCTATAGAAAATTTTTAAAACAAAAAATTTTCTATAGAAAATTTTTAAAACGAAAAATTTTCTAAAGAAAATTTTTAAAACGAAAAATTTTCTATAGAAAATTTTTAAAACGAAAAATTTTCTATCGAAAATCTTTAAAACGAAAAATTTTCTATAGAAAATCTTTAAAACGAAAAATTTTCTATAGAAAATTTTTAAAACGAAAAATTTTCTATAGAAAAATTTTAAAAACGAAAAATTTTCCATAAAAAATAAATATATAAAAAAAGAAAATTTTTAAAACGAATAATTTTCAATAGAAAATTTTTAAAAGGAAAAATTTTCTATAGAAAATTTTTAAAACGAAAAATTTTCTATAGAAAATTTTTAAAACGAAAAATTTTCTTTAGAAAATTTTTAAAACGAAAAATTTTCTATAGAAAATTTTTAAAACGAAAAATTTTCTATAGAAAATTTTTAAAACGAAAAATTTTCTATAGAAAATTTTTAAAACGAAAAATTTTCTATAGAAAATTTTTAAAACGAAAAATTTTCTATAGAAAATTTTTAAAACGAAAAATTTTCAATAGAAAATTTTTAAAAGGAAAAATTTTCTATAGAAAAATTTTTATAACGAAAAATTTTGTATAGAAAAGTTTTTATATCAAAAAAATTTCTATAGAAAAGTTTTTATATCAAAAAATTTTCTATAGAAAAATTTTTATATCAAAAAATTTTCTATAGAAACATTTTTATATCAAAAAATTTTCTATAGAAAAGCTTTTTTCTATAGAAAAATTTTTTGTATAACGAAAAATTTTTATAACGAAAAATTTTCTATGGAAAAGTTTTTATATCAAAAAATTTTCTATAGAAAAATTTTTTGAACGAAAAATTTTCTATAGAAAATTTTTAAAACAAAAAATTTTCTATAGAAAATTTTCAAAACGAAAAATTTTCTATAGAAAATTTTTAAAACGAAAAATTTTCTATAGAAAATTTTTAAAACGAAAAATTTTCTATAGAAAATTTTTAAAACGAAAAATTTTTTATAGAAAATCTTTAAAACGAAAAATTTTCTATAGAAAATTTTTAAAACGAAAAATTTTCTATAGTAAAATTTTAAAAACGAAAAATTTTCCATAAAAAATAAATATATATAATATATATAAAATAAGAAAATTTTTAAAACGAAAAATTTTCTATAGAAAATTTTTAAAACGAAAAATTTTCTTTAGAAAATTTTTAAAACGAAAAATTTTCTATAGAAAATTTTTAAAACGAAAAATTTTCTATAGAAAATTTTTAAAACAAAAAATTTTCTATAGAAAATGTTTAAAAAGAAAAATTTTCTATAGAAAATTTTTAAAACGAAAAATTTTCTATAGAAACTTTTTAAAACGAAAAATTTTCTATAGAAAATTTTTAAAACGAAAAATTTTCTATAGAAAATTTTTAAAACGAAAAATTTTCTATAGAAAATTTTTAAAACGAAAAATTTTCTATAGAAAATTTTTAAAACGAAAAATTTTCTATAGAAAATTTTTAAAACGAAAAATTTTCTATAGAAAATTTTTAAAACGAAAAATTTTCTATAGAAAATTTTTAAAACGAAAAATTTTCTATAGAAAATTTTTAAAACAAAAAATTTTCTATAGAAAATGTTTAAAAAGAAAAATTTTCTATAGAAAATTTTTAAAACGAAAAATTTGCTATAGAAAATTTTTAAAACGAAAAATTTTCTATAGAAAATTTTTAAAACGAAAAATTTTCTATAGAAAATTTTTAAAACGAAAAATTTTCTATAGAAAATTTTTAAAACGAAAAATTTTCTATAGAAAATTTTTAAAACGAAAAATTTTCTATAGAAAATTTTTAAAACGAAAAATTTTCTATAGAAAATTTTTAAAACGAAAAATTTTCTATAGAAAATTTTTAAAACGAAAAATTTTCTATAGAAAATTTTTAAAACGAAAAATTTTCTATAGAAAATTTTTAAAACGAAAAATTTTCTATAGAAAATTTTTAAAACGAAAAATTTTCTATAGAAAATTTTTAAAACGAAAAATTTTCTATAGAAAATTTTTAAAACGAAAAATTTTCTATAGAAAATTTTTAAAACGAAAAATTTTCTATAGAAAATTTTTAAAACGAAAAATTTTCTATAGAAAATTTTTAAAACGAAAAATTTTCTATAGAAAATTTTTAAAACGAAAAATTTTCTATAGAAAATTTTTAAAACGAAAAATTTTCTATAGAAAATTTTTAAAACGAAAAATTTTCTATAGAAAATTTTTAAAACGAAAAATTTTCTATAGAAAATTTTTAAAACGAAAAATTTTCTATAGAAAATTTTTAAAACGAAAAATTTTCTATAGAAAATTTTTAAAACGAAAAATTTTCTATAGAAAATTTTTAAAACGAAAAATTTTCTATAGAAAATTTTTAAAACGAATTTTTCCTTTTAAAAATTTTCTATTGAAAATTTTTCGATTTAAAAATTTTCTATAGAAAATTTTTCGTTTTAAAAATTTTCTATAGAAAATTTTTAAATCGAAAAATTTTCAATAGAAAATTTTTAAAAGGAAAAATTTTCTATAGAAAAATTTTTATAACGAAAAATTTTGTATAGAAAAGTTTTTATATCAAAAAAATTTCTATAGAAAAGTTTTTATATCAAAAAATTTTCTATAGAAAAATTTTTATATCAAAAAATTTTCTATAGAAAAATTTTTATATCAAAAAATTTTCTATAGAAAAATTTTTATATCAAAAAATTTTCTATAGAAAAATTTTTATATCAAAAAATTTTCTATAGAAAAGCTTTTATATCAAAAAATTTTCTATAGAAAAATTTTTATATCAAAAAATTTTCTATAGAAAAATTTTTATATCAAAAAATTTTCTATAGAAAAATTTTTATATCAAAAAATTTTCTATAGAAACATTTTTTGAACGAAAACTTTTCTATAGAAAAGTTTTGTTATAGAAAATGTTCGATATACATATCAAAATTTTTCTATAGAAAATTTTTCGTTAAGATTTTGTTTATAGAAAATTTTTCGTTAAAATTTTATCTATAGAAAATTTTTCGTTAAAATTGTTTCTATATAAAATTTTTCGTTAAAATTTTTTCTATACTAAATTTTTCTTTATAATTTTTTCTATAGAATATTTTTCGCTGAAATTTTTTCTATAGAAATTTTTTATTAAAAAATTTTTTCTTTAGAAAAAATTTTTTTTTTTTCGTTGAAAATTTTTCTATGGAAAATTTTTCATTAACAAAATTTTCTATACAAAATTTTTCGTTAAAAAAAAATCTATACAAAAATTTTGATATCGAAAAATTATCTATAGAAAAGTTTCATTATTTCAAAATAATTTTTTATAGAAAATATTTTGAAATAACAAACTTTTTCTGTAGAAAATTTTTGAATAGAAAATTTTTCATTTTAAAATTTTTTTATATAAAATAATTTTTTGTTATAAAAATTTTTTTATGGAAAATTTTTCGTTTTAAAAATTATTGTAAAGGAAGTTTTTCGTTTTTAAAATGTTTCTATAGAAAATTTTTCGTTATAAAATTTTTTTTATAGAAATTTTTTTGTTCTTAAAATTTTTTATAGAAAATATTTCGTTATAAAAATTTTTCTATAGAAAATTTTTCGATATAAAAATATTTCTATTGAAAATTTTTTGGTATGAAAATTTTTCTATAGAAAATATTTTGAAATAAAAATTTTATTCTATATAAATTCTTTCGAAATTTTTGTATAGAAGATTTTTTGTTTCAAAAATTTTTCTTCAAAAATTTTGTTTATAGAAAATTTTTTCTTAAAATTTTTTCTATAGAAAATTTTTCGTTAAAATTGTTTCTATAGAAAATTTTTCATTTTAAAATTTTTTTATATAAAATAATTTTTTGTTATAAAAATTTTTTTATGGAAAATTTTTCTTTATAAAAATTGTTGTAAAGGAAGTTTTTCGTTTTTAAAATTTTTCTATAGAAAATTTTTCGTTATAAAAATTTTTTTATAGAAAATTTTTTGTTTTTAAAATTTTTTATAGAAAATATTTCGTTATAAAAATGTTTCTATAGAAAATTTTTCGATATAAAAATATTTCTATTGAAAATTTTTTGGTATCAAAATTTTTTTATACAAAAATTTTTCTATAGAAAATATTTTGAAATAATAATTTTATTTTTGTATAGAAGAATTTTTGTTTTAAAAATTTTTCTTTAAAAAATCTTTCAATAACAAAATTTTTCTATACAAAATTTTTCGTTAAAATTTTGTTTATAGAAAATTTTTTGTTCAAATTTTTTCTATAGAAAATTTTTCGTTAAAATTGCTTCTATAGAAAATTTTTGGTTAAAATTTTTTCCACACTAAATTTTTCTTTATAATTTTTTCTATAAAAAATTTTCGCTGAAATTTTTTCTATAGAAAATTTTTCGTTCAAAAAATTTTTCTTTAGAAAACTTTTAGTTAAAAATTTTTCCTATACACAATTTTTCGTTGAAAATTTTTCTATAGAAAATTTTTCGTTACAAAAATGTATAATTTTTCATTAAAAAAAATTTTCTATAGAAAATTTTTCGTTAAAAAAAAAAATCTGTAAAAAAAATTTTATATCGAAAAATTATCTACATAAAAATTTTTTTATTTCAAAATAATTTTTTATAGAAAATATTTTGAAATAACAAATTTTTTCTGTAGAAAATTTTTTATTTTAAATTTTTTTTATATAAAATAATTATTTGTTATACAAATTTGTTATGGAAAAACTTCCTTTTCGTTTTTAAAATTTTTCTATAGAAAATTTTTCGTTATAAAATTTTTTTTATAGAATTTTTCAATCAATTCTAAAGTTCGAATAATTAATGCCCAAATAAATTGAAAATTAAATTAATTTAAGTTTAAATTAATTTTTAAAACTTTTTTATAGAAAATATTTCGTTATTAAAATTTTTCTATAGAAAATATTTCGATTGAAAATTTTTTTGTATCAAAATATTTTGAATTAAAAATTTTATTCTATAAAAATTTTTTCGAAATTTTTGTTTAGCAGATTTTTCGTTTTTTAAATTTTTCTATAAAAAATCTTTCGATATCAAAATTTTTTTATAGAAAGTTTTTCGTTAAAATTTTTCTATAAAAAATCTTCGATATCAAAATTTTTCTATAGAAAATTTTTCGTTAAAATTTTGTTCATAGAAAATTTATACAAATTTGTCTATAAAAATTTTTGGTATAAAAATTTTTCTACAGAAAATTTATTGTTTTATTATTTTTTTGTGTTATAAAAATTTTTCTATAGAAAATTTTTTGTAATAAAATTTTTTGTAGAGATAATTTTTCGGTATTAAAATTTTCCAAAAAAAAATTTGCGTCATTAAAATTTATATTGAAAATTTTTCGATAATTAAAGTTTTCTATAGAAAATGTTTCGATATTAAAATGTTTCTATAGAAAGTTTTTCGATATAAAAATTATTTTATAGAAAGTTTTTAATATTAAAAAATTTTTTATAAAAAGTCTTTTGATTCAAATATAAAATAATTTCTGTGGTAAACGGAATGAAAATGATTTCATTCTTTTAAATCTATTCTCCCCATTATGACGGCCACGAGCAACGATAATTGTTCAGACTCCTAAAATTTATAGTAAAAGGTTATCTTCTATTAGTAGGGAATTTTTAAAAATTAATTTCATTAGTTTAAATTTACAACTGTTTTGTTACAAGTTATTTAATTGTTTTAGAACTAACGTCACTAATGTTGGCAGTTTGACAAAGGCAAACTCGTACCATCATAATGATCAAGTGATCGCTCTCAAATGTCTCATTGTTTATGGTTAAATTAAGTACTAAGGAATTATCAGTAAAATTAAAGTAAAATATTTATATGAATGAAACATAAAACAAATATTAAAAACTGTAGAGCAAATAATATAAAAAGCTATAGTGGGAAAATGGAGAGAAAAAACCTTTAACTTAAGTTCTGAAAGAAAAAAATTGCCAAAATACGAAGTATTTAAGTATTTTGGATAGAAATTGAAACATAATTCAGTAAGAAATCTATGTCAAATAAGTGGGTGTAGTCTTAGCTTTACAAGAATATAAAAATTATCTGCATATTTTTGCATATTTCGCCAAAAATCAATAAAAAGTGACATAAAGAAAAAAATTTTCTCATCACCCCAGTTTTAAAGCATTTAATTTTCTGTGGATTTTCTAGAAAATACCTATTAAATCAAACTTTTAATAGTATCATTATCTCTCATAATTTTCCCCTTTGTTTAAGTTAATACTTGCAATTCTCCGAAAAATTATTAATCGAAGTGTGGAAACACAAAATGATCTGCTCGCTCGTTAGCGATCGCTTGAAAAGATGTAAACAAATGAAAATGGTTTTAGTTTTGAACGAAACGCGCGAAAGAAAAGACTTCGGAAATCTTTATAGTGAAATAAAAAATATATAGAAAAAAAATGGTAAAAATTAAAGTTAGAAAAACTAACAAGAATTATAAATTTTTATGTAGTTCTAAAAAAAAATATAAAATTTAAAATTAATAATATTGAATTATTTTATAGTTAAAATACTTAATAATCCTAAATCTAATGGTTATGATGGTGGTAACACAAGATGTACCACCACCAGATTGGGCTTTCACCACAATACCGCCAAGCACAACTACATTAGCGCCTACCACGACCACACCGGAACCAACCACAACGACTACACTTGAACCAACAACAACTACACCTGAGCCAACAACACCTATAACGGAAGCAGCAACTACCACGGAATCTACCACAGAAGCTACCACAACTACCACTGAAGCTGTAACGACCACTACGACCACTGAGGCTGCAACTACCACTACAACCACTGAAGCTGCAACGACTACAACTTCAACTCAGTCACCAACTACAACAAGTTCAGAACCCACCACTACTACTACAATAACAACCACTATTTCACCTGTTACTGATTCGCCATTCTCAACAACGACTACTCCAGCCTGGTACTATCCCCTTCCCAGTTATCCCGATTCTATGCGATGTTATTTTAAACCTCAATATGGCTATGCCCAACTAAAATGGATGTGTGGTGGTAAGTATTGAAAATAGGCATATGTAGTGCCTTAAAATTTAGTCCCAATCTATTTGGAATCACTCAAAATTTCAGTCGATTTAATAATGATCGCCTAGCTTCTGTCCATGTTGCCTTGTAAAGTAAAGTACAGGTTGAAATTTTGAACAGAATTCGAATTTTTTTATGGCAAAAACTTATTTTAAAACAAGTAAGAAAGTGATATAGTCGGTCAAGCCCGACCTATCGTATGGTCTTCACCACTAAGGTCAAAGGTGTTCTTTTTCTTGTATAAAGACAAATATTTGCTAAATTTTGCCATCATACAAACATTTTCTCAAAACTTATACATTTAAGCTGTTTCCGTCATTTGGACTTATATGAGAGCTGGGGTCAAATGTGGACCGATTATCTTAAAATTTGTCAAATTGATAACAGTTTTTACAAAAATTATGAATGCAAAAAATAAACTTAAAATTCTAATTATCTTTGGATTTACGAGCGTTTTAGTGAATTTTGTGTCATTTAGTGCGTTTTGAGAAAAGAGTTTGTATGGGAGCTATGGTCAAATGTGGACCGATTTCAACAAAATTTGGTACAGTGATTTAAGTTTACATAAGCAGTATTTGTAATAAATTTCATGAAAAAATATTGTTTTTTGTGGCCAATATATCAGTTCCGGGAAGTGGGACCTATGGGAGGTACCATAAATAATGAACCGATTTTGACGAATTTTAATAGCTATGGTCACACTATCAAAAAAAATGATCTGTGCCAAATTTTATCAAATTATCTCTAGAATTGCGACCTGTACTTTGATAACATCGTTTATATGGTGGTCCAGCCAGCCAAAGGGACGGACTGACATCGCTAAATCGACTCAGAAAGTGATTCTAAGCCTATTGGTATACTAAAAGGTGGGTCTAAGACAAATATGTCAGATCGTTGCATACATCAGCACAAACTTATATTACCATTTCCACCTATGGTTGTGAAGGGCATAATAAATCTATTTTTATTATACCGATCAACCGAGAATGTTAGTCTAAATCTCCGCCCGTTCGTCTATATTCTCTTGTAATTGAAGTGCAGGTCACAATTGAAGAGAATTCTATTATTTTTGTCAAGTACGGACTCTATAGATTTTGACATTCCTCAAATATTTTAAAGACCTTTAAATTTTAAGACTATTAACCCACATTTTACCATAGCTCCCACATATAAAACCCACTTATGGAAAACGCTTTAATTCTAATTAATATCAAGATAAAGAGATATCAGGCTAAAACATGACAAGTTTTAACGATAATATCAAAAATTATAAGGTTAAATTTTAAAACTATTAACCCACATTTTACCATTGCTCAAACATATAAAAACCACGTTTGAAAAATGCTTTAATTCTAATTAATATCAGGATTAGGGAGATATCAGGCTAAAACCTGCCAAAGTTTCAACGACAATATCAAAAACTATAAAGTTACATTTTACCACATTTCACCACAGCTCCCACATATAAAACCCAGTTTTGAAAAACGCTTTAATTCTAATTAATATCAGGATTAGGGAGATATCAGGTTAAAACATAAAACTTCAACGGCAATGTCAATAAATACAAGGTTAAATTTTAAGACTATTAACACACATTTTACCATAGCTCCCACATATAAAAACCACGTTTGAAAAACGCTTTAATTCTAATTAATGTCAGGATTAGGGAGATATCAGGCTAAAACCTGCCAAAGTTTCAATGGCAATATCAAAAAATATTAAGTTAGATTTTAATACTATTAACCCACATTTAACCATAGCTCCCACATATAAAACCCACTTTTGGAAAACGCCTAAATTCTAATTATTAACAGGATAAGGGAAATATCAGGCTAAAATGTGTCAAGTTAAAATGGCAATATCAAAACTACAGGAAATTTTATATGAAAATCAAAAATTTTACAAATTTTAAGACGATTAACCCAACTTTTACCATAGCTCCCACATATAGAACCCACTTTTGGAAACCGCTTAAATCTAAAAAATCTGGATAAAGAAGATATTAAGATCGAATTCAGTACCAAAAGGTTGTAATGAACATCAAAAATTATAAAACATATACCGACAATTGGTCCACACTTGACGAAAGCATCCCCATAGGCCTCACTTTCGGAAATCACTTAAACTCTAATAAATATCAGGATAAGAGATATTATGAACGAATTTAGTACAGAAAAATTGTATATAAATATCAACATATAAAAACTAATGTTGGGACTATGGTCCACATTAACCACATGTCCCCTATAAGACCCACTGCCATAATATTCCTAAGTGACAAAAAATATCAAGATAAAAGAGATGTGAAACTAAATTTCTATTCTGAGAAGTTTTTTTTTTTTTTTTTTTTGTATATCTATCACTAAACCGAATTCTATCACAAATGGACCATATAGGATCTATACTCTAATATAAGTCCGATTTTCTGGAACCACTTAAATGCTAATAATTGTGAGGATAAAACAGAAATTATGATTAAATTTAGTTTAGACTAGTTTTATATAAAAATCAACAATTCTAGCAAATTCCGTGACTATCGGTTCACATTTGACTATAGCCATCATATTTGACTCAATGCCAATGCCCCAAAGCTTGCTAATAAGTGTGAAGGTTAACTTATAAGTGTGAGGGCAAAACTTATATGACGATCTAATTTAGTACAGAAAAGTTTTATACAAAAACAAAATTAAAAAAAAAAATAATTTTCTAAAATTGAGATTTTTGAAGAGGTTGTCCTAATATATCGACGAAAGAATCAAAGAACGAACACTGTAACTGACAAAAATCGAAAATACGTTTTTTTGTATAATTTTTATCAGAAAAAAATACTGCATCGATTGGCTCTAGTCCCATTTTTTTAAAATGAAAAAAAAAATAATAAAAACTAGTTTTGAGATGAAATTTTTACAGCCAAAATATAAATCGAGATGAAATAAAAATACGTTCTTAAAATCTTGTTCCTTTGTTTTTTAGATATGATTTATACTTTCACACAGGTTTTTTGCCTCTGGTGAACATTTTATGTTTTGCAGATACTGCATTCTTGAATTCTTGCGCTGATATATTGAAAATGTCTTATCCGATTATATTGAAATGTACGTCAATGGATAAAGAACAAAATAGCCCTTAAGTCGTCTAAACACAAGTTTTTTGTGTGATCAACGGATTTGAAGTTATTAACATTTCAATTTAAAACAAAAAATTTTTGTTTTGCAAAATCGAAAAAAAAATATTTTTTTGAAAAATTCATAAAAAATCGAAAATGACAAAAACATTCTATCTTATATTCCGAAAATCCATCGATTAATAGTGATTTTATTACTCAAAAAGAAAAATTATTCGCACTTGATCCGAGTCTATTACATTTATTTATTAATATAATAGACAATTTATTTCTAAAAGCCAAAAAATGTTTGTGGGCACAACCAATTCCTCGACGCGTTTCGATGGTTGGTTAGGCCATCATCTTCAAAAGGAGTATCCCTACATTTAGACAGATCGAAAAAATCGCATTATTATCTATTTTACAAACACAATCATTACGAATTATGTTTGTGAATCAAGGGTAAAAGCTCAGATTATCGATTGATCAAAAGTAAACACAAACATTTTTCAGTTTCATCTTTCTTCACTTCCCACATTCTTGCTGCAGCCGTTGGCACAAACTTTTTTTTTACTATTATCAATTGTCTTACTTCCTCGGCTCATTTTGCTTAAACTGAAATATGACTGAAAAATCAAATAGAAGAGAAATATGAAAAGCAAATACAAAAACCAATCCGCACAATCGATGCATGGGAATATATGCCAGATTGTTCTAACAGAAGCAACCGATCCAACCACACAATAGTTGGATCGCGGTTTTGAAAATTTGAAAGTCATTTTTTTTTTGAAGTGAAATTGAAATTGAATTCTCCCATAGGTTTAATTTCCCGGAAATGAGATTTTGGTTCCAAATTTCATCATATTATATTATAATCAATATCAGTGTTGCACGGTCTTAACCGACTATAACTTACTACTCATTCATTAATTCAAATATTTCTTTTATTTTAAATTTCAGGCTTCAAATACGTCTTTCCCGTTGAGTGCTTTAAATGCTGCCTTTCCGACTATTCCAAGTTTGCGGGATGCATTAAAGTCGATATTCGTAACTGCAAAAGTGTGAATCATTATTCTCCTCAAAGCAACAACCACTACTACAGAAGTAGATATGATAACTCTAGATCTCACCACAAATATAACTATCACAACAGCGATCATTCCAACAGTTTAATATATCGTAATACGAGATACTAAAACCCATTGACGAACTCTGGATCCAATGATTCTTTGAATAAGCAGAAAATCATCATTATTATAATATTATTATCTCCCTTTAAACTTTTTCTTTCCATTAATCGTTGCATTGCGATCCATGGCCTTCACTGCAAAAATGTGAATCACTCTCGTCTTTCTTCGAAGTGATAAGAATATATTTTTCTACTTAAACATCTTTTATCAATTATATATTTATAAATATTATTTAATAAGTGAATAGTTTTAATTGGAATTTATATTAGGTTTTATAAAGAAAAAAATATGCATGTTTATTATGAATTCAATTATTTTTTCGAATTATTAAAATATAGAAAATTGCTTAGAAATTATCTAAATTGGTTTTATGTTGGAGTTTTAAAAAATTTGATTGTGGGCTAAGTAGGAAGTTGTAAATGTTATTCTCTAACATTCGAGATATAAAACATGAAAATCGAAAATTTACTTTTTATAGGAAATTTTTCAGAAATTTACCTTTTATAGGAAATTTTTAAAAAATTACTTTTTATAGAAAATTTTTCAAAAATTTACTTTTTATAGGAAATTTTTCAAAAATTTACTTTTTATAGGAAATTTTTAAAAAATTTACTTTTTATAGGAAATTTTTCAAAAATTAACTTTTTATAGGAAATTTTTCAAAAATTTACTTTTTATAGGAAAATTTTCAAAAATTTACTTTTTATAAGAAATTTTTCAAAAATTTTCTTTTTACAGCAAATTTTTAAAAAATTTACTTTTTATATTAAATTTTTTAAAAATTAACTTTTTATATTAAATTTTTTTAAAATTTCCTTTTTATATTAAATTTTTTAAAAATTTCCTTTTTATAGAAAATTTTTTAAAAATTTTCTTTTTATAGGAAATTTTTCAAAAATGTACTTTTTATAGGAAATTTTTCAAAAATTTACTTTTTATAGGAAATTTTTTAAAAAAGTTACTTTCAATAGGAAATTTTTCAAAAATTTAATTTTTATAGGAAATTTTTCAAAAATTTACTTTTTCGGAAATTTTTCAAACATTTACTTTTTTATAGGAAATTTTTTAAAAATTTACTTTTGATAAGAAATTTTTTAAAAATTTCCTTTTTATAGGAAATTTTTCAAAAATTTACTTTTTTATAGGAAATTTTTTAAAAATTTACTTTTTTATAGAAAATTTTTCAAAAATTTACTTTTTTATAGAAAATTTTTCAAAAATTTACTTTTTTATAGAAAATTTTTCAAAAATTTACTTTTTTATAGAAAATTTTTCAAAAATTTACTTTTTTATAGAAAATTTTTCAAAAATTTACTTTTTTATATTAAATTTTTCAAAAATCTACTTTTTATAGAAAATTTTTCAAAAATTTACTTTTTTATAGAAAATTTTTCAAAAATTTACTTTTTTATAGAAAATTTTTCAAAAATTTACTTTTTTATATTAAATTTTTCAAAAATCTACTTTTTATAGAAAATTTTTCAAAAATCTACTTTTTATAGGAAATTTTTCAAAAATTTGCGTTTTATAGGAATTTTTCTAAAATTTACTTTTTATAGGAAATTTTTCAAAAATTTACTTTTTAAAGGAAATTTTTCAAAAATTTTCTTTTTAAAGAAAATTTTTCAAAAATTTACTTTTTATAGGAAATTTAAAAAAAAATTACATTTTATAAAAATTTTTCAAAAATTTACTTTTTATAGGATATTTTTGAAAAATTTATTTTTTATACGAAATTTTTGAAAAATTTACTTTTCATAGGAAATTTTTCAAAAATTTACTTTTTATAGGAAATTTTTCAAAAATTTACTTTTTATAGGATTTTTTTTTAATTTACTTTTTATAGGAAGTTTTTCAAAAATTTACTTCTTATAGGAAGTTTTTTAAAAATTTACTTTTTATAGGAAAATTTTAAAATTTTTTTTATTTTAATTTACTAAGATTGTTTACCTATATATTTTTAAAAACACTAAAAGGCAAAACCCTTTATATCTCAATATAACAAAAACGGACTTAATCCACTTTCAAAATAAGGTCTTCATATGGTTTGTGTCTATAATAACAAAAATGATATTTTGAAGGATAAACGTCTGTCATTACAATTCAGTATTCGATAGACGTAAAAGTGAAAATATAAATGAATTCATTTCCCATACCCTACACAGAAAATTTAAACTTTCAAATGGGGATAACTCTAAAGTTCCACCTGCTAAGTCCAAACGCTTTGGGGGTTTGAATATACTTTCCTGACCCCAAAATCGTGTTTCACAGAGATATCAATGACTCCATGGCAATGCTCTGTATTTGATGGGATCAGAAGGGTGTGAGCTTTTAAAATCGGGTCAGACGATCACAGGGGAACTGTACTGTAGACAATTTATTCGTTTGTATAGTCTTTTCGAAATAAGAGACCATAATCTTCAATCATGACAACGCTCAGTTGCAAGTCCGATTAGAAACTATGTAGAAAACGGTGCATGGGAAGTTTTGACTTACCCGCCTTATAGAACAAAACTTCCCCTTCTGACTTCCATTTCTTTCATTCGATGCAGAAAGCCCTTACTGAAATAAGCTTTCATTGAAAACAGGTTATGAGAAATTGGCTTGATTCATGCTTTACCTCAAAACTGGAAGAGTTGTTTTGGAGCGGAAGTGCATGTCACTTCTACAATTATAATAAGATTTTACCAAAATGTATGGAATATTTGTTCGAGTAAATTCAAATAACCTTAATATGAGATTGCACAATCGGCTTATGACACATATTGTCACTAATCGAAACTATAACATTTTGCTTTTAATTTCGTATAAAGTCTTTTATAATGGTTAATAAAAGTTATTTAAATTCAAATGAAATAAATACCATTTTAATCAAAAGCTAGAAAATTACTTTTTATTTGGTAGAAATTGCAAATGAACTTGAATTTTTGAAAAATGGGTTAACAAGTTTTATTGTGAGCAATAATTTCATGCACGAAGTGTTTAGGGGGTTAAAAGACAATCTTTGAATAAATAAAACAGCTTGCACAATGGGGTAGTACAGGCAGACCTAAAACTATGCACATATATACATTGATTATAAATATATATATCAAAAATATCGATTACTAGTTACAGGAAAGAACCTAAAAAATATGATGTTGCCATATGGCAACAAAATTACTAAAATCTTGAATAATATACTTTTAAATATTAAATAAATTTTGTTTCTAAAAAAAATTTTTCATAAAAAATTTTCCATAGAAAAATGTTTGATAAAAAATTTTTTATCGAAAAATTTTGATGAAAAAATTTTCTATAGAAAAATTTTTGATAAAAAAATTTTATAGAAAAATTTTTGATAAAAAAATTTTCTATGGAAAAATTGTTGATAAAAAAAATTTTCTATAGAAAAATTTTTGATAAAAAAATTTTCTATAGAAAAATTTTTGATAAAAAAATTTTCTATAGAAAAATTTTTGATACAAAATTTTTCTATAGAAAAAATTTTTGATAACAAAAATTTGGTATGGAAAAATTTTTGATAAAAAAATTTTCTGTAGAAAAATTTTTGAAATAAAACTTTTCTATAGCAAAATTTTTGAAAAAAAAATTTTCTATAGAAAAATATTTAATAAAAATATTTTCTATAGAAAAATTTTTGATAAAAACATTTTCTATTCAAACATTTTTAATAAAAAACTTTTCTATTGAAAAATTTTTGATAAAAAAATGTTCTATAGAAAAAATTTTGATAAAAAACTTTCTATAGAAAAATTTTTGATAAAAATATTTTCTATAGAAAAATTTTTGATAAAAAAATTGTTGATAAAAACATTTGCTATTGAAAAATTTTTAATAAAAAACTTTTCTATTGAAAAATTTTTGATAAAAAAATGTTCTATAGAAAAAATTTTGATAAAAAACTTTCTATAGAAAAATTTTTGATAAAAAAAATTTTCTATAGAAAAATTTGTGATAAAAAAATTTTCTATAGCTAAATTTTTGATAAAAAAATTTTCTATAGAAAAATTTTTGATAAAAAAATTTTCTATAGAAAAATTTTTGATAAAAAATTTTCTATAGAAAAATTTTTGTAAGAAAATTTTCTATGGAAAAATTTTTGACAAAAAAAATTTTATAGAAAAATTTTTGATAAAAAATTTTCTATAGAAAAATTTTTGATAAAAAAATTTTCTGTAGAAAAATTTTTGATAAAAAAATTTTCTGTAGAAAAATTTTTGATAAAAAAATTTTTTAAAGAAAAATTTTTTATAAAAAATTTTCCATACAAAAATTTTTGATTACAAATTTTCCATAGAAAAATTTTTGATAAAAAAAATTTTTTATAGAAAAATTTTTGATAAAAAATTTTTTTTAGAAAAATTTTTGCTAAAAAAATTTTCTATAGAAAAAAATTTTTTTAAAAAATATTTTCCATAGAAAAATTTTTAATAAAAAAATTTTCTTTAGAAAAATTTTTGATTAAAAAATTCTATAGATAAATTTTTGATAAAAAAAATTTTTCTATAGAAAAATTTTTAATAAAAAAATTTTCTATACAAAAATTTTTGATAAAAAAATTTTCTTAGAAAAATTTTTAATCAAAACATTTTTAACAAAAAAAATTTCTATACAAAAATTTTAGATAAAAAAATTTTCTATAGAAAAAATTTAAGATAAAAAAATTTTCTCCAGAGAAATATTTGACTTTAAAATTTAAAAAAATGGGGTAGAAAACTAGAGTAAAAAACAATAGAAAACTTAGTTTTCTATAGAAAGATACTTAAAAAAAATATTTTCTATAAAAAAAAATTTTTGATAAAAACATTTTCTATAGAAAAATGTTTGAAAAAAAAAATTTCTATAGATAAATTTTAGATAAAAACATTTTCTGTAGAAAAATTTTTGATAAAAAAAAATAGAAGAAAATTTTTAATAAAAACATTTTCTATAGAAAAATTTTTGATAAAAACATTTTCTATAGAAAAATTTTTGATAAAAAATTGTTGATAAAAAAATTGTAAAATGTATCTCTTTCGATTAAGGAGTTATTATTAAATACTAATCGTAAGAGATACATTTTACATTTTTTTTCTAGATTAACAAAATATAATGGAACAAATTTCTTATATTGTAATAGATGAACCGATTTTAAGAAAATTGCTATGCCTTAAAACCTCAACCATTAATCCCAATATTTCATCCATTTTAAACTTATAAATCCTCTTAAATTTCCTTTCTTTGATTTTAAGCAAAAAAAATCTAGAACTTAAATATTTTTCTGCCCTTGTTATAAATGGCTTAAACTGCACTTTAAGTGACTGACATCTGACACCTTCCAAACTTCCAAGATTTAGCCTGTAACTTTGTCTTTGTCATTTTGGGGGGTGTTAGTTTGGTATATCCTTCGAGTATCCTTTTCTCTTTTGCAATGACATTTATGCTGTTAAAATGGAATTTTCTGTTGTTATTTAGTATTTTTTTGTTATTTATTTAATTTTTTTTCTTTTGTCTTACTTTTGAGTTTTGACCCAAAGAACAGAAAAAAAATGGAGAAAAAAAATTTGAAGTTTATATAAAAAACATAAATCTATTAAGAAATGAAAAAAAAAGAAAACGTAAAGAATTTGTCCTAGGATAAGTGAATAATATCAAAAATACACCGAGAAAAAATCAGTGTTTTAAGTTAACATTAGCAAATTTGAACTTTAAGATCATGTTAAATTTTATTTATTTTATTTTATTTTTAATAGGACCTCATGTTAAAATAAAATGAATTCATGTTAAAAAAGAAAAAGATACAAAGAAAAGATAAAACTGAAAAATTTTTGTTTGTACTTATACTCAGCTGATAATCTTCGCTTTAAGTTGATATTGGTTAGACACTATAATTCGTATTTATTCTGTCTCGCAAATTATATAATGCGTGGATTTCGATCTATCTAATATTAGTTATAATCTAACTGATGATGATGGACTAACTAACCATCGAAACGCGTCGAATAAAGGTTGTACCCAACAACATTTTTTTGGTTTTATCAAAAAGCTATTTTTTTCAATAATAAATAATTTTAATAAATTGGTATCCTAGTGCAATACACTCAGTTAAAACACTCAGTTAAATGAAATGAATACATGTTAAAATAAAATGAATGATATAAAAATTGTAAATAACTTCCAAATTAAATATATTTAGAACAAAAAAGGTAATATTGAAATATATTAACAAAATTTAGAAAATGTCAATCGTTATTGAAAACATGCATTATTATTTAAATATGCAAATATATGCACCCGATTTATTTACAGTAAGAAAGCTAACACTGTTTGACTTTATGGTATCACCGTGAAGTTCATATTAACACCCACAATCCGGCTCGAAGGACCTTTAATTGCCCTTCAAAATCTTAAAATGAACATTTTATACCAAATAAGTACCTCTACCACAGCAAATAGTTATGATACCACTTCAACAGCATAAACTCTTTAATATTTTTCCCAGTATTTGGTCAGTGTCCCAAAAAATATATTCCAACAAACTCAAATTTATTATCAAATCCTGTTGAAGTGCAGAATTATAAGACACCAAAAAAAAACAGAGCAAAAAATAACTAAATGTCACATTGAATTTCAGTGCAAAACCGAAAACCATGAACAAAAACTCAAAACAATGTAAATATATTGAGACATTAATATTACACTTGGGAACAGAAACAAACTTATTTACTTCGTCCGTCTGTCCGGCTGCTACTTTTGGCACACGAAAAGACAACTCGAAGCCAAAGCAGAAGATGCTTTAGCTTCACAAAACAAAAAAAATAAAGGTCCTTAAAAAGGTTTAAGTTTTGATGTTTTTTATATGAAGTCTGTTTTGTCTGTTTGTGACTACAAAATAATAAAATAAAAAGAAAATAAAAATCCAAAAGAATAAGATTTTTCTCTCTAGGACACTGAGATCGAAAGAGTAGGAATACACTCGAAATAATTTGTTGGTAAATTTAAGGCAAAATATATTTTTTTAGTCCCTATAAAATGATTAATTTTTCGGTATGTAACCCACTTTTTTGGGTTGAAGTAAAAATATAACTTTTTGTTTCAAAAGTGTATTTAAACATTTTTGATCGAAGGATTATAATAATTAACAAGTACCAAATAAGGGAATGCAATGGATCCATATATGTAGCAGTTTTTTTTTTAATATATGTGTTTCGATAAAATATCATATCGATATCATTGGTTTCTTCACAGCAAGTAAAAATACTTGCTTGAAAAGCCCAGCGAGGGTCACATTACTTGATTATATTAGCTCAGACGGCGCGTTTGAATGTCCATTTTTTACATAAAAATCTAACAAAAATAATGAGATATACTAAAACACATTACCAATATGTGCTGTACCACATTACGAGCACATTTTTATAAAATTTCGTTTTATAGGTTTTTAAATAGTTTCTCAAAAATCTCGAAAATTATAAATTATTTTCCTATAAAAGATTTTTGAAATTATAACGCATGTATCAAAGGCACGGGTCGGCGCAAAGAGAACAGTACAAAAAAGAAGTCGGCAGAGTTACCGTTTTATTATACTTTTAACTAAAATAGGTACTTTTTTCAATGTGTAGTTCTAACGTTTAAAAAAGAACAAGTTTTCTACTCCATTTTTTTTAAATATTTTTATCAAAAATTTTTCTTTGGACAATTTTTTTATCAAAAGTCTTTCTATAGAAAATTTTTTTATCAAACATTTTTCTAAAAAAAAAAAAAAATTATCAAAAATTTATCTATAGAAATTTTTTTTATCAAAAATTTTTCTATAAAAAAAGTTTTTATCAAAAATTTTTCTATAGAAAATTTTTTATCAAAAATGTTTCTATAGAAAATCTTTTTATAATAATGTTTCTATAGAAAATTTTTTTATCAAAAATGTTTCTAAAGAAAATTTTTTATCAAAAATTTGATAAAAAAATTTTCTATAGAAAAATTTTTGATAAAAAAAATTTTCTATAGAAAAATTTTTGATAAAAAAATTTTTCTATAGAAAATTTTTTTATCAAAAATTTTTCTATAGAAAATTTTTTTATCAAAAATTTTTCAATAGAAAATTTTTTTATCAAAAATTTTTCTATAGAATTTTTTTTTTATCAAAATTTTTTTATCAACAATTTTTCTATAGAAAATTTTTTTATCAAAAATTTTTGTATAGAAACATTTTTTATCAAAATTTTTTCAATAGAAAATTTTTTTATCAAAAATTTTTCTATAAAAAATTTTTTTATCAAAATTTTTTCTATAGAAAATTTTTTTATCAAATTTTTTTCTACAGAAATTTTTTTATCAAAAATTTTTCTACAGAAATTTTTTTATCAAAAATTTTTCTATAGAAAATTTTTTTTATCAAAAATGTTTCTATAGAAAATTTTTTATCAAAAATTTTTTTATCAAAAATTTTTCTATAGAAAATTTTTTTATCAAAAATTTTTCTATAGAAAATTTTTTTATCAAAAATTTTTCTATAGAAAATTTTTTTATCAAAAATTTTTCTATAGAAAATTTTTTTATCAAAAATTTTTCTATAGAAAATTTTTTTAACCAAAAATTTTTGTATAGAAATTTTGTTAACCAAAAATTTTTCTATAGAAAATTTTTTAACCAAAAATTTTTTTTCAAAATATTTCTATAGAAAATTTTTTAATCAAAAATTTTCATATATCAAAAATTTTTCTATAGAAAATTATTTTTCAACAATTTTTTATAGGAAATGTTTTTATCAACAATTCTTCTATAAAAAATTTGTTTATCAAAATTTTTTCTATAGAAAATTTTTTTATCAACATTTTTTCTATAGAAAATTTATTTTAAAAATAACAAAATTGTCGGGATGTAAATTTTATTCAAAAACAATGATTATTAGCAGTGGATCCCAAATCTGTTACATTTATTTATTAATGTAACAAACAAATTTATTGATAAAAAGCCAAAAATTGTTTGCGGAGAAACCAAAATTCCTCGACGCGTTTCGGTGGTTGGTTAGGCCATCTCTTCAGGAGGATTATCCCCAATTTAGACAGATCGAAATGGGGATAATCCTCCTGAAGAGATGGCCTAACCAACCATCGAAACGCGTCGAGGAATTTAGGTTTCTCCGCAAACAATTTCTGGCTTTTTATCAATAAATTTGTTTGTTACATTAATAAATAAATGTAACAGATTTGGGATCAAATGCAAACACTCTTCTTTTTGGAAATTTTTTTTATCAAAAATTTTCCTATAGAAAATTTTTTTATCAAAAAATTTTTTTTTACTAAAATTTTTCTATAGAAATTTTTTTTTCAAAAATTTTTCTATAGAAAATTGTTTTACCAAAAATTTTTGTATTAAACATTTATCTATAGAAAATTTTTTTATCAAAAATTTTTCTATAAAAATTTTTTTTTATCAAAATTTTTTCTATAGAAAATTTTTTTCTGTACAAAACTTTTTTATCAAAAAATTTTCTATAGAAAATTTTTTTATCAAAATTTTTTTTATGGAATTTTTTTTTTCAAAACTTTTTCTATAGAAAATTTTTTTATCAAAAATTTTTTTATCAAAAATTTTTTTACAGAAAATTTTTATATAGAAAATGTTTTATAGAAAATTTTTTTATCAAAAATTTCTCTACAAAAAATTTTTTTATCAAAATTTTTTATAAAATTTTTTTCTATAGAAAATTTTTTTATCAAAAATTTTTCTATAGAAAATTTTTTTATCAAAAATTTTTCTATAGAAAATTTTTTTATCAAAAATTTTTCTATAGAAAATTTTTTTATCAAAAATTTTTCTATAGAAAATTTCTTTTATTAAAAATTTTTCTATGAAAATATTTTTATCAAAAATTGTTCTATAGAAAATTTTTTTTATCATAAATTTTTCTATAGAAAATTTTTTTATCAAAAATTTTTGTATGGAAATTTTTTTTCAAAAATTTTTCTATAGAAAATTTTTTTATCAAAAATTTGTATATAGATAATTTTTCTATGATTTTTTTTTTTTAATTTTTCTATACAAAATTTTTTTATCAAAAATTTTTCTATACAAAATTTTTTTATCAAAAATTTTTTATAGAAAATTTTTTTATCAAAAATTTTTCTACAGAAAATTTTTTTATCAAAAATTTTTCTAGAGAAAATTTTTTTATCAAAATTTTTTCTAGAGAAAATTTTTTTTTTATCAAAAAGTTTTCTGTGGAATTTTTTTTTTCAAAAATTTTTACATGGAGTCTTGATAAGAATTCTTAACTTAACAGGGAGAGTTGGTAAATAAGGCAACTTTTGCGGACAAATGTAAAATAAATTTTTACAATTCTGCTGGTTTGTTTTTGGTATGAAACTGATGAAAACCCTAAATAAACCCCCTACAGTGACTATTCGAAATTTTTGAGTGTATTAAAAAAACACAAAAAACGACTATAATTTTTAATTTGTGTTAAAGTATTAAAATAAATTTTCCTTTTCTTTCAGAAAAATATTTTTTGTAATGCTCCTCTTTTCTTTGGCTGCTACATTTAGTTGACATTTTGTAATATATTTTTTTCCGAACATATTTTTTTAAGCTGGGAATTTTAGTTTTTTTTTTTTTGTTGCTTTTTAAGGCCATCATAAATTTTGTTTAAATTATTGTATAAGAATATATTTTCCCCAACCCCTCTTCCTGCAGTTCCCTTTCAGCTTCAGCTACCATAAAGCTAAAGCAGGTTGGTCTCATGTGTTAAATGGAAATAAAGTACTTTAACAAATAATGGCTGTTTTTTGGTTTTTTTCTGGGACCATTATCATTAGTTGTTTGCTTCAATAAACTTTTACTTTTTTTGAAGGCTTTCCTTTTTTTGTGTTACTTATTTTTCTTGATCTTACTCGCATTTTGAGGTTGTGGTATGGGGTTATTTGTTGTCCATAACTTTTTATTTGCTTATTGGCTTTATAATTTTCTTTCAGTTCGAAAGGAAAAAGGATTTGATTCTGTTTGACAATAATTGTTAATAACATAATAGTGTAGAGGGGTAATTTTCGAAAAACTCCTCATCCTTCTTTTGTTATTGAAAATTTTCAAAAATAAGTTTTTTAAACCTTAATGTTGGGAAAGGATTTCTTTTTTAAGAAATGTTTGACAAATTGAATACTAGTATATATAAGGATATTTTATCTTTTATTACAAAATTTAAAATGGATGTCGACTACTAAGCAAAACATATCAAATTCTTTCTGGGTTCGAGTTCCAGCCACAGCAACATTAAGTTGGTCAACCTTATTACGAGTGTCGAAGTCGTATCTGCGGCTATGACAGTTTAGTACTAGATTAAAGAAAACGTCTACACAATTTCTTTAATCTTGTACGAAACTGTCGTAGTCGATTAATTCCTTTAAAAATTTTAAATAACCACAGCATCGTCCACCTGCGGAATGTCCTGCAGCATTAACACGCCGTCGATGTAAAAGAAATAAAACTGGTTATAGAACAAAAAATACAAAAAATACGTCAATCTAACAACAGATGGCGCAACTTTAGCAATTCGTACAAACAATAGTATAACAAGTATTTGTCTCAGTGTTACTTCACTTTAAACAAAAAAAGTACATATCTGCCAATTAGGTAGCATATTTGCCAGAGCATTCGAGAAACAAACTAAGTGGCATCTTCAAGTGGGAAAATAGAAGAAAAACTTAAATTAAATAAACATTTTTGTGTAATTCTTCTAGGCCAAGTGCTTATTTTCCAACAATTGTGCTTAGAGAAAGAAAATCGAATGTTTTCCTTTCCACCTCCAACTTTGATTTCAATTACGAACATCATCGAGCTAAACAATCGAAAAGCACTCGAAAATGTATTACATACATGTATTCATGTGAAGTACTACACCATTTCCAAATGTATTTCAGAGGCCAAAATTAAGCTTTTAAAATTTGTATAGCAAAATTTTTCTATAAAAATTTTTCTTTAAGAATTTTATATCAAAAATCTTTCTTTAAAAATTTTATATCGAAAATTTTTCGAAAAAAAAATTTGTATCGAAAATTTTTCTAAAAAAATTTTATACCGAAAATTGTTCTATAAAAGTTTTAATGTTTTTTTTTTTTAAATTATAATATGTACCGATATTTTTTCTTTAAAAATTTTAATACCGAAAATTTTTCTATAAAAATTTTATATCGAAAAGTTTTTTATAAAAATTTTATATCGAAAAGTTTTTTATAAAAATTTTATATCGAAAAAAATTCTCTACAAATTTTATAAGAAAAATTTTTCTCTAAAAATGTTATATAGAAAATTTTTCTATAAAAATTTTATATCAAAAATTTTTCTATAAAAATTTAATATTGAAAATTTTTCTATAAAAATTTAATATCGAAAATTTTTCTATAAAAATTTTAATATCGGAAATTTTTTAATAAAAATTTTAATACCGTAAATATTTGTTTTAAAATTTTTTACCTAAAATTTTTTGAAAAAAAAAAAATTTAATTTTAAATTTCGGTATAAAGTAAATTTCGCTCTAAAAATTTTAAATCGAAAAATTTTCTATAAAAATTTAATACCGAAAATTTGTCTATAAAAATTTTAATACAGAAAATTTATCTATAAAAATTTTAATACCGAAAATTTTTCTATAAAAATTTTATAACGAAAATTTTTCGGTAAAAATTGCATAACAAAAATTTTTCTATAAAAATTTTATATTAAACATTTTTCAAAAAAATTTGTATACCTAAAATTTTTTTATAAAAATTTTTACACCGAAAATTTTATAACGGAAATTGTTCTCTAAAAATTTTATAACGAAAATTTTCTATAAAAATTTTATAAAAAACTTTTTCTATAAAAATTTTATAACTATTATTTTTAATACCGAAAATTTTTCTATTAAAATTTAATATCGTAAATTTTTCTACAAATATTTTAATACCGAAAATGTTCAAAATCAAAATTTTAGTAACCAAAATTTTTCTATAAAAATTTAAATACCGAAAATTTTACTATAAAAATTTTATAGCGAAAATTAAAAAAAATTATAACAAAAATTTTCTATAAAAATGTTTATACATAAAATGTTTCTTTTAAAAATATTCTATCGAAAATTTTTCTATAAAAATTTTAATACCGAAAATTTTTCTCTAAAAATTTTAATACCGAAAATTTTTCTCTAAAAATTTTATAACAAAAATTTTTCTCTAAAAATTTTATAACAAAAATTTTTCTATAAAAATTTTATATTAAACATTTTTCAAAAAATGTGTATACCTAAAATTTTTTTATAAAAATTTTTATACCGAAAATTTTATAACGGAAATTGTTCTCTAAAAATTTTATAACGAAAATTTTCTATAAAAATTTTATAAAAAAGTGTTTCTATAAAAATTTTATAACTATTATTTTTAATATCGAAAATTTTTCTAGAAAATTTTTCTATTAAAATTTTATATCGTAAATTTTTCTACAAATATTTTAATACCGAAAATGTTTCCATCAAAATTTTAGTAACCAAAATTTTTCTATAAAAATTTACATACCGAAAATTTTACTATAAAAATTTTATAGCGAAAATTAAAAAAAAATTATAACGAAAATTTTCTATAAAAATTTTTATACATAAAATGTTTCTTTTAAAAAAATTCTATCGAAAATTTTTCTTTCAAAATTTTAAATCGAAAATATTTCTATAAAAATGTTATGTCGATAGTTTTTCTGTAAAAATTGTATATCGAAAATTTTTCTCTAAAAATTTTAATACCGAAAATTTTTCTCTAAAAATTTTAATACCGAAAATTTTTCTATAAAAATTTTAATAACGAAAATTTTTCGATACAAATTTTAATAACGAAAATTTTTCTATACAAATTTTTATAACGAAAATTTTTCTATAAAAATTTTATACCGAACATTTTTCTATAAAAATTTTATACCAAAATTTTTCTTCTTCTTTTTCAGAAACTTTTCTATACAAATTTTTTTACCGAAAATTTTTCCATAAAAATTTTTTACCGAAAATTTTTCCATAAAAATTTTTTACCGAACATTTTTCCATAAAAATTTTGTACCGGAAATTTTTCCATAAAAATTTTATACCGAATATTTTTTCGTAAAAATTGTATACCAAAAATTTTTCTATAAAAATTTTATATCAAAAATTTTTTTCTAAACATTTTCTTTCGAAAATTTTTCTATCGAAAGTTTTTCTCTAAAAATTTTATATCAAAAATTGTTCTTTAAAAATTTTATACCGAAAATTTTTGTATAAACATTTTTATACCGAACATTTTTGAATAAAAATTTTTATACCGAAAATTTTTGTATAAAAATTTGTGTACCGAAAATTTTTCTCTAGTGTTAATTCTGTCTAGACGATAATCTTTGCTTTTTTTTTTATATTTTACAATCACATTATAATTCGTATTTATTTTGTTTTGCAAATTATAAATATACTCGTACATATAATGCAAAATTTTCGATCTGTCTTGAAAGCAATTGGAAATGGTTCAGATATTCATGATATTTCTTTTATTTAGAAAAAAATAAAAATAAAAATTACATTTTCACCTTAAAGTAACAAGAGTTCAAGTGATTCGAATCACTGATTCAGTTTCTTTTTTAATCGTCAAAAGTAAAAGAACTTTTCCAGTACTACTCGAGTAATGTTTTACGATTCTATTTACCTCTAACAAAATACGGACTGAGAAAAAGTAAAATTGTGGCTATTTTTGTGGTTTACATTTAAATCCTATATCTATCTTTATATTTACACAATATTCGTTATTTTATTTTATTATTTTGTATTGAATACATTCATGTCTCTATATAGTTTAAATCGTATGTACTCGTATTGCAAAAATAGGTTTCTTTTCTGTAATGATTTTTTTCTTTCTTTTTTCTCGAGTGGATTTGAAGTGGAAACAACTTGTTTCACAAGAGGTTTACTTTGTGGCTATTTTCAATATTGTTGTTGTTTTTTATTATTTTTACATTTTCTTTCGGATTTTCCATTTTGTATGTCAACAGGTCTATACTATAAGGTCCAATAATACTTGGAAGCAGGTGAAAGAAATGTTTGTGTTGCTGATAGGAATAGAAATAGAGGCTTAGGAAAATATTTTAAAATTGAATTTTAAATGATGCACAGATGCTAAAGAAGATTAAGATGTTCAATGAGAAAAAAAAAATATTGAATAAAAAGAAACAAGAATTGAACAATTTTAAATTCACAAGTGAAATGACTAAGTGGTAAGGTAAATAGAATGGTATTGTATCAATATTAAATAAGATACTATTTTTTTTAATTTGGACCAAGAAAAGTAGAGGCTCATGCTTTGAATTGTGAAAAAGAGTTGTGTGACGAAAGTTAAATTCTTTGACGTTACATATGAGAAGAAAGGCCTTAGAATTGTCTCTGTTGTGTCACTGTCACTGTTTTTTTGGCACCATTTTTAACCCACTCTTATCTTTTGAACCAAAGAATATTTTTATTTATTTATTTATTAGAAATTATATAAAACAATAAATGAAATTATATAATGAGGCAAAAGAGTGCGAGCAACTAGGCCTTCGACTCTAGGAATATTAATTTAGGTTACAATATAGATAATTAAATCTTATTTAATAATTTGCATTGTTTGAGAAAATCGTATAATATTTGTATATTAGAAAGGCAAGAATCGGTAAGCAACGAGCTAGGTTTGGTTGTTCCAAATAGAGAAGTTCTTTGAGGTTCATACAATGGGCATGCGTCTAGGAGATGGTGTACTGACTGATTACAGTTGCATATGTTGCATACTGGCATATTACTTTTGTTTAGTATGTATTGGTGAGTGATAGATGTGTGCCCAAGTCTCAATCTGGTAAATATCTGCATTTGATATCGGGACGTGTTTGATGGGTATATTGTTTTATTTCCAAAAGGATTGGAAATTTTGTATAAATGGTTGTAGGTCGCCCAATTATTGTTCTTCAGAGTACTAAAATGGTTTGTTATAATGTATCGCATGTCAATATTTTCTTGTGTTTGGAATGTAAGAAGAGGAAATCTTTTAGCATCTCTGGCAGTAATGTTGGCAGCTTCATTCCCAGGAATATTGATGTGACCTGGAACCCACATAATGCGGAGTTTGTTTGGATGTTGTATAAGAAGACTTCGAATTTCGGAGATTAAAAGTCCAGAATTGTTTACGTTAAGTACGGCATCTATTGTTGATTTACTATCTGTGCATATAATAAACTGACCTCTTTGTTTAGAACAATGTTCTAAAGCAAGTTTTATAGCTAAAGCTTCAGCGGTAAATATACTGCAGTGTGTTTCCAAAAAACCGTGGTACAAAACAGAGAAATGTTGATCTACAATTCCAAATGAAGTAACATGATCGGTTTTAGAACCATCGGTGAAAATAAGTTTCCAACCATTTGAAGATGTGGAATTTTTTATAGACTGGAAAATTTGTTGATATATAATAGGTGGTGAAGAGTTTTTTGGAAAAGTTTGAAGATCCAGAATGAAGGACGAATGTTTTAGATTCCACCAAGGTTCCTTACTACTTCTTAACAACAATGGGTAGGTATTTGGAAAAAGTTTTTTAGCATGCTGAATACATCTGTGTATATATATATACACATATATATATATATATATACATATATATACATATATAGAAAGGTACTTTGTACTGCAATAAAATAAATGTGAAAAAAATATTGAACACGTATTTCGTACTTTTTTGATTTCGGGGTCCAAAATGGGTAAAAAAGGATTTGATCATGACATATTGTTTAGCAAAGTTGTTGGGCAAAAGCCGACAAAAGTTTTCAGAGGAGCCGGCAGGTGGCGCCATTGAATTTGATAGCTATTAATGTCTAAGCTCCAACTGAAATCCAATTGAGGCCCTGTGCTGCGGTGGGAGTAAAGGATAACAGAAGAAAAACAAGGGAAACGCCAGGTTTTCACTTCTAGTTGGCTTAAATAGATTTATTGTACCTGGGAGACCGAGCCTTGCTCGGAGATTAATGATAAGCATTTCGAGGCGAATTTTAAAGTTTTTATATATTTTATTTTATAAAGTACTAACCAATTAAAATAAATTTAGAGAAAATACGGTACACAAATATCCAATTAATTTTGAATAATTTTATTTATTTTGTCCAATCAACACATGATCAAATGCATAGTTTAATATTTTGAAAATTGATCATACCGACTTAGAAACCTCCATCGACTCATGCGCAAGAACTTTGCTAGAGATCATAGCCTGATAAAAATGCACAGTTTATGATTTAATTCATTTTGAGTATTTTTCAGTGGCGCCACCTATCGGAAATTGTTGGTACCAACTAAGAAACCTTCGTCGACTCATATTCAACAACTTTGCTGAAGATCATTGCATAATCAAATGTACAGCTTACGATTTAATACACTTTTAGTAATTTTCAGTGGCGCCACCTATCGAAAATTGTTCATGCCAACTAAGAAAACTTCGTCGTCTCATTGGTAACAACTTTGCTAATAATCATAGTAAGATCAAATGCACAGTTTACGATTTAATTCAATTTGAGTAATTTTCAGTGGCGCCAACTGTAGGAAATTGTTCATATCAAGTAAAAAACCTTCGCCGGCTCATTTGAAACAACTTCGCTAAGGATCATATACAACTTCGCTAATGGATTATATACAACTTCGTTAAAGATACAAATGCACAGTTTACGATTTAATTAGTTTTGAGTATTTTTCAGTGGCGCCACCTATCGAAAATTGTTCATGCTAACTAAGAAAACTTCGTCGTCTCATTGGTAACAACTTTGCTAATAATCATAGCAAGATCAAATGCACAGTTTACGATTTATTTCAATTTGAGTAATTTTCAGTGGCGCCACCTGTTGGAAATTGTTCATACCAAGTAAAAAACCTTCGCCGGCTCATTTGAACAACTTCGCTAATGGATTATATACAACTTCGCTAAAGATACAAATGCACAGTTTACGATTTAATTCATTTTGAGTAATTTTCAGTGGCGCCACCTGTCGGATAGTGAGTCTCCGCTCCTAACCAAGGGGGGAATCATGTCCAAACAACATGTTTCCGAATTGGTACTCTGAAATGTCAAAGTGTCATGCATGTCACATTTGCCATGCATGACAATTTTTCAAAGTAAGGGGGTGTTGGTAAACACTTAAAATATTCACCCGGTGCTTAGACCACCGTGGGGTAAGGCTAACATAGCAGGTACTCACGTAAATCTGAAGTACAATCTGTCGGATAGTGATACCAACTTAAAAATCTTCGTCGTCTTGTGCGCAACAACTTTAGCTTGCATAGTTTACTATTCTATAAAGGACATACAGACAGAAAAACATTAATTTATTAAAAAGTTATAACATTAACAATTTTTCCCCTAATTTCTAAAAAGTTACATATGCATATTTGGTACTTGGTACCAATTGAATTCGGTATTTTTTATAAAAAACGCAGTAAACATATTGTTACTATTTATATTACTTCATGAGGTGTTGAATTATCATTTTATCCCTTTTTTACCCATTTTGGCCCGTGTTCAATATTTTTCCCATATTTATTGATTGCATTACAAAATTCTTTTCTATATTGTTTGGTTCAAAAGATAAGAGTGGTCTAAAAATGGTACCAAAAAAACTATTTTCATCCTTTTTACCCCTATCGGGCATAGATTGAAAAAATTACCAAACACCTGTCCGCTTATTTTAACAGCTATTCAAAACATAATTTAAATTTTGTTTCAATGCCTATTATTTTAGTAGATATAGCATTTTCGATTTTTTACCCTTTTTACCCGTTTTTACCCTCTTAAAGGCAAAGGTTCCAAAAGTTCCTTCTTATTGGACGTATACATCAAAAAAGGTACACTGTCCAAATTTTATCAAAATCGTTAGAGCCGTTTTAGCCATTATATATATATATATAGATATATATCTGTGGCAATATGGAAGAATAGCTTAAGTCGAAAAATTAAGTTTTGAGATATTATCAGTTTTGTGTAATTTTTCTTCTGCTTGATTTCTGTGAATAATTTATGAATTAATATATTGGTAACATGTTTATTAGTAAAGAAGGATGAATATTTAAAAAATATCTTTGGAATTTTTTTTGGAAATATATATAAATATATTTTTAAATTCAAAAGATTTCGCGTTTTTGCTACTTAAGCTCTTTTTCGAATCTGAAATTTGCATTGAACTGGACCTTAAGTAATTTCAAGCGGTTCTCTTTAAATCAAAAGTATATATTGTGTAGTTTTATGTAAATATAAGTTGCTTGAAAATAATGATTTTATTTTTTAAGGTCAACATTTATACAGCTTAAATGAACTTAAGCGAAATTGTTTATATGACGAAAGAAAAATATGAATATGTACAAAAAAATATGTGTACATAAGTTGATTCAAAACACTTAAGCTAAAAAGTAAACATACATAAAATTGACAAAAACTCGAATTTTTTAATACGGACTAAGCTCATTTAAGCGCCTTGGCTTCTGTAATGCAATAAACGCCTTAACTTAATTCTCTCTTATGTCGACTTAAGCTACTCTTTCATATTGCCACAGATATATACATACAATTATTGCTCGTTTAAGAATATACGAGCACATTTCAATTTAGTAGTGTAGGGTATCATACCGGTATTGACCAACTACAAGGTTTTCTTAAATTAAAAAATCATAATTTAATTTTTCAGTTAAATTTTGAGAACCTTTTACTTTCTAATAAAGCTAATTTCAATATTGGATTGTTTTACTAAAATGATTTATTATGATTTGTTTGTCAAAAACTGTTAAAATTTTGAAATGAATTTGTTCATTTTTATCCCTTTTTGTATAATTAATAGTTAAATCTTTGGGGTTTTCGGTGAGTCTGTCCGTGTGAAAGCTCGTGTGTTTAGTTTTAATTGTTTTATTGTGTTTTAGGGCTTTTAGCACTTAAGCTCTATACGATAACAACAAAACAAATAACGAAATTTGTATCAGTTTCAGTTCACAAATTCTAAGAATGAATGAATGGAGTCTAAAGTTCGAGATGATGATTTGTAATAATTAAGACATAAAGTTTTTGGGGTGTGAAAGGAAAGGGTGGCGAAAGTAAAGGGTTTTGTGAGAAGATTTTAATGACTTGACACTTAAATGGAGAAAACAAAAGGATGCACGTGCCAGGGACTGAGTAAATCAAAAATTCATAAATTTAATTCTCCTAATTGAAATTTATAATTTGTTAAGATTTCAAAATCTTAAGAAGTTATGAATTTAAGATTTTATGGTGATTTTTAAAAGAACGAAATGAAATGGGAAAATTAAGTTAAATATCATTTAATTTTCCTTTCATTATGTTTTACATTTTTTTTAATAAATGCTCGGATTTCCTTTAACCTTTTTCTTTCTTATCACTTCCAGATGTGGCATTTCTTTTCGGTGGCACCAAATGTGGTGTATGACTTTTTTAATATTGAATCTGCAAATGTAATATTAAAGAAGAAATAACCAGCATCGAGTGTTTTCTGTTGAATATTTAATGGGATTTTGTTGTGTCATTATTACTGAATACAACCATCGCTATTCCATATCCTGGTTATTATTATTCATGTACACCGAAAGATATTTGTTCGATAAAAATTTTTTTCTATACAAAAATATAGAAAATTGTTTATATAGAAAAAATATCTAAAAAAAATTTCATATAGAAAACACTTCTACAGAAAATTTTTCATATAGAAAAATGTTTTTATCGAAAAAATTTCTACAGAAAATTTTTCATAGAGAAAAAATTTCTATAGAAAATTTTTCATAGAGAAAAAATTTCTATAGAAAACTTTTCATAGAGAAAAATTTCTATAGAAAACTTTTCATAGAGAAAAAATTTCTATAGAAAATTTTTCATAGAGAAAAAATTTCTATAGAAAATTTTTCATAGAGAAAAAATTTCTATAGAAAATTTTTCATATAAATAAAATTTCTATAGAAACTTTTTCATATAGAAAAAATTTATCTAGAAAATTTTTCATATAGAAAAAATTTCTATAGAAAATTTTTCATATAAATAAAATTTCTATAGAAACTTTTTCATATAGAAAAAATTTCTATAGAAAATTTTTCATATAGAAAAAATTTCTATAGAAAATTTTTCAAATAGAAAAAATTTCTATAGAAAATTTTTCATATAGAAAAAATTTCTATAGAAAATTTTTCATATAGAAAAAATTTCTATAGAAAATTTTTCATATAGAAAAAATTTCTATAGAAAATTTTTCATATAGAAAAAATTTCTGTGGAAAATTTTTCATATAGAAAATTTTTTTTTCTATAGAAAATTTTTCATAGAGAAAAAATTTCTACAGAAAATTTTTCATAGAGAAAAAATTTCTATAGAAAATTTTTCATAGAGGAAAAATTTCTATACAAAATTTTTCATATAATAAAAATTTCTATAGAATTTTTTTCATAGAGAAAAAATTTCTATAGAAAATTTTTCATAAAGAAAAAATTTCTATAGAAAATTTTTCATATAGAAAACACTTCTATAGAAAATTTTTCATAAAGAAAAAATTTCTATAGAAAATTTTTCATATAGAAAACACTTCTATAGAAAATTTTTCATATAGAAAAAATGTCTTTAAAAATTTTTTTTTATAGAAAAAATTTCTATAGAAAATTTTTCATAGAGAAAAAATTTCTACAGAAAATTTTTCATAGAGAAAAAATTTCTATAGAAAATTTTTTATGGAGAAAAAAATTCTATAGAAAATTTTTCATAGAGAAAAAATTTCTATAGAAAATTTTTCATAGAGAAACAATTTATATAGAAAATTTTTCATAGAGGAAAAATTTCTATACAAAATTTTTCATATAATAAAAACTTCTATAGAATTTTTTTCATAGAGAAAAAATTTCTATAGAAAATTTTTCATAAAGAAATAATTTCTATAGAAAAATTTTCATAGAGAAAAAATTTGTATAGAAAATTTTCATATAGAAGAAAATTTTTCATGTAAAAAAATTTCTATAGAAAATTTTTCATGTAAAAAAATTTCTATAGAAAATTTTTCATGTAAAAAAATTTCTATATAAAATTTCTATAAAAAATTTTTCATATAGAAAAAATTTCTATAGAAAATTTTTCATATAGAAAAAATTTCTATAGAAAATTTTTCACATAGAAAAAATTTCTATAGAAAATTTTTCATATAGAAAAAATTTCTATAGAAAATTTTTCATATAGAAAAAATTTCTATAGAAAATTTTTCATATAGAAGAAATCTCTATAGAAAATTTTTCATATAGAAAGAATTTCTATAGAAAATTTTTCATATAGAAAAAATTTCTATAGAAAATTTTTCATATAGAAAAAATTTCTATAGAAAATTTTTCATATAAAAAAATTTCTATAGAAAATTTTTCATACAGAAAAAATTTCTATAGAAAAATTTTCATATAAAAAAATTTCTATAGAAAATTTTTCATATAGGAAAAATTTCTATAGAAAATTTTTCATATAGAAAAAATTTCTATAGAAAATTTTTCATATAGAAAACATTTCTATAGAAAATTTTTTATATAGAAAAAATTTCTATAGAAAATTTTTCATATAGAAAAAATTTCTATAGAAAATTTTTCATATAGAAAAAATTTCTATAGAAAATTTTTCATATAGAAAAAATTTCTGTAGAAAATTTTTCATATAGAAAAAATTTCTATAGAAAATTTTTCATATAGAAAAAATTTCTATAGAAAATTTTTCATATAGAAAAAATTTCTATAGAAAATTTTTCTTATAGAAAAAATTTCTATAGAAAATTTTTCTTATAGAAAAAATTTCTAAAGAAAATTTTTCAAATAGAAAAAAATTTCTGTAGAAAATTTTTCAGATAGAAAAAAATTTCTGTAGAAAAAATTTCTATAGAAAAAATTTCTATAGAAAATTTTTCATATAGAAAAAATTTCTATAGAAAATTTTTCAAATAGAAAAAATTTCTATAGAAAATTTTTCATATAGAACAATTTCTATAGAAAATTTTTCATATAGAAAAAATTTCTATAGAAAATTTTTCATATAGAAAATTTTTCATATAGAAAATTTTTCATATAGAAAAAATTTCTGTAGAAAATTTTTCATATAGAAAAAATTTCTGTAGAAAAAATTTCTATAGAAACAATTTCTATAGAATTTGTTTTTTGTATTTTTTCCTGTGTATGGTTAAATATTCTCTTCCTCAACCCGGAATCCTTTTATTCCTCCATTCAGTGAGTGACCCAATGAACAACCAATGAGTGCATTGTGGTCACAAGTGTTTGTTTTCGCCAGTTTCTGTGTCTTTCCTTTTCTACAGCTGCTCTGTATCCACCATTAGTTCGTGTCCATTTTGTATTGCATTCCCAGCGTTTTCTGTGGTTGCACAACTTATTGTTACTGTATTATAATATTGTCCAGGAACAATGACAATTCCTTTTTGTCTTGTTTTATTTTTTCCAGTTGAAGTTTTTTTTTTTGTAGCTAAAAGACCGCAAATATTGTGAGAAGAACAATTGTGACAATAAAGTTGTAAAATTGTTGGTTGGATTAAAAGAACGGTTTTTATTTAAATAGCTTTTTCCTCTGGAAACTGTTCATGAGTTTTGGTTAAAATTTGAATTATTTTTGTACTATATTTCTATGTTTTATTGCAGTCAAAAGTTTCATTTAATACAGAATATTTTTATGATTTTTTAGAAGGTTTTAATATGAAACAGAGTTTTATAGAAAACATTAAACAAAGTACATACCATTTTTTTAATTTTCTATAGAAAATTTTTTATATCGAAAAGTTTTGTATAGAAAATTTTTTATATTGAAAAATTGTCGATAGAAAATTTTTTATATTGAAAAATTGTATATAAAAAATTTTTTATATTATTTTCTATAGAAAATTGTTTATATCGAAAAATTTTTTATCGAAAAATTTTCTATTGAAAATTTTCTATAGAATTTTTTTATCAAAAATTTTCTATAGAAATTTTTTTATCAAAAATTTTCTATAGAAATTTTTTTTATCAAAAATTTTCTGTAGAAAATTTTTTATATTGAAAAATTTTCTATAGAAAATTTTTTACATTGAAAAATTTTCTATATGTAAAAAATTTTCTATAGATAATTTTTTACATTGAAAAATTTTCTATAGAAAATTTTTTACATTGAAAAATTTTCTATTTAAATCTTTCTTTGAACCCCCTTTATAGCACTTTTGTCTTAGTCGCCAACAAAGCAACAACAAAAGTGTGGGAAATAAAGAAATGATAAAACTGAAAAATGTTTGTGTGTTTCTGTTCGGATGATAATCTGCGCTTTATGTTGATATTTGTTGGACACAATAATAATAATTCGTATTTATTCAGTCCCTTAAATTATACATAATGTGAGGTTTTCGCTCTGTCTAGAATTAGGGATAATCCTCCTGATGAGATGGTCTAACCAACCATCGAAACGCGTCGAGGAAAGGTTTCCCCACCAACATTTTTTGGTTTTATCAAAAAACTATTTATTACAATAATAAATAATTGTAATAAATTGGGATTCTTAGTGCAATACACTACAGTAAAACTTTTTAATTAAATGTTTACTGTCCCAAATTTTGATAAACCTTTTTAAGAAAATTTTTTACATTGAAAAATTTTCTATAGAAAATTTTTTATATTGAAAAATTTTCTATAGAAAATTTTTTATATTGAAAAAAATTGTCTATAGAAAATTTTTTATATTGAAAAAATTGTCTATAGAAAATTTTTTATATCGAAAAACTTTCTATAGAAAATTTTTTATATCGAAAAATTTTCTATAGAAAATTTTTTATATCGAAAAATTTTCTATAGAAAATTTTTTATATCGAAAAATTTTCTATAGAAAAATTTTCTATAGAAAATTTTTTATATCGAAAAATTTTCTATAGAAAATTTTTTATATCGAAAAATTTTTCTATAGAAAATTTTTTATATCGAAAAATTTTTCTATAGAAAATTTTTTATATCGAAAAATTTTCTATAGAAAATTTTTTATATCGAAAAATTTTCTATAGAAAATTTTTTATATCGAAAAATTTTCTATCGAAAATTTTTTATATCGAAAAATTTTCTATGGAAAATTTTTTATATCGAAAAATTTTCTATAGAAAATTTTTTATATCTATAGAAAATTTTTTATATTGAAAAATTTTCTATAGAAAATTTTTTATATTGAAAAATTTTCTATAGAAAATTTTTTATATTGAAAAATTTTCTATAGAAAATTTTTTATATCGAAAAATTTTCTATAGAAAATTTTTTATATCGAAAAATTTTCTACAGAAAATTTTTTATATCGAAAAATTTTTTATATCGAAAAAATTTCTATAGAAAATTTCTTATATTGAAAAATTTTTTTATACCGAAAAATTTTTTTTAACGACGACACCCTCTTTATGTTGCAAACAAAATCACTCCAATTTTTCTTCTTCAAAAAAAATCTCATTATTCTTTTCCCATTTTAATAGGATTAAAAAATTCCTTATAATCACTCTAAAGTCTATAAAATTTATAAACTTAAAAAGCGCAAAATAACAAACTTTATATAAATATGTATAAATAATAAACAAAATACAAAAATATATAACTCAATTCTTTGCTGATTTATTTAAACATTTCATCAGGATAGTCAAAAATTCCATTCACTTCTATCCCTTTTTCAAATCGGACATGAAATATATAAAACAAACATTTCCCTTCAACAGAAAGTGGAAATGAGGTCGAAAGGGGAAGGAAATGCAAACGAAGGACAACAATTAATCAAGTCAAAGTTAAATATGGTTTATAAAAATGGGTTAGAAAGATTCACAGAATTTCAGAGGTTTTCCTCAACGAACCATTATTTCCTAAATAACTCATGTGATAAATTTTTATATTTGAAAATATAATAAGTATGGGTTACCTTTTTTTCGACTTTTTCCTTATTTATTTTGCCTGGCATTTCGTTGGAAAGCCATTATTTAATCTGTTTGTTGTTTTGGCAAATATTTATCACCATAAATGTGACCCGACCTAAACTAAATAGAGAAAAAAAAAAATGGCATCGGTTTTTATTTGAACTCTATGTAAAATACTATAGTCGTATGTATTTAAAGAAGCATCAACCATTAGTTAAATGAATATAAAATTTTTGTTATGGTTTGGTCTCAAAATAGAAATGTTATTATCAAAATATTACTAAATGTTGATTTATAGTAAGCAGAATCTGTCATGACAATGAATTATCAACCCTTGTCAAATATTCACACATTTTCACCAAAATGCTTAAAGCTATAGCCCAGTAGTTTCAAAATTATGGGAATATCTTCAAAACAAGCCACTCTAATGTGTAAATACGGACTAGCATAGACTAGAACCAACTGTTGGTTGTCGCTTAATAACAAGCTCGTTTTAAAATCGGTAGCCATTTTTATGTGAAATTACTCTTTTGATTTGAAACTGCTGGTACTTGATCACACAATCTTAGCATGAGTATCATGACCATGAATGAATATACAAATAAATAGTTAGTAAACAGTAAAATTCAGTCATGCTTCCACACAGTAACTTTATCGTTATTTTCAAAACTAACCGAAATACAAGTATTTCAAATTTAAGCAACCGAAAACCAATAAAAAAAACTTAAAACGAACATAAATTCTGCTACTTTTTATTATTCTTTATACTTATAAATGGTCTTCCAACAGGGATATTCGAGCTTTGACAGTTATCATTTAGTGAGTCTGTTTTGTCAAATTCCCATAAACAGATATAGAATTCTACGACAGATACAAATAATAAAATTGTTTATCAAGTGAATGTAATGTTCGGGAGAAGTAGCGCGCACTTTATTATAGGACCTGAGGGTTCTGTGACTTAGTCGGTTAGCATGTCTACTACTAAGCATAACATATCACATTGAGATTGGGTTCGAACCCCGGTCACTACAACATTAATTTATGTAATTATTAATTTCTGTTATTTATTAGCACAGCATCCTCTATCGGAAATCGGAAAGCCCTATATTATTAACACGCCTTCGATGTAAAATTGATAAAACTGGCTGGAGAACAAAAAACAATGCGTCTAAATAACAGCAAATTTATGAGGCCCTATGCTCCACTGGGAGTCAAGGATAACAGAAGAAATAACAGCAAATGGCGCAATAATCCAAACTTTTTTTGGCATGAAAAGGATATTCTGCACCAACCAATTTGTGGGTCCTCAAAACCCACCGGTTCGGCGCAAAGAGAACAGAACAAAAAAAATAGTCGGCAAAGTTGCCGTTTTTTATACTTTTAACTAAAATAGGTATTTGTTTTAATGTGTAAGTTTTTATCAAAAATTTTTCTATAGAAAATTTTTTTATTAAAAAATTTCCAAAGAAAATTTTTTTATGAAATATTTTTCTAAAAAAATTTTTTTATCAAAAATTTTTCTATAGAACATTTTTTTATCAAAAATTTTTCTATAGAACATTTTTTTATCAAAAGTTTTTCTATAGAAAATTTTCTTACAAAAATTCTTCTATAGAAAATTTTGATCAAAAATGTTTTTATAGAAAATTTTTTTATTAATAATTTTTATATAGAAAATTTTTTTATCAAAAATTTTTCTAAAAAAAATTTAATATCAAAAATTTTTGAATGAACAATTTTTTATAAAAAAACTTTTCTATGGAAAATTTTTGATAAAAAAATTTTCTATGGAAAAGACGCATTGTTTAAGCTTTTTTTCTATAGAAAATTTTTTTATCAAAAATTTTTCTATAGAAAATTTTTTTATCAAAAATTTTTCTATAGAAAATTTTTTTATCAAAAATTTTTCTATAGAAAATTTTTTTATCAAAAATTTTTCTATAGAAAATTTTTTTATCAAAAATTTTTCTAAAGAAAATTTTTTTATCAAAAATTTTTCTATAGAAAATATTTTTATCAAAAATTTTTTTATAGAAATTTTCTTACAAAAATTTTTCCATAGAAAATTTTTTTTACCAAAAATTTTTCTATAGAAAACTTTTTTATCAAAAATTTTTCTATAGAAAATATTTAAAAAAAAATGACTATTTGCATTTTATCCCAAATTTGTTACATTTATTTATTAATGTAACAGACCAATTTATTGATAAAGTCGATTATCTACGCTTTTACTTATGGTTTATGAACATAATTCTAAAAAGTTTTGTTTGTAAATAAGTATTAATGCGAGGTTTTCGATCTGTCTAAATTGGGGATAATCCTCCTGAAGAGATGGCCTAACCAACCATCGAAACGCGTAGAGGAATTTTGGTTTCTGCGCAAACAATTTTTGGCTTTTTATCAATAAATTGGTCTGTTACATTAATAAATAACTGTAACAGATTTGGGATCAAATGCGAATAGTCATTCTTTTTGAATAATATTTACATCCCGACAATTTTGTTATTTTTTGAAAATATTTTTATCAAAAATTTTTCTATAGAAAATATTTTTATCAAACATTTTTCTATAGAAAATATTTTTATCAAACATTTTTCTATAGAAAATATTTTAATCAAAAATTGATAGAAAATCAAAAAATTTTTTTTATCAAAAATTTTTCCATAGAAAATTTTCCTGCAAAACTTTTCTACAGAAAATTTTTTTATCAAAAATTTTTCTATAAAAAATTTTTTTATCAAAAATTTTTTTATGGAAAATTTTTTTATCAAAAATTTTTCTATAGAAAATTTTTTATCAAAAATTTTTCTATAGAAAATTTTTTATCCAAAATTTTTCTATAGACAATTTTTTTATCAAAAATTATTCTATAGAAAATTTTTTATGGAAAATTTTTGTATAGAAAATTTTTTTATCAAAAATTTTTCCAGGAAAAATTTTTTATCAAAAATGTTTTTATATAAAATTTCTTTATCAAAAATTTGCCTATAAAAATTTTTTTATCAAAAATTTTTCTATGAAAAGTTTTTTATCAAAAATTTTTCTACAGGAAATTTTTTGGATCGAAAATATCTGAAAAAAATTTAAAAATCTAAATAAATCTAATTGTTCAATATTAGAATTTATTTTGTTTTGAAAAATATTCCCAATATTTACAAAAATATTCCCAATGTTTACAAAAATAAAAGTGTCGTGGCAAAAGTGTTCGAGGATATATTTCATTGTTCTCTCGAACCATGAATTTTGTGCAAAAACTTGAATTTTGATTTGTTTCTTGCCTCTTTTGTTTTCGCCTTTCCTTTACAAAGCGGCACCAACCAACTCTGTTAACATCCAAATTCCTACTATATGATTTTAATACTAATTTTCACGAGTTTTATTAATTATCGTGGTATTTACTAAAATTAAAAAAATTCATCGGCTCCTGGTGGTATGTCATCGGTTAAAATCCAGTATTTTCGATATATATTTCATCCTTAATAAATTTAAATTTAAATAAATTCTCTAAAATTTTTAAAAAGGATTACTTATTTTCTTTTGTGTTACAAACGCTATAACTATATGAAAGATACCCCGATTTGTGTAGTAAAATACCAAAAAAAAAAAAAAAAACGTGTGTACAATTTTGTTGAAAAAAAAGAAAGTAACAAATATTTTTATTTATGGTTTTTACACATTCATACGTACAATCAGACACTTTCAGTTTAGTTACTTCCAAATAGATTAACACCAAAGCCAAGTTGGGATAACAAAAACACAACAACAAAAATTATAATACGACAAAATGAAAAAAGAAATAAAAAGGATTTTAGTGGTTATTAAGGGGGCCTTATGGAAACACTACTCGACTTAATTTGTGGGTCTTCGAACCGAATTCTGATTTTCAAAATGATCATTAATTTATAAGCAGGCGTAGGCAGCCCACACCACCAGAAGCCGAAGACTTTTTGAAATTTTCATAAAAGTCACGATCATTAATAAAACTCGTGTTATTTTTGTAAACATAGTTTGAAATAAATCTAACCGAATTGGGAATATTTTCGAAACAGAAATTAATTCTAATATTAAATGATTTCAGATTCTTATATTTTTTAGATACTATTTTTTTAGATATTTTCGATACAAACATTTTTTATAGATAAATTTTTGATAAAAATATTTTTATTTGGAAAATTTTTCGATAAAAATGTTTTTTTTTTCTCTACAGAAAAATTTTCGATAAAAATATTTTGATACAAATTTTTGATAAAAATATTTTGATAAAAATTTTTGATAAAAATTTTTGATAAAAATATTTTTCTATAGAAATATTTTCAATAGAAAAATTTTTAATAAAAGAATTTTGTATAGAAAAGTTTTTGATACAAAAATTTTGTATAGAAAAATTCAAATATTTTTCTATAAAAAAATATTCAACTAAAAAAGTTTTTGATAAAAAAATTTTGTATAGAAAAATTTTTGATACAAAAATTTTCTATATAAAAATATTTTTTTATAGAAAAATTTTCAATAGAAATATTTTTCTGTAGAAAAATTTTCAATAAAAAAAATTTTTGATAACAAAATTTTATATAGAAAGTTTTTGATATAAAAATTTTGTATAGAAAATTTTTTATACAAAATTTTCTAAAGCAACATTTTTGATACAAATTTTTTTTATAAAAAAATCAAATATTTTTCCCTGAAAAAATTTTTGATAAAAATATTTTGTATAGAAAAATTTTTCTGTAAAAAAATTTTCTATAGAAAAATTTTTGATACGAAAATTTTTTATAAATTGATAAAAAAAATTTCTATGGAAAAATTGTTGATAAAAAGGAATTTCCCTAGAAAAATGTTTGTTAAAAAATTTTCTATAGAAAAATATTTGATAAAAAATTTTCTATAAAAAAATGTTTGAGAAAAAAAAAATTCCATAGAAAAACTGTTGATAAAAATATTTAAAAAAAATGGAGTAGAAAAGTTGTTCTTTTTAAAATATCACAAAAAAATACCTATTTTGTTTAGAATATTAAATAACGGCAGCTCTGCCGACGATTTTGTTCTATTTGATACAAAAATTTTCTATAGCAAAATTTTTGATACAAAATTTTTTTTATAAAAAATTCAAATATTTTTCTGTAAAAAAAAAGAAAAATTTTTATACACAAATTAAATAAAAAATTATAATATTTTTCTTTAAAAAAATTTTTAATTAAAAAATTTTTGATAAAAAAATTTTGTATAGAAAAATTTTTCTGTAAAAAAATTTTCTATAGAAAAATTTTTGATACAAAAATATTTCTGTAAAAAAATTTTCTATAGAAAAATTTTTGATACAAAAATATTCTATGGAAAAATTGTTGATACAAAAATTTTCTATAGACAAATTTTTGATACAAAAATTTTTTATAGAATTTTTTATATAAAGAAAAATGTTTGATAAAAAATTTTCTATGGAAAAAGTTTTGATACAAAAATTTTTTATAGAAAAATTTTTGATAAAAAAATTATACATAGAAAAATGTTTGTTAAAAAATTTTTGATAAAAAAATTTCCTATAGAAAAATTTTTGATAAAACAATTTTACATACAAAAATATTTTTCTGTAAAAAAAAAATAGAAAAATTTTTATACACAAATTAAATAAAAAATTATAATATTTTTCTTTAAAAAAATGTTTAATTAAAAAATTTTTGATAAAAAAATTTTTTTGTAAAAAAATTTTCTATAGAAAAATTTTTGATACAAAAATATTCTATGGAAAAATTGTTGATACAAAAATTTTCTATAGACAAATTTTTGATACAAAAATTTTTTATAGAATTTTTTATATAAAGAAAAATGTTTGATAAAAAATTATCTATGGAAAAAGATTTGATACAAAAATTTTTTATAGAAAAATTTTTGATAAAAAAATTATACATAGAAAAATTTTTGATAAAAAAATTTCCTATAGAAAAATTTTTGATAAAACAATTTTACATAGAAAAATTTTTGATAAAAAAAAATTTCCATGAAAAAATTTTTGATAAAAAAAATTTTCTATGAAAAAATTTTTGATAAAAAAATTTTCTATGAAAAAATTTTTGATAAAAAAAATTTTCTATGAAAAAATTGTTGATAACAAAAAATTTCCGTAGAAAATTTTGCATAGAAAGATTGTTGATACAAATATTAATAAAAAAAATGAAGTAGAAAGCTATTTCTTTTTTAAATATGTATCAGAACTACACATTGAAAAATACCTATTTTGGTTAAAATATAAAAAGCGGCAACTCTGCCCACATTTTTGTTGTTCTGTTTTCTTTGTGTTGACCTCTGTTTTAAAGTTAGGAAATTATTAGAATGTAGCTTGTTGTATCCGACGGTTAACGATGCAATATTTCGTCTCTACTGTTTCTTTTTGGTTTTCCACCAATATTCTTGCAACCTGAGGTTTATTTTGTCTAATGCGACGAATACTAGCCTTTTCTTTCTTCTTTAAGTTCTTAAGGCACCTTGCCGTTAATTTGGCCAAATCCTCTGCCTCCGCAGCTTTGAAGCAACCTGTATTAAAGCATCCTGGCATTGTCGAATATTTCTATGGTCTACGGTCTCATGAGCTCTCAAAGTGAACTGGCGTTCTCCTTGGGTAAAAAGTTGTAAATGGTTTGCATCTTTCGTCTCCGTAGCTTTTGAAGCTGCCAGATGTTGCCGTTCTCCGTACAGTCGAATATTTCTCTTTGAGCTAAACGACGTATATTTGATTAATTTTTAATTTCTACTGCTCTTAAGGCAGCTTAATCCAGTTAGAGGTAGTGTAAGTGGGAAAAGGCCAACTCCTGCACCAATTTATTTTATTTTTTTCTAAAGTACGCCATTGGTAAGAAATTTACTTTTATTTAATTTGAAGTTTCTAACTATTATAGTTGAACAAATAATCATTGGAAACAAGTAAGAAAAGCTATAGTCGTTCAAGACCGCCTATATGATACCCTTCACTGTTAAGGTCAAATATGAACCAACAATTTAACAAGTTTTCCTTGTGTCTTAGATACATACATACATATACTATGAGTTATTTTTTCAAAATTTCGAGATTTATGTCATTTTCGGCTAAGGGCCTGATATGGGAGCTAGGATCAATTGTGGACCGATTTTTACCAAATTTTGGTTATTGCTTTATATATAAAAAATATTTATCTGTGCAAAGTTTTAGTAATCAAATGCATTTATCTTTAGAGTTATATACGTTTTTGTGCTATTATGTGTACATAAACGTCTTTTGAGAATGTGTCTTGTATGGGAGGTATGGTCAAATATGGGCCGATTCCTACAAAATTAGTTACACTGATTAAGGTAATCATAGGCAATATTTGTGCTGAATATTATTCAAATACAATCAAATTTGTAAAGGACCACAAAATCTATTCCGGGAAGGCATCCCTATGGGAGGTACCCGAAATAGTAATCCGATTTTGCTCAAAAAGTATAGGCCTTGGACCAAAATATGAGCCTGTGCAAATTTCATCAAATTATCTTTAAAATTACGACCTGTACAATGATAACAAGCTTACATGGATAACCGGCCAGCCAGCCAGCCGGATGGACATCGTTAAAACAACTCAGAGAGTGATTCTAAGCCGATTGGTATACTAAAAGGTGGTTCTTAGACCAATATTTCTATGCGTTACAAACATCAGCACAAACCCAATATACCCTTTTTACCTATGGTAGTGAAGGGTATAAATATTAAATTCTACACTTTTTACCCCCTTTTTGTGTTTTGAAACAAAACGTAACTCAGCACAACCTTAGAAAAAAAACGATCTACATTCCAAATTTCATTAATGGTTAAGCCGTTTATATGTATTTGAATCTGTAAACATCTTAACCCATTATAGCCATCCAAAAGGCCCCCAATTTAAGGACGGAACAAACACCCTCTTAATCCATGTATTCCCCATTTCAAAATCAACATAAGTCTCAGTATTTTATGTGAAATTATACAAAACATAAATTTAAGTAGATATTTTGTAGATTTCTACATTTTTCCTTTAGCCTCTTGGTGACATTTGACAGTTACTTCTGTGTCATTGGTGTGTCCTTGTTGGGTAAGGATAAAAAATTACGACGACGACGACTTTTGCAAATACGAGTATAATAACAAAACGAAAAAAAAACTGGAATAAATATTTTGCTAGTATACTTGTACAAAATACTTTGCATATGAAATGTATTGAAAATTTTTCTTATTTTTTGGGGATTTCGAATCCCCCCATTTTGAAAATGAAGCAACAAAAAGGGAAAGTATTTGTTTAGAATTTGGAGTGGAAGGAGCTGTAATAGAAGTCCTTATATTCTACTCAAGAGGACAACAATATCAAATAAATAATCTATTGTAAATGTCAAAACTATTTTTTAATAAAGCATCTTTTGCTCCTCTTACTGTCATCATTTAACTTCTTTAGTATTCAATTTTTTTTACTTTTTTTTTTTGTTTTCTTTCGTCCTTATCATCTGTTGAGGATAAATATGTCAGTTTATTATTTTTTTTTTTTTTTTGGTTTGGGAAGAATAAAAAAATCATTTGATTTCATTTGGAGGATTTGGTTGAGAGTATAAATTGTGGAGACATTCATTCCATCATTCTTTCCATCTTTCCACATATGCATAAATAATAGATGATGATGATGAAGAAAAATAATAAAATAATATATTTATTTATAAAGATCCTAAGTAAACAAAATGTTGAGTTTATATTAGTTATATTAATCCTTTGGTGTTTATTTCCTTTTTCAGGACTCAAACTTTTTTTCCTTTTCTTTTTCTTTCTTTGGTACGTGAGTAGGAATGTTTTATGCATAAGTTCTTCAATATATCAAATATATTTGGGGAATTTAATATGTGGTTTTGTGAAATAGGTTTCCTTGGTTTGGGTTTTATTTAATCAACAGCCATAGAAAGAAGCTAAAATATTTAATTTTGAATTGAATGTGGATTGGTTTTTCTCCTACCATACGCAAATATTTAGACCAAAGGAGGGGATGGAGATTGAAGTGAATATTCCTACAAGTGTATGAAAAATGTCTCGCCATTTAGCAACTGTCAATGTAACAGCTGACAACCTTTGACATATTGTTAAAGTCAAAAGTTAAAGTTTATGGAAAATAGAAATGTTTAAGAATCTTTGTTGTTATAAATATTGAGTTGTGGTTAAGTTTATCAGAAATAGGGTATTTGAGCATTTTATGAACTGATTTTGAAAATTGTTTTTGGGGTTTTTCAATTTTTAGTATTCCAAATGAATAGGGATTTAAATCAATTTAAATTTAGGAAAATCGTAAAGAAATCTAATTCGTGAGTAAATATTTCAGATAACAGTTTGTGTTTTTTTTTATATTAGAAAATTTTTAGATACAAATTTTTTATGACAAAGAAAAAATTTTCGCTTTTAATTTTTTGTATCGGCTCTGCCGCCAAAATTTATTTGTTATGGTATTTATACTAAAGTGAAAATCATTTAAGGGCATTTTAGTTGAGATATTGAATATGGGCTAAAAATTTTAAATAATTTTGTAACAAGGTATCAAAAGTCGCACAAAATTAAAAAAAAAGTAGCAAAAAGGGCCATGGAAGAAAAGTCGCAGGTTGTGTCGCAGGCCACCTAAAAAAGTCGCAAATTGCGACTTTAGTCGCATAACGGTAACGCTGGTTACATACATCAGCTCAAACTTATAATACCTATGGTGGTGAAGGGTACACATGACAATAACAAAACATACAGCAAATACAATTCTTAGATCACATTTTCATTTGGCCAACCTTGTTTTAAATCATTGGTATCATTAAGCTTTTAACGCTTTAAATGAAATATTATGCATTTTTTTAATATTTAATAGGATTTTTTCAATCCTTCATAAGTTAAGCTGTGGTTTTTTTTTATTGCATCCCTGTACTCGTGTAAAAGTTTAGAAATACTTAAAGTTGATAATGTGGGTAAGAGGAACAATGATATGAATTTTCCAGAGCAAAAAAAAAACTAAAGAAATAAAATACCACAAACTATGCAACTTTGTGATAATAATCTCATAAATTTTGCTTAAAAAAAAGTAAGAGTAGTATGAAAAAAATCAAATTTTCAACAAAAGCCACACTGTACAACAAGTTAGTGATAGTGGAAGTAACAGTGGCACAAATAACTTTTACCAAGGAGTATATAAAAAAAAATTACGCTCAAGGAAAAATGTTAGATTAAACTTAAGAAATGAAAAATTTGTGTAAAAATATCAGATTTCTATATTTTTATTTATAATTGCTTCATCTTGAACAATGTATTGAAAAAAAGTTTCCACTGATATATTTAAAAGATAAATCTTAAAACTCACTTTCTTAAATTTTTCGAGTGTATAGATTTACTTGGACCACATGCAATACAAATTTATGTATATGCTTCTAGACATGAGTTAAGGAAAGTTAAGTGCCTCAATTGGCATATAAGTGGAGCGAGTAGAGCAGTAGATGTAACTAGTGGTGGTTATGGTTGCACTGGGAATGGGTAGTATTATTACAAAATGATGGTAAAAAAACCATAAAAACCAATTTAGTACCGAAGTACTTTCAACTCTTGAGTAACTGATAAAGTTTTTTTACAGTTACGGAGTTGGTCGTTCTTTTTTTTTTTTTCTTTACGCAAACAAGTGTTATTGCTCTAATAGTTGAAGGTGATGGTGGACAGTAGTGTCAGGAAGAGCTACAACAGCAACAAAATTAGTATTAGAACAAGAACAAGAGATATAGACCACAGGCCACTTGTCATACCGCACAAACACTAGTACTATTCGCTGCACTAGATTAGGGTACTTTTATACTATAGAAATTTTTACATCGAAAAAGTTTTGTAAAAATTTTTACATTGAAAAATTTTCTATAGAAATTTTTACTTCAAAAATTTTTCTATAAAAATTTTTGCATCGAAAAATTTTTCTATAAAAATTTTTGCATCGAAAGTCTCTATAGAAATTGTATACATTGAAAATTTTCTATATTTTTTACATTGAACAATTTTTTATAAAAATTTTTACATCGAAATATTTTCTTTAGAAATTTTTACATTGAAAAATTTTCTATAAAAATTTTGACATCAAAAAAATTTTCTATAGAAATTTTTACATTGAAAAATTTTCTATAGAAATTTTTACATTGAAAAATTTTCTATAAAAATTTTTACATCGAAAAATTTTCTATAAAAATGTCGAACATTTTTTTATGAAAAATTTGCATAGAGAAATTTCCTATTTCTAAACTTTAAGTTTTAAAACATTCTCTGTATAAATTTTTAATTTAATTTTTAATCGAAAAGTTTTGAATACAAATTTTTATATCAAAATATTTGCTTTAGAAATTTTTACATCGAAAAATTTTTACATCAAAAAAATTTCTATAGAAATTTTTACTATGAAAAATTTTCTATAAAATTTTTTACATCGAAACATTTTTTTTTAAATTTCCTAAATTAAACAATAAATTTTTACTTCGCAAAATTTTCTATAGAAATTTTTACATCAAAAAACTTTCTATAAAAATTTTTACATCGAACATTTTTCTATAGAAATTTTTAGATCCAAAAAATTTTCTATAGAAATTTTTACATCGAAAAATTTTCTATAGAAATTTTTAGATCCAAAAAATTTTCTATAGAAATTTTTAGATCCAAAAAATTTTCTATAGAAATTTTTACGTCGAAAAATTTTCTATAGAAATTTTTACATCGAAAAAACTTTTATAGAAATTATTACATCGAAAAAATTTTCACATCGAAAAATTCTCTGTATAAATTTTTACTTCGAAATCTTTTCTACAGAAATTTTTGCATCGAAAAATTTTTAATACAAATTTTACAAAATTTTCTATAAAAATTTTAACATCAAAAAATGTCTACAGAAATTTTTTACATCGAAAATGTTTGCATCGATTTTTTTTTTTAATTTTTACATTGAAAAATTTTCTATAGAAATTTTTACATCGAAAAATTATCTTTAGAATTTTTACTTCGAAAAATTTTCTATAAAAATTTTTACATCGAAAAGTTTTCTATACAAATTTTAAGATCGAAAAATTTTCTATACAAATTTTTACATCAAAAAATTTTCTATAAAAATTTTTACATCGAAAAATTTTTCCATTAAAAAATTGTTCGATGTAAAAAATTCCTATAGAAAATTTTTCGATCTAAAAATTTTTATAGAAAATTTTTATATATAAAAATTTATATAGAAAATTTTTTAATGTAAAATTTTTTTCAAAAATTTATATTTTTGATCTAAAAAATTTTATAGAAATTTTTATCGATTTAAAATTTCAATAGAAATTTTTCAATTTAAAAAAAATATTATTCGATGTAAAAAATTCTATAGAAAATTTTTCGATTTGAAATTTCGATAGAAAATTTTTCGATGTAAAAATTTCTATTGAATTTCTATAGAAAATTCTTTGATGTAAACATTTTTATAGAAAATATTCGATATAAAAATTTCTACAGAAAATTTTTCTATGCATAAATTTCTAAAAAAAAATTTCGATGTTAAAATTTCTTAGAAAATTTTTCGAGATAAAAATTTTTCAAATTCTTCGATGTAAGCATTTTTATAGAAAATTTTTCGATATAAAAATTTCTACAGAAAATTATTCGATGTAAAAATTTTTATAAAAATTTTTCGATGTATAAATTTCTATAGAAAATTTTATAAAAAAATTTTTGATGTCAAAATTTCTATAGAAAATTTTTTGATGTAAAAATTTTTTTAGACAATTTTCCATCAAAAAATTCTATAGAAAATTTTTACATCGAAAAATTTTCTTTAGAAATTTTTCCATCAAAAAATTCTCTGTAGAAATTTTCACATCATAAAATTTTTTATAAAATTTTTAGAGAGAAAAATTTTCTATAGAAATTTTTACATCAAAAAATTTTCTATAAAAATTGTTACTTCGAAAAATTTTCTATAAAAATGTTTACTTCGAAAAATTTTCAGAAATTTTTACATCAAAAAAATTTTTTTTAAGTTTTCAGAGAAAAATTTTCTATAGACATTTTTACATCGAAAAATTTTCTATAGAAAATTTTACATCAACAATTTTTTATAAAAATTTTTAGATCGAAAAATTTTCTAAAGGTTTTTTTATATCGAATATTTTTTTTTTTAATTTTTACATTGAAAAATTTTTTATAGAAATTTTAACATCGAAAAATTTTCCATAGATATTTTTACATCGAAAAAAAATCTATAAATTTTAACATCAAAAAGAAAAATTCTCTATAGAAATTTTTACATCAAAAAATTTTTAAAAATAAAAAATTTATTATAAAATTTTTACATAAAAAAATATTAATCCCAAAAATTTGTTTCTTTGAAAAGTCATCAGTTTTCATCTAATAAATACAGATAGTCTAAAAGTGCCTCTTCAACTCTCAGGCGTTCAAAACAACCCACATGCTGTACACATATTACTTTATCATACGATAGCCAACCAAAAAAAAGTAACATGAACATCAAAAATATTATAGCTGGGACATATTATTAAACAAAATTATTTGTTGTTGCACTGAATGTACAAAAATAAAATAGAAATTATGGAAAAATAACTAAAGTTTTCAAGCAAAAAACCAAACAAAAAGTTCATGACACTACCAACAAACCGCACTATATAAATTTGCAGTAAATCTGGAAGAGGTCATTAACTAGAAGCATGTTAACTGATGAAGGATTTTTAATAAATTATCATCTTTGGCAAATAACAGATTATTGGACATTGTGGTAAGTATTAATTAATGATAAGAGTGGGTTTTAGATTTTCGATTTTCAAGTTCATTTTTATCTAAAACACATTTTAATTGCATTAAACGATTTAAATTAGTTTGAAATATTGAAATTTATCATTGCATATTAATATGCATATTAACCCCCCGCACAATCGATGCATCATGGTCCGAAAGGGTTAACGGTCTTTCTTTAATTAATCATTTTTTTATTTTAAGCCTTTTCTACGTTTATACAAAATAATTAAAATGAGTTCACTTACCTTATGTGCATTTTTCAGAAGCAATTATATCGCGTCATAGATTGAGATTGAGACGACTCATTTTTGTCCTTAAATGACTGTTAATGAAAATTTCATAAAAAAAAGAGAAAAAAAACTATTCCACCTCCTCTACAATTGTCCAGCATTAGTGAAAATTATTGATTACATTAAGGAATCATATTCGACTGGATGGTCACACAAATCTTTTCTTGCAAATAAGTTTTAAGTATCACTTAAGATCCACTTGGATAAAATTAAATAATTATATTAGTTTACCCTGCAAAAAAATAGATTGTTAAAAAAATAAGAAGAAACATATGTAAACTTCATTTAACTTACATATAAATCATTTTTTCTAGCTTCTCATCAACCGGAGCAATTAAAAAATCACATTTTCAAGTGCATTGCCAACCCTACTTCACTTAGTCCTGAGGATTTGTGGACTCATCTTGTAAAAGTAACACAACTTCTTGGCCTTAGTCTTTTAACAGATCCCCCGATAACAACAAATTAATAAAATTAGAATAATTAAAAGTTAGATCTGCTACAACAACAAAAATCTAGTCTTAATTATGTAACTTGGCGTTCTTTTTTATGCCGATTGCATCTACTACCACTTTCACTCATTCCTCGTGTTGAAGTAATGGCTTAATGCCTTCTGTTCTTCCACATTGTCATTGACTTATGCCCAGCATATATCAAAATTCTCTTGATACCCTTCACATTTTTAACTATTCCGTCAACCTGCTTCACTTTGTTCTATGGATTTGTGGACACATTAAAATCATTATTTATTAACGTAAGGCAACGGTTTTGATTGGTCTTAATTTGGTAAGCCCAGACTTGTCCTGGTTATCTTTTATCTTAACTGTGGACACTGACCTCCTCGTGGTATCTCCTTAACAACCGTTAAAGTAATAATCTAACAAATGACGCCGTGCTAGTAACGCGCTCCTGGAGAAAACAATTACTATTAACAATTACTACTAACAATTAATATAAGAAGAGCACGTCCAAAACATAAGGTACGATCTTCATTTGTTTGCATAAAACATACCCAGATATGATATCCAACCAGACGTGTCACTTAAAAGGCATTTCAGTCCATTGTCTCCGAAAATATGAATTCTGGCACAACTGATCTTAGGATATGGCAACGAACTTAATGCATTCTTGTCTCCAACATTCATGTAATAGATTGACACCCACCTTATTTCCAGCGTGTGACAGGGTCCTCATGACACCCTCCACATTTTCAAGTGCAAAAATCAGTCCTATAGATTAATGTAACCCAATTTCTTGGCAATAATAAATTTATAAAGACAATTTTTGTTAATAATAAATTGTTTAATGTGTTCCAACAATCAAAACCGTTTTTTTTTTTTTTCTCAATTTTACTTTACAACACTATTTACCACACATTTTAAGTGTTTATTGAACATTTTCACACTATTTTTTTTCATATTTTCTCTATAATTTTTAATATTTTAGTATTTTTATATTAATTTTTATAACCATCATTCAATTTTGACTTAAATCTAGTTTCATTTTACAAACGTCACTATTTTAAGCTTGGTATTTCATATTTGTTTTGATTACTTTTTCCTGTTTTTTGTTTCCTTAACAAAATTAACGGTATTTTTGTTAATATATGCGACTATATATGAAACACCCTGTTTAGATTATTATATCACTTTTGACATTTAACCACTAAACGTACCCCAGCTGAAACTGTCATTTAGCTTTTTGTCATTTTTTTCGGCATTTAACAGAATTGCGGCGCTGCAAAGGGAAAATAGCAAAAGAAAAAAATCATAAAAGCAAGGAAAAAGAATAGGCCATAAGAAAAAAAATCTTTTTTGCTATATATTTTTATACAACAACAAAATAAAATTTAGAAAGAAGAAAATATAAGTTTAAAAGAAAAAAAAGTGAAAACGAAAAGCAATCAGCAAGGACTAGGAGGTGCCACAAAGGAGAAAACTCTTCAGCCGAGAAAAAAAAACGTTGAGTGAATCTTTTGCTCGAAAGAACGAACAAGGGAAGTGAAGTAAAAACAGGCAAGGTCGTCATCGTTGTCATCAAAAACTAAAAAAAAACACACACAAGCAACATGGTAAGTTTTATAAAAAGTAACCAAAATATCAAGAAAAAGGATTACAAATTTTAAACTTTAGTCCCACATTAAAATGTCCAAATGACCCCCACTGACAAGCGTTTTGAAATGCTTTATACTTTAAGGTGTAGCTTCTAAATTTTCCCCTTAAAAAAAATTTCATTGAAATGCGGTTGACTAGCTATTACTTGACTGACGGTCTAGATTGAACTTTGACCAAAATTATAAAATTAACTCTTAATAGATTAATGTTAAACATTGTTTAATATTTAGTAAATAAATTCTCTTAATATCTTCTAGGATGTGTTCCTGATGATAAGAAGACAAAAAACCACCATCTTTACGGATGCCAAAGAAAATACTTCAGTGGCAGAATTAAAGCGCATGCTGGAGGGTAAGTTGTTGCTTCTTAGGTTTTCTTGTTGTTTCTGCCTCATCTAAGAAAATTTTTAAAAATTTGCTAAAACAACAAATATGTATTTTTCTATTTTTTAAGGTATTTTGAAAGTCAAACCTGCGGATCAACGTTTATACAATCAAGACAATGATGTTATGGATGATGACAATACTTTGCAAGATTATGGCATCACAATGTCAACAGCAAAGGCGCAAGCACCTGCTCAATTAGGTCTGGCATTAAGGTAAGTTATGGGCATTTTATCAATTAATTAAAATATAAGGTACACTTTGCTTTCACCGTTTTGCATTAGTTTTAAGTGGTTGTCGAAATAAATAGATTTTCGACGGTATACTATAAGCTTAGGTATTTGTAAACATAACACCATCTAAATATTAGTTGATTTGTATCCGAATAACAATATTATCGTTGTTTGCGGGAGGTTTTAATTTATTGCCTTAATATGAAGAAATCTGCGGCTGAGGCTCTTCAAATGCTCTCAAATACCTATGGTGAGGCTGCTATTAGTGAAATAACGTGCCGGGAGTGGTCCAACTCTCCAAGAACGGTGATTTTGACTTCAAGATCTGTATTTGGTAAGACCAGCTCATCGTGTTTCATAGGTTCTTTAAACAGACTGATTTTGTACCTTAATATAAATAAATCTGCGGCTGAGACTCTTCGAAAGCTCTTAAATACCTATGGTGAGGCTGCTGTTAGTGAAAGAAAATGCCGAGAGTGAATCCAGTGATTTTGACGTCAAGGTCATGCTCCGTATTTGGTAAGACCACCTCGTCGTAGTGTATTATGAGTTGTTAAAACCAACTGAAACAATTACAGACGATCGTTATTGTATACAATTTATGCGTTTGAGCCGAGCTTTGAAACACAAAAGGCCGCAATACAAAGAGAAGCAAGATAAAGTGATTCTACATCATAACAATGCTAGACCCCATGTTGCGTAAGTGGTCTAGACATACTTGGCAACGTTGAAATGGGAAATCCTATTGAACCCGCCGTAATTACACTTACGACACGGAAATATAAAGATTCCGACCAAGGACTGCTACTTCCTCTTCTGCGATATTTCCAATTATATTGCAGTTACAACAACAACACTTACTCAATTTGAGATTGAATTGATTAATATTTACCATAAAATCAAAGGTGTAGTGGAATTGGCCAAGCCGTTGTAGATTTTGAGGTTATCATGGGGACCTTAACTTCTTGCATCACAATAATTTGGTACCATCTGTGTGAGGACAGATGACCTCAATTGTGCCAGAATGATGCTTTAAGGGTATCATAATATATTAGCAAAATTTCAAACTGATTAAACGAAACAAGATTTTTTATTCTGATAAAGGCATTATTTGGAAGCCAATCGATCAAAAAAACAACACATAAGACCAGTAAGAGATTAATTTAAACGAATTAAACTGCTTATGGCCTCTTGGAAGCCCTGGATTTTACCTTGAAGCCTGATATACATATATGTTTCTTAGGGAAAGAAAGCGTTAACATATTTAATTCGCTTTTGAAACACTACAAAATTGATCCTTTTGTGAAGCTTATTATTATAGGCGGCGACAATTTGGTTCTATATATCAATGTCAAATAGAGGGACTGGGAGCAAAAGAGATGAACCTTTGATGATATTGTTTCTACATCGTTTCTATATCGTCTTGCGAGTCAACGTACCGGTATCTCCCTCTCTTATTCAAGGAATGTATGTCAGCCACATTACATTGCTTAGTGGATGTATAATTTTCCATTATGATTCACAACGTGCATAAGCATGATAACCGGCCAAGTACGTGGGATAAAGGGATTCCGAACATATGTAGATTATAAAGACACGTCCGAATTAGTTGAACACATTCTCTAACATAAGTCTAAACTGCAAAAATCGAAGACATAAGTTTCTACGCATAATCTGCAAAGTACTAGATGACATCCATCCAATATTGAGAGCTTCATTGTGGAACTCACCTGGTATCAATTATCATAATTCAGTATCCATTTTATTGTCATTATGACTTCTAGTCTATTTTTGTTCTCATACTTTTATCATTTCTTTTTTCTACTTTTCGGGCTTCAAAACTTTCCCTACATCATCTTATCTTGACAAAAATGTAAGGTGAAAATATAGAAATCTACAACCCGGAACTGGTTTTAAGCTAATGAGGATGAAGAAATAAATAGAGAATTTGTTGATTGTTCATTTTTTTTAAGAATGAAATGCAATTCGCTACTTAGTTAACGTTTAATATTTAATTGTGAAAGGTTATCTGAACAAATTTATGCCCCAACCCCTATATTAATTTTCTTACCAGATTTTAACCCAATAAGCCTAAAACTAAAGATATCAATATTTAAGAAAGATTCATACAAATACTATAAACCTTCTAAGTAATTCAATAGCCACCGAATAATACTAAAAATAGTAACGTTCCCACGGCAGTCGGTTCTTCGTTCCGGAACGACTCGGAAATCTTAAGATCCCGACCAAGGACTGTCACTTCTGCGATATTATCAATAATATCGCAGTTACAACAACTACTAAAAATAGTAATTTCTTCAAAAAAAAAAAACATAATTGAGCCATTTAAACAATTTCGTTATCAAAATCATTGATATTTTATAACATATCAAATTTACTATAGTCTGAAGCAATATCTGTCTACTGTATTCATTTTTATCATTACTAAAACATTCCACAAAAAGAACTTTGGTTCTAAAAGAAAAATTCCAAAGACTCTAGCCATTACGTGTTAATATGGATGATTAACGATAGATGGACTTGTGAGATAATCTTCCATATATACATACATATTTCACTTGTTTAATGTTAAATGTCTTTAAGGCAGTTCCTTGTCTACGGTTTTTAATGATATGAAAAAAGTATCGCTGTTCTTTTTGTTTATTTATAAACAATTTTCCAATTTTGTATATAGCGTGTATGTAATTATTGTATAATTCAAAGTCCCTCTCTTTTTCATTCTTATCGTTATTTCGAATCGCTGAGTAACACATTTTTTTTTTAAATTGATATTAACTTTAAAGATGAATAAATAATAAATTTTTTAGGTTTCTATTAAATAAATATACACATTAATGTCTTATAATGATTTATTAATTTTTTTTGTTGTGTTGTTAAGGTCAATTTTTACAGTTTTTTGCTCTGTCTGGACTCTGTTTTAATCAAATTTTGTCGCTATCGCTGCAATACGCCTTCATTCATGTTGAGTTTTTATTATTGGATTTTGTATAATTCATGAAGAGTAAATTTATTCGACTTGTTTAATGATTTTCATTTAAAAGTTTTTTAAAGAGAAATTAGATTCCAGAAGTTTTTCTATTTGATTAGTCATATCTCGATTACTTTCAAACCGATTTTAATAGTTTCCTTACCAAAAATACTGTTGACAAATTATGTCTAGTCAAACGATTTTAATGACTCCATCAGCAAAAATATTGAAGACAAATTGATCTTTCGATTTTTTAAGTGTGATATACCTTAATCTTGCATGGTTTCGTTTAAGTAAAAAAAAAACCAACAACTCAAATGTTTTTCATATAAACCTGAGACTAATTTTGACATTAATAAAAGCCCAATATCCCTGTTATCCTTGACTCCCAGTGGAGCATAGAGCCTCATATGCACCCTGAAATATAAAAAAAAAAAATGTAATTCATTAATTTTATCAAAAGCGAATTAACATATGATCTAAAAAACTCCGTGTCTAGCACATAAATGGTGCTACTTTTATTGCATTCACCTCTTTTTTAGTAAGTTATCTCCTTAAAAAGAAAGCTACTTTTGTTATTTTTAAAACAACAATAAAACGTTGGTTTGCTGACTTTAAACATTGTCGTAGAGATACCAATGGTGCAGACCTCTAAATGAGGCAGTAACCCTTGGTTATAATGAGGAGCCTCATTATAGCCAATGTAGATTGAACCCAATTTTAAAACTTAGGAAACACGCCATTACCAGTCGGATCAAACAAGGCTATAACCAGCCATTTAAACCTCTTTCTGGACATACAGCAGTCTACAATGACAAACAATTCTAGTTTTTTGAAACTAAAAACAAAAGATTATTTTTTAATCTTTATATTGTACATAAAAGCCTTTTGTCGGTCTCACAGACCAATGCGCGGTTATTGAAAAGTTAAAACAATCACTGGTTGCCAGCATCGTGCTAATTTAGCAGTTCCTTTTGGTATGTCATCATCTTTCTGATGACATACCAAAAGGAACATTCAAACTTTTACATCACACAGTTGGAGCCCTCCTCAAGGTATATCAGGAAAGATCTTCGCATGTAAGAGAATAGCGTCCAAAGATATGTACAAGGTTCTTTAGATCAAACCTCGTACGTGGCAGCATTGAGCAACATTCATAGTGACGCCAACAACTCCGCGATTTCAGATTGTCTCATGGATGTTGTATTAGGAGGTCGGCCAACGCCTGTAGCTGAAGAAAACAAAAATTTGATTCAGAAAACAAGTCTTTCTAGCGCAATGAGATGGGAATAGAGTAACAGATTAAACATCTTTCGGTTCCGCATAGACTGTCCCCCAACATATGCCCAGCATGTGGACAGGGTCTTCACGATACCCCCACATTTCCAACTGTACCGCCAACTCTACTTCACTAGTCCTGGGAAAATAGCACAATTTCGTGGTCTTGAACCAAATTCATAACATTTTAAATGTTAGAATTGTTACAACAAAATCGTTTTGAATAATGGAAAATTGAGGTTGCGTGAGTTAGCTGGCATCTTATACAGGGTTTTCCAATAAGTACTAGAGAACTTTTTTTTCGTCTACTAAATTATCACAGACTTTTCAAAAATGGTCGCCTTTAAGAAATTTCACTCAAATGAAGAGGCTAACGCAGAAACTGAGGCTTATTTTGAAGCAAAAGATAAATCGTGTTACAAAAAAGGCAATGTAAAGTTAAAGCATCGCTGAAATGATTTCGTTGATATTGATGGAGATGACGTTGGTGTATAAATCTTCTTCTTCTGTTATCATTGACTCCCAGTGGAGCACAGGGCCTCAATCATTTATATCGAACTATATTGCGAGATGTTAGGCATACATCATTCCATGAATAGTTTGCTGCTTGTAACTCCGCATCAATTGACCTTCTCCACGTTCTAGATTCCAACGAAGCACTTGTCGAGCAATGTTGGTATTTGGCCTTCGAAGTGTGTGGCCTATCCACCGCCATTTCCTTTGACATACCTCTATAGAAGAGGTTTGTAGCGTTTAGTAGATATTCATTTCTTATGCGATTTGGCCACCATATATTAAGGATTTGCCGCAAGCAGTTGTTTGCAAAAGTTTGTAAGTGCTTACGATGGCATTTGTGCGTTTCGCAACCGTAATACAAGATGGACTTGACATTCGAGTTATATACTCGTAGCTTAGTTGTTGTTAATATTTGCCGAGATTTTCAAATAGCTCGGAGAATGCCGAATGCATTTTGCCTTATTAATACGCGATTCAGTATCCTCGTCGGCGCCACCTTTTGTTGATACCAAACTTCCAAGATAATTAAAGGTACCTGGACATCCAATAACCTCGTTATTCACATTGATGTGTGTCGACGGGTTTGCGCTATTAGAAATATTTATTTCCAGCCCAGCTGCCCGAGATTCAACAGTAATAGTGCTTGTGTTTTCTTGAAGGCGACCTGAGCTTTGGCTTAGAAGACATACATCATCATCGTATTCTAAGTCCTCGAGTTGTTTAAAGGGTGTCCATTGGATACTTCATCTACCATTCAGTGCCGTGGGCATTATATTGTCGATATATAAATCTAATTTTGAACAAAAAATAAAATTGTTTTCCTTATTTGGCTCATATCGGCTACTACTTAATTATCGCAGACTTTTCAAAAATATTTGCCGACAAGAAATTACGCTATTCAGGCCTATTTTGAAGCAAAAGACAAATCGTTAAAAAAAAATGGTATTGTAACGATAAGGCGACGCTGGAATGACTTCGTTCACATTGATGGAAAAAATCTAATTTTGAATAAAAATAAACTACTTTTCTTTGTAAGGCCAGGGACTTTTTAGCCCATGTGCTTTAACAAAAAATTAATTATAATTTATTGAAGAATTAAAAAATAATTGAAATTTTGAGAATTAAAAAGTATATTTTCTTTTACACAGATTTATTAACAGCAATTTTATTTTTATGTTTTCTTGCAGAAAGGAAGGCGGTGAAATAGAACCACTCGAAATTACACCATATTCATCACCACCTGACTTACCCGAGGTCATGAAAAATCAAGAGGCAGCAAATGGCAAAGAACAAGTGGCATAGACGACCGTCAATTGAGAGACAACTATTAAAGCAAAAATATAAAGAACAACAACATGAAATAGGAACAGCAAAACATTACAGCAATGCAACACTTTCTTTCAAACAACAAAAATTAAAATCAATTAAACTAACATTATTTTCTTCTTTGTTATTAATTTTAAATAACATAATTATTACAAGAAAAACAAACTAAAAAACAAACTATTTAAGTCGAATGAAAATATACAGGTAATTGCTAAAAACGAAAAAAAAACAGAAATTAATAAATTGACAACTATTAAAATGAAGGGATTTGAAAATGAAACCCTTGAAATTCATAAACATATTCAGAAAAATGTTAAACAATTTAAATAGCTTGATCATAATGATGATATACTAAATACATATATATTTTTCTTTCACTTTCTTCTAAAGCTTAAAATTAAATTAATTAAACTTTTAAAAGAAACTTAAAAAGTGTTGTACTAAATGCTAAGATTTACTCTTTGTTGTCCTTTCTTACGAGATAACAAACAACAACAAAAAAAACTCTCTTTAAAAAAATTTTTAGTTTTTTTTTTTAAGTAAATTTATTTAAAAAATAAAATATTTAAAAAAGGGGGGCTCAATTTTTTTGAATTTTCAATTTATTTTAAGTTTTTCTTCTTATGGTTTAGTTTTTCTGCTTTTTTTCTTTTGTTATAAATTTTTAATAAAATAAATTTTAGTTTAAAAAATTTTAATTTGAAAAATTTATAATTTAAAATACAGTCCATTTCACTTAGATGTACCCACCCTAAGCGCCTAACTTAAATGACTTATAAGGAAATCGACTTTTAAAATGCCCTTTGGAATAGGAAATAACAGAAAGTCATTTCAAAGGGAGAAAATATACAAAATTCGAAAAGGTTTATAAAGCTCTTATAAAATTAAACTCGATAAAAAACTGACTATACTAAAGTTTCTTTATGAAAAGTCAACTTAACTATTTTTCGTGTGAAATTTTTTTTTTTACTGTATTTAGGATATTTTGGTTTGTAAGCTTGAGAGGTGCTTCTATAGAATAAATTATTTACATTGCGAATTTTTTTCGGAATGAAACCACATTCTGATTTCAAAGTGAAATTAATTTTTTCGTTGTTTATTCAATATATGAACAATTAATGAGTGTAATTTCCGAAACAAAGATAGCGTTATAGATTTCAATTGCAAAAAAAAACGTATTTTGTAATTTTTAAAGCATTTAACGTATTTTGGAATCTAAAGAAGCTAAAACCATTTCGAACAACTACGGAATCGTTTTAATTCAGTTTTAATTAACTCGATTTTAAGCATACAAATTAGAACAGGGGGGTTACTGCGTATCTCGATTCGAAAATAAAACTGTTCGAATTTGTATGCTTAAAACATTGTGTTTCGAAAGTAATTTCTTTCGAATCGAGTTACGCGGTAACCCCCCCAGTTTTATTTTCGAATCGAGATACACAGTAACCCCCAAGATTATTTTTGAGCTTTCGGAGCCTCATTAGTTCTTAGGAAAGAATAATAATAATCTTTTTTTTATGGTTCCCTGTTGAAGTCTCAGTTTTAATGTCAAAATGGGCTAAATATATAACTTTACGCATATTCTGAACTGTAGTAACTTATTTTAAATTCTACTGTAGGGGTCTAGATTGTTACTACAACATATTATGCAGATTATTATAGTATTTAGTTTCTCGAGAAAATTTCGCGGAATTAATTTTTTCTTGAACCTAACCTTTAGCGATTTCAATCACATTTTTCACTTAATTTTTAACTTATAAAATTATAACTTCAGCATTTTGTCTTTATCCCTATTATATTTTTTACGAATTAAATATTTGCTAAAAAATTTTGACTTAGTTTCAAGAAAGTTAAAATGATATTGCCAAGCATTATAAAAAGATTTTTGTTTCTCAGAATATGGAAAATATATTGAAAATATACCGATTTACTTCAGCCTAATTCTCAAAACAGTCGTTTTTCTTAATCGTTTCGAATGGTTGCATTTAAGTGAATCTAACTTTATCATAAAAAAATATAGTTAAAAAAAGAAATGAATTAAATTATTTAAAAAAAGTCTTTAAATTCTTAAACAATTCAAAATAAAATCTTTAACTAAATTTCAAATTTTATTTAATTAAAATTATTATTTTAAGTTAAAATTGTTTCTTTTAAAGCAAAAAAACTTTCTTTTCAAAAGAAAGTTTATTAAAACAATTAAGTAATAATTAAAGAAAAGCCTTGTTAAAATCTCTTTAATGAAAAGAAAACAGAAAATTGTAAGAAATCATTAGAATTAACGAAAAAGAAAAAAATAAGAAAAAAACACATTTTATGATTTTTAGTTCATAATTATTTAAATAAAAGAGAATTGAAATTAAAAAAGAAATTTAATCTTAACTTTCTCTAAAGGCATTATTATTGAAATATGCTATTAAAATTAAACTCACTATTTTTGTTTCCTCTTTTTTTTAATTTTATTTTTTCTTCTAATTAATTTATAAATTATAATAATCGTTCGGTTTAATTTAATTAATTAAAAAAAAAATAAAAAAATATTAAAAAAATAAAATTAAATTTTATAAACTTAAACATTTAGTATCGTAAATTCATACACTATCCTCTGAATCGCTTATTGTTTGCATTTCACTGCCCTCTGCTGGTTGTTCCTCCTCCTCAACAAAAGCCGCATTTGATGTTTGTTGTAGTTCCAGATTTTCTAAATACTCCTGCAAGCGATCTTGAAAGAAATTTATATAGGATTGTTTTTGCTGTGATGTCGCTGGAAAATAATGGCCACCATTGTGTTCGAGAACTTCGACATTCTTAAAGTGATTGGCCAATTCTTGGCTCATTTCTTTGGGTATAATTTCGTCGGTTAGACCATAAATATGGAGAGTGGGAATGATAACGGATTCTTCGTAGGCACTTTTATGCACTAAACTGCCGGATAGGAAGCCAGAGGAAAGTATGGCAAATTCCGGACGTATAGAAGTCACTGAAAATTTTTAGAAGAGAAATGAATACTAAAAGGTTTTGTATAAAGAAAAATATAAAAGAAGTTTATAGGGAAAATAATATAATTTCGATATTTTTAGATCCACCATGTTTAAAAGCCTATCAAGTAAGAGTGTTATATTCGGCTGTGCCGAATCACCACCAAGTTGTGTTTAATTTAGAAACATATCTCATATATCTACGAGGGTTCGACTAATTCAAAATGTGGAGCAAATGTGATTTCTATAAAATTTGACATTTCTATAAAATTTTACATAATGACCAAAAGTTACATAAAACTTCTCTGCTCTAAATTTAGTTGTCATAGATATTACAATTGTATTCAATTTATCAGCGTAAATTTGATTCCCGGGGCAGGGTTATATGGGAGCTTTAACTAAATATGAACCGATTTCGCCCATTTTCAGTACACACATTCTATAGCACATCGAAAATACTTTTGTAAAATTTTGTCTTTCTAGCTCTTGTAGTTAAGGAGCTATCGCGCTTGTAACTGACGGACAGACGGACATAAACCCACTTTCCTTTTTATATTTTTGTGTTTCCGTAAGTTTTTTATATGTGAGGTACTGTCAAATGGTGACCGATTGTGACGAAATTTTGCACACTGGCTGGGATTGACATAATATAGTGGTTATATCTGCTTTAGTTTTAGGTTTATTGGCATTCAAGTGTATTTAGGGGAAATTTAGGCTGTTTTCTAAGTGTTTTGTATGGGAGCTATGGCTAAATGTGAACCAATTTTGATGTAATTTTATATGCTGCCCATGGCTTATATAGAAATTATATATACCAAATTTTACCATCATAGCTATTATAGTTTGTTATTAATTAGCAAATAAGCGATCAGCCTAGGCGTGGTTATAAGGGAGAGATTTTGCCCAATTTCATTACCAAAATTTTTCTCAGAAATGAAGAATATTTTTACTAAGTTTCAGTGAGCCAGCTCTTTTCGTTTATTCGTTATTGTGATTTCAATAGACAGAAGGAGATCAATCGTCTTAGAATTTCATAAGGATTCAGAATATATATCGTTTTCTTTTCTGAGCCAATATTAAGGAAATTGCAAACGGAATGGCAATCCTACTATCTTTTTGATAGTGGGTATAAAAATTCTATTCGACTCAGAGAGTGATTCTGAGTCGATCGGTATACTAAAAGATTCTATGCGTTACAAACATCAGCACAAACCCAATATACCATTTCTACCTATTGAGGTAAAGGGTATAATTACGACATATACTTTGATTACAAGTTTACATGGACATCTAGCTAGCCTTCAAGCAACGGATGAACACCATTCACGAATAACTTTTTATAAGGACCAGTAGTAACCGATTTTTTTTCAAATGTTCAATGAAAACAGTTTCATAATTAAAAATTTTTTTACTTACATTTCTTCTTGGCCAAACCACATAACAATCCTACAAAGCACGCTCCCTGCGAGAAACCTAATAAACCTTGAAAAGGACCCTGAGTCTTCCAAGCGTCTTCAACCAGTTTCAAGCTTTCCTGGAAACCAAAAGCCGGGCCATTCTTGTTGGTACCTTTAAACGAACCATCATCCTTATTAAACCACCAGCTCAACTGGTCTGGTTGTGGCTCACCACCCTCTTCCATGGGCTTTGCCCTGTGAGGAGCATCAATGAACACAAATTCAGCATATTTGTTGACATGTTTGCGAAATGATCCCAGTTTACTTTTAAAGCCGTCGGCATTTTGCCTGTAGCCATGCAAACACAAAACACGTACTTTGTCTTTTATTTCCAGTTTGGTGCCGGAGGATTTCTGTCTGCCTGATGATGCGGAAGATGTAGCAGCCTCGTTATTGGTCATAGCGGTATAACAATAATAGAAAAATGTCCAAAACAAATTCTTTGCAAATTATTTGTTTGAATGAGGTTAAGTTGAATGAACAGCTGTGTTAACACTTGAAGTATGTTCAGTGCATGTTAGTAAACAAACAGAAACTAAAACAATTGATTGTATTACAAAGTCAACTAAATTGTTGTTAAACATTTGTTTTTTTGTTTTAGCAAAAAAATATTGCCTTAATCTGTATTTAAATCTTTTTTCTTTGCTTTTAAATTATTATACTCATTTTTATTAACATTCTCTGTAAATTAAAATATTAAGCTAATCCTGTGTCAAAGAAATTTAATAACGGCGGTGGTGAGCATAAAAAATCTTGCCGCCGTCTTTGTTTTTTTTTGTTTATTTATTATTACGAAATATGGGCGAAGATGGGTCAATGGAAGAGCCCTACTGAATGTTTTAAATCTATAATTTTGAAATCGTTGAGAATTTTTCCATATATATAATATATTATAACCAAACTCGATTATCGGTTTTATAGCTCATTCAAAACATAACGCCGAACTCTAGCAAAATTGAGGCGTTACGCAGTCATTCGACAATGGACTCTTTTCATAGCATTTGTTTTTTATTTTGACATTTACTCGCCTCGGCCGGTTCCGCGTTTTCTTATGTAAAGTTTATTGTAAATTGTTCTTATTGCTCACTATTTTTGTTCAATTTATTTTTTTCCTAATACTGCATTTCTTTTATTTCCTTTTCATATCATTTAGTTATTAAACAACAAAGTCAAATTATTGTGTTCTATTACGCTTCGAAATGTTACTAACAGTTTCGCTATTAAACAAAGGATCCTTTTTGGGTTCTTTGATTAACAAATGCAGGCAAGTTGTTCGAATTAAACCAGTTAACAAATTAGAATCTAATATAAAACCCAACATCTCTACTTCTATAAACACACCAACATCCGCCATCAATAAACCAACTGCTACCATAACAATGCCTGCTTTGTTGGAACATAACACCAATAGACCTGCGGCTGTAGCTAACCTCAGTTTAAGTAGCCCCTCCTCGTATGTGGCTAAAACGTTAGAGGAAAAAGCTGGCATGCCACCAAGACCCAAAAAACCCCTAACGCCTTATTTTCGTTTTATGAAAGAACTGAGACCCAAAATACTAGCTTCCAATCCAAAACTCTCACTTGTCGATGTGGTCAGACAAGTCTCAAAGCAATGGGAAACAGCGGATGCCTCATTGAAACAACGCCTGCAAGAGGAATATAAAAAGGAACAGCAAAAGTATGTGGAGACTCGTACAAAGTACGATGCCAAAATCACCGACGAACAGCGTTCTCAATTGAAGGAACTGAAACAAGAACAATCGGATGCCAAAGAAAGGCGTATGATGCGTAAACGTATTAAGGAATTGGGACGTCCTAAAAAGCCTGCCTCCGCCTTCTTACGTTTCATTGCTAAAGAGAGAACTGTCACACCACAAACCTCGAAGGAAACATTTCGTGAATGGCATCAAAAGGCCACTGCCAGATGGGGTACTCTAAGCGAGGCAGAAAAGAATGTTTACATTATGGAGTCGCGTAAAGAATTGGAAAAGTACAAGTAGGTTTTAAAAATAACTCTAAATACTTTTATAAAATATGTATTTAAATTTACCTTTTCTCAAAAATTACAGAAAAGAAATTTCCTTGTGGGAAGAAAAAATGATACGCTTAGGTCATATTGACGTTATACGTCATGGTAATCTAATTGATCCTCCTGAGCCCAAACCAAAGAAACATTAATTTGTTTTCATTGCCTTAAAGAGGGAGTACACAAAACTATTTTCATCTTAAACATATTTTTTTTCATGTATTTTTCAAATCCAATTCATAGAATAAGTTGAGTTTTTTTGGTTCTACCTATAAACATTTTGTTGTTAAGTTTTATGCCATAACTTTGGTCCAAAAAAGTTTTGGTTTTTGTATTCATTTCTATTTTTAGAACGGAAATTTGTTTATATCGAAAGTATAAAAAATAAATACAATATTGAAATATATTTTAATTATTGCTTTATTACTAATTAAAAGTCAAGAAGAAAATCTACTTAAGAAATAACGTTTAATTGATCCAAACTTTGGTTTTGTTTTATTTATTTTCTAAATGAATAAAAAACAGCATGAAATACTTGGTTTCATTTACAAATTAAGTAATTTTATTTTTGTATATAATCGTAATATGTATAAAATGTTTTCGTTGGTGAAAGGTATATGATATATTCTTGCTACAACTAGGGACGGAATGTAGACTTAAAAAAAATATTAATTTAATTTGTAAAAATTCCTTGGAATGGATGCTTTTATTTTAAAATAATACAAAACAATTGTACTTAAACTTACAACTAATAAGACACGTTTTTCTGTTTCAAAGAGATTCTAGCATATTTCGAGTTTGTTTAAATGATTTGTAAAAAAAATCCTATCTAATTATTAAATATAATAGAAAGCTTTAAGAATTCCAAACGTTTAAATATAAAAACGCAATAATTTGATGAGTATAAAACCAAATGTTAAGGTCAAGACAAGGTTTACATTAACTAATGTTTCCAAACGACTAGCACCGGCCTTATAAAAGTCCCAATCGAAAACTATATTAGAGGCATCCGATCGACGCCAAGGATTTTCGCCATCATCAAAGTACATGGGACAGTCATCACGCTCACGTTCGTATTCTATGGCATCAATAGCAACTGCTGCACCCTCACTGTGATTCCAGGAGGTCACATCCTGATTGAGTTTACAAAAGGCGCCCACAGCTAATTGAAGATAAAAAAAAAAAATAAACATACATTTTTACTTTTCGTTACCCAATATCATTACCTTGTGACATTAAAACTCGATTCAAATCGGCTCTTTGATACACCCAACATCTGTATTTGGATAAGGGATCCAAATCGTCATAAGTTATTAAGTACGATTTCAAGTTTTCTTTCCAAAAGCCAATGCATTTCATGCGATAATCAGGATCACCTTAATTTGTAATAGTATTATGTTAAATTAGTTGCTTCTTTATAGATAATTTTAAAAAACTTACTGTAAATATCGACTGGTCTACCCAAATGATCTACACTTAAGCAATAGTTTTCATCAACAGCCATTTCTTTTTGATCTGTATCACATACAGATATATCAGAAATATTTTGTTTGCAGTGAATATCGGGACGAGGACTCAATGTTACACCACCCAGGATTCTAAAAAAAAATTTAAAAATTTTTTAATGTTAATCTTGCATGATTTGTGAGCTATATTAAAAAAATGGTTGTATATAAGTAAGCTTTAGATAAAAGTAAAAAAAAAACTTCTAAGTACTTAATTCTACCTTTATAATTATTCGCATAATAAACCCATTTTCGAAGTTGGATTTATATGGGAGCTATGGTCACATGTGGACTTACTTATTTGCGCTAAATACAGTTGTCATAGCTATTATAATTTAATTATAATATTATCCCGGGCGCAGATTTAAATGTGGATAAATTTTGCCTAATTTCTAAACCAAAGAAAATTTCAAGAAATCAAGAATAATATTTTGTTGCTCAAGCTCTTTTACAGTGATTTTAGCTGACGGATAGACAGAACCCATCTGTTGTTTTGGTATTAAAGCTGTTTCCGCAAATAGTTTATATGATCAATACCAAACATTTCCAAGAAATGAATATTTTTTTTTCGCAAACTAAGTTATCTTGTTCTTTCGTTTAGTCACTATCGTTTAATGCAATATTGTTGGAATAACAATCTCAATAAACCCCCTATACTCTTTGATGGTGGATATAATGTTGTTAGAAATAAGTTCTACTACTCTTAACTTTAATTCTGTAAAATGCAATTTAAGTGCATCTTTTTTGATCTACGGTATCATAGCTTCTTTACTAAATATAATACTTTGGTTCCCAACCAAATTTTCATCCCCTACTCACCTCGTTCTAAAAGGATGTTCACCACGCTGTGTAAAATTAAATTTACCCGCTACGGGACACCGGACAGGAACAGGATTTTTGGCCAAATACAAATCGTATTTCCAAGCTTCATCGTTTTTAAACTGGACCCAAGAACAGACAGTACTAAAATCATCTTTAATAACAGCCAAACCTTTACGATAACGTATAATATTATGATGTCGAGGCATGAAATCAAAACAAACATAATCCTTTTGACAACCATCAACGGTAAGACGTGCCATCATAATACGATTACCACGACGCTCACGACACACATAAATGGTGCGTCTGTAACGGGCCTTATCCGGATAGTAAGTTTCATTGATATGAGTCTCACTGATAATGATATCAGCATCTATATTCGCGGTATTTACCCATTCGCCGGAGAAATTTTGCGGTAAAGTACAGCCAGGCTCAACATATTCCGCCTTAACGGGTGTAAGCTTCAAACGTTCCGGTGACTTTTCGGGTGTTTTTAAAGTGTTACATTCGGCAGTGATGGAGACACCAACATACAAATCGTCATCACGATTTTTAAGAAAACAACGATATTTTTCATCTTTACGTGATTCCTTGGTATTGGCCACAGCAAAATAATGATTTTTACCCACAAACCAATCACCCAAACAACTGTATTCTACGAGACCACTAAATGTGCCCTCCATACCCTCACACTGCTGGTAAGTGATATTGAATTTTTGATTTTGTATCAAGAACTGAGTACCGGCCGTTTGACAAGATTGTATTCTGGCATCAGGCTTATCGCAAACACCTGTAAAACGAAAACGATTTTGATATGTGAAATGCCAAACACCCTCGAGAGAACTGCGACAATTGATGGGTATAAAGTTTTCATTGAACAAAGTAATCAATTGTTGGTCGTCCTTAATGCCGCGACAAACATTTTGTACAGAAGGTTTAACACCATCCGGTAGGGTAACACAAGGACCTAAAAATAGTTAATAATTTCAAAACTGTACCTAATGATGCTTTAAATTATAACAACTTGCTTTCAAATTTCTCAAAAACATTAAGCGTTCTTATGAGGGTCTTGACACAATGATAACAGCCTTTACCGCGTTCTTCGAAAACAAAAGAATACTCATCGCCGTGATGCTTTTCCATTGTTATACAGTAACCTCGTTTACTCATTTGCCTGGCATCGATTACGGTCTGTGTGGGTAAACCAGTCTCCCAGGAAAACCATGATCCCTGCAGGATTTTTGGTATAATACAATGCTGATCATCCAGTTGATTATATTGGGCATGGGCTGATGAAATTAAAATTTATATAATTAAAAAAAAAACAAATGAATCAACAAGTCAATTTATTCTGTAGTCTCAAGCCAGGGGTGTGGCTTAAGACACCACTCATTTTTTCATTGAAGACGCTTTTATTTACCTGCCACAAAAATACCCATAAGGGTAAATAATTCATATAATTTCATTATTTTTCTATTTCTATACTGATATTCTAACAATTAAACATAACTTCTTAAAATGTTGTTTGAAAATTTCCTAATTAAAATGAATAATTGGAAATATTAACAAAACACAAGCTTAATTCACAAAATAATAAACTATTTGCTAATGATGTTGAAATAAAGAATAAACGAATACTAAAGTAGTTTAGTTTGTGCAGTGTTGCATTTTAGAGTAGTGTTGAAAAACACTACATTGAAAAAAAAAGTTAAGATATCTGAGAAATAATTTTGAAAATTTTAGTCGAAATTTTACCAAATGTCATCATTAAACAGTTAACCTTATTAACCTTAGTTTTGTCATTATTAGTAATCTTTCCATTCTTTAATGGACAGATTACTAATAATGACAGTCTTTTTTAATCAGTGATTTCTTCTTCTTTCATTTTCATTTTTTCAGGCGATATTGAGCAGATATATAGTGTAATGTACGATATCACTCTTATAGCAACGAAGGTCATTTCTGACATGAGAGAATTTAACTCGTTGAGATGGTAGTTCGGATGACCCCTCCGATGCCATCCCAAAAGGAACTGCTTTTTAGCATTTAGCTTTCTGAGGACATTTTTAGGCAACCTGTTCTTTTGAATGTCCTCCAGATCTCTTTTGTATGAGGTGATATTGAGCGGGTGGATAGTATGCTGTCCGATATCACTCTCATAGCAACGTAGGTCCTTTCATGCCTTGAGGACGATCTAAATCCGTTAGTTGGTAGTTCGGATGACCCCTTCGATTACATCCCAGAAGAAATTAACTTGTTAGCATTCGGCTATGTTCCTTAAGTGTTAAGACGTGTCCTCATGTCGGTGGGTTATAGAGGACATTTTAAAGGGCTGCATTTAGATAGCTATGGAGTCTTTTCCACAACGTTTTGCTTACGTTAACAGCCGTGGTATAACAAGTGAGTCATCCGCCTAGCATACCAGAAGTCCCAAGTTCGACCCCCTACCAGACCCACTTGAAAAAAAATTTAAAAAACGGTTCACCTCATAACTAAGCTAGCCACTGGTTATTGAGTATTAGGCTATGTAAAACTTCTCTAATTAAAAATAGAATCGGATGCAGCTCATTGTCTGAGGAATTATGTGTATATGTTTTGCTCGCACTTGAAGACCACACGGGTGCTGCATAATTTGCCACTGACCGACCACTAAGTTAATGAATGAAAACAAGGATCCACTCTTGTGGAACCTTCCTATAAATAAACTGCTCAAGGAACTTTTGCTAAAAAAAAACTATTGCAGATGATGTAGCAGCTGCAGTTTCAGGTCGCAGCCACACTTACTAGCTGAAGTGATTCGTATGCATTGGGAGTTAATCCTGTCATTACGGAACTTGTACTTTTTACCAGGGAATACAAGATTCTTAAGTTAATTCTCCCAAAGCTAAAGCGGGATAAACATGTGCTCACTAACCACGCCAAATATCTGGGGGCCATTCTAAACACAAACTCCAGTGTGTCTAAAGCTGTTATTGCACTCTATTTGTGTATTCAATACATGAGGTCTTTCCCTTGCCAATACTGCCTGGCTCTTTGAGATGGTTGCAAAACTCTTGTTTGGTGTGCTGCTCTATGTAAGGCTAATCAGCAAGGCTTCTTTGTTAAAATCCTCAGGTCCTCAGCCCTAATGATTACTGGTGTTATTAGGACTACGCCCTCCAAAGCACTCTTTACTATGCTTAACTGGTTTTCAGGCTGAGCCCAAACGTATCCATCCCTTAACTCATCTATCAGGTTAAGTACTACTAGAAATTGGTCTCACTCACCAACAGACCACTCCCTCCATTATTTTGAATAAACTTATGACCATCCTCATAAAAATTGACTACTAATTCGCCTTCCGCTCTTCGACCGCTCCCTCACTGTGTTCATCTATGGAACTCCAATCGATTCTAGTGATGGGCTCCTGGAGATATGCACGGAAGGGCCTAAATCGAAAAAGGGAGTGGGTAGGGACTTTTTCAGCCCACTATTAGGGACGAAAATTCTTTTAAGCTTCCAGAACTCTGCAGAATTCAACAGGCTGCAAATATGGCTAAGGTAAAACAGAATATATAATATTTGTTTTTGTTTTGATTTATCCCTTATCTAACGTCTTTACGACAATCCTCACAGGACATTGCAGACTCAATCTTCAATCAGGAGAGACTCATTTTTAAATCAATGATTGCTGTAGAAGTTGTCATAACACCGATAAAAAAGAAAATGTCACTTACCTCTTCTGTCACTACCCATCCCTTGCAGATCTTAGCTTATCAACTAGCCTACTCGTTTCTGCGCGATCTAACTGAAATCGTTTATTTTAAAAATTCCGAAAATAGGCTCTAACTGAGCCTTTGTTGCTTTTGTAGTAAAGAATTTAACCACCTGCTTAACCTTACCTAGAGTAGTTAGCAATACTTAGGAATATCTTACAAATTTCAGATGAACTAGAACATTAATCAATATATAACAGCTCCATCTTTGACCCTTGCTCTTGCATTATATACTGCCGAAAATTACTTAAATAAACAAATATTTCGAGAAATTTCGAACTGTATATCGAAAAAATTTTAAAAAATTTGATTTCAAAAATCGACAAAATGTTAAATATCTTGTTATATGTGGAAAATTAACCATAAATTAGGTTATTGACTTCTACAAAGAATAATATAAACCAACAAACTCTTGCATCAGAAATTCCAGACTGTGATCAGACAGAAGATTCTTTAGCCATTTTTTTTTTATTATTTTGATAAGATTTACATATTGAACTATTATTTTTTTAATATAATTTGCATCTCCTTTTAATTAACTGAACACAAATATTAATTTATAATAAAATATGTCTATAGCAGATTAAACAAATTGAAAATAAATAAAAATTAATGGTGTTAAAAGATTTATTACAATTAATACTTAAATTGATCATGTACTTAGCAACGATCCTAAGTGAGTGAGTGAAAATGGTTTGAAACAAAGAATCTTTTGAAGATTATAATTAACATTCATATCTATATTATAAAATGTTTGTCTTAAAAAATTTTAAATTTAAAAAAATAACTTTTTGAAAAATACAGACTTTGCCAAACAAAAAAAATCATTTCTACACAAGGATTGCTTTTTATGTTTAGAGTGGCTTTTACGATTTTCAAATTTTTTTCATAAAGATCAATACATTTAGCCCACATGTGAACCAATTTTCGAAAGACTTTTTCCATTCTGTGTTAGAGGTACCTCAATATCTCCAAGATTTGGAACTCACTATAGAAAAATTTTGACGAAATTTTTCATTTACAAAATTAGCGGATCTTAACATAAATAAGTCTGCTGGGCTGGATGGCATACCAGCACTGGTCTTGAAGCAGTGTTCTTCGACGTTAGCTCGTCCATTAACCAATCTTTTTAGCGCTTTATACCATGCCAATGAATTTCTTATGTGTTGGAAGGTTGCTCATGTAGCGCTAGTTCCCAAAAAGGGTGAGGCTAGCAACCCCGAAAATTGCCGACCAATAGCAATTTCTTCAGTGCTATTCAAAGAAATGGAATGTTCAAATATTTGAAGTCTAATAACCTCTTAACGCTTAACGGGTAATGTATTATCAAAAAATGGTGTCCTATCAAAAAATGGTGTCGTTTTATTTCCTGTTTTGGTGAAAGTAAAGTTATAGCTCTCGATGCTTCCAAGCAGTTCGACAGAGTGTGGCTTGGAGCACTTATATTAAAACTACTTGCTTGTGGCTTTCTCAGAGTTGTTATAGATTGGACATCATCCCACAAGTTCAAGATTAATTGGGGGGTACACTTTTTCTTATATTTCTAAATGACCTTCTATGTCAAACTTTCAATACTATCTACTCGTTTGCAAATGATAGCAACATTTGCTATTCGTATTCATTCAACTATAGACCAAGTAAGTTGGAGATTAATGGCAAGTGGAAATCCTGAATGATACGCTAAATTCCGACCTAACGACAATCTGCAAATGAAATCGTTCAAACAGAGTCGATTGTAATGCTTGGGATGTCATCGAATAAATCATCCAAACTTTAACATTACACCGTAAGCATCTTCCCCGAGGCATGTCAGGAAAGATCTTCGCGTGTATGAGGATAACATACGAATTAATATACTTGATCCTTTAGATCATACCTCGTACATGACAGCATTAAACAACAACTCCGCGATTTGAGGTTATCGCATGAATGTTGTATTAGGAGGTCGCCCATAGCAAAAGAAGAAAAGATCCTGCCGCGGAAAACAAGAGTCGTTCTGGCTCAACTGAGATCGGAATGGAGTAACAGATTAAATATCTTTTGGTCCCGCATAGACCGTGCAGTCCCCAACATATGCCCAGCTTATGGTCAGGTTTCTCATTATACCCCCACATTTTCAACTATACCGCCAACCCTACTTCACTTAGTCCTATGGATTTGTGGACTCATCCAGTTTCTTGACTTTGATCACCGCCGTGGTATAGCAGGTTAGTCATCCGCCTAGCATACCTAAGGTCCCAAGTTCGATCCCCGGCCAGACCCACTTGAAAAAGTTATTGAGTATTATTCTATGTAAAACTTCTCTAACTAATGCATTTGCCGTTCGGAGCCGGAGTTAAAACGTAGGTCCCTTTTAATGAGTCTAAAAAAATAGAATCGGATGTAGCTCATTGTCTGAGAGAAGTACCCCTTGTTCCAATTGGAATCTTGTTGGGGAATTATATTATTCGTAGAACAACGACTTGGGTCCAAATGTTAAAACGAATGAAGAAGAAGACGAAATATGAAAACAAACGTGAATGCTTCAATCGATTTTTTTAACGTTTTTTTTTAATTTGCATGCCAATTACGTTTAGAAGCGAAAACTTGCGCTACTAAGATATTGTGTTCAGTATACCTGAAGTTTTTCGAGTTCAAAATCTGTAATTAGATTTTCCGAACTCCTAAGGGTACAAAAATTATTCGAGTTGAAATTCAGTTTCAAAGGAATAAAAACTGTTTAGTTTTTGGTCATATATATAAGGGTTCAAATCGGTTCAAAAAACTTTTTCCTCCTTCCCACAACCTATTTTTCTAGTTCCATCACAATGCATATGTAGGGGTCAAAAAGCAGCACTGAAATTTCCAGATCCCGAAACAAAAAAAGGCAAACCTCGTATTTAAAATGAATCTTATTTATGTGATTTTGTTGAACAGTTTTTACTGTCTCGTTCTATTTGGAAATCAATGTCCATCGCGATCATTGGAAAATTACGTGTTTTTTTACAAGAAATCAAAGTACAACTTTTCTTTTAACCAGATAAGACCGAATAAATGATTTAAATGTAACAGCCTTTGCACAAAATTGGTAAAGGTGACCAGTTCTGTTTATTTATTTACTTTCTTCAATTTAAGCCACATCTTTCTTAAAGGTTTTATATTTTTAAAACTGATTCATATTGACAATTGTCTATATTTTATAGTTTTTTTTTTTTTTTTTTAAATCAAAACAAAATTTTGAACTTTAATACTTCACATACTCTCTAGATTAAAATAGAAAATGATCATGCTTTTAATTTAAACTTTTACTATTTTTATTTTAATAGATTGTTTTGTTTTTTTTTTTAATTGTATAAAACTAAACTGAACATTTCACTTGTCATTTTGAAATTTAAATCTTCGCTAGCCGGCATACTCTCGCTTATCTGCAAAAATGTTTCAAAGGTCAAGCTTTCTATATATTATGATCTTTAATTATGAATACATTTAAAATAAATTCCATACTAGAACCAGCCTTATGAAGTGAGGCAGAATTTATTAGAGGTTTTCATAGACTGGGGCCCTACCATGTACAGCAGAGGTAGAGGATCCGATGTATACGAGTATGTCTTCACTGTATGAAACATTTTTTCAAGATTTTTCTATGAAAATTTTCAATTAAATTTTTGTGTATGAAAAATTTCATTAAAAGTTATCTATGCGAAAAATTTTATTGAAAATTTTCTATGCTAAAAATTTCATTGTCCGCCGACAGTGACGATGTATTTCCTGGCCTCCTGTGACCAAAACTATTTCATTGCTAACGATTTATCCGTCAACAGTGACGAAGTATTTAGCAAGCTTTACTGCTCACCTGTGACCAAAACTAATTCAATGTTAGCGACTTTTATGTCACTAGTGATGAAGTATTTATCAAACTTTTCAGGTCACCTGTGAAAAATAGTATAGCCATGTTGACTAGTAAATAACATTAGAGTGATCGTTCAGATATATGATCTGTAGTCGAAAAAAATTGTGTGTTAGAGAGAGATGCAAAATCACACATACACATGTCAAGTTTCACGCCTTCATGAATGTTGTTCAGTGCTGCCATGTACGAGTATGATCTAGTACAAATCTTCGTATGCTATCCTCATACACGCGAAGATCTTTCCAGACATGCCTCAACGATTTCTCCGATGATAATGTTGTGTTTCATTACTGGAAGGATCTTTGTTTCCTCATGAAGATGATGTGATGAGGTAATTTGTATAAAGCCTGTTATAGTTCTTAGGGTTGTATTTTAACAGCATTGAATATTTCTCCACTGAGCATCAACTAGCGACGCTGATCACACCGGAGCAGCATAATTTGCCACTGACCGATCGCTTTATAGGTAGACAGCAAGGTTTCTTTGTCCATTCCCCAAGTACTGCCAGCTAGTGCTTTAAGGACCTTATTTCTACATCGGAATTTATGCGCGACAGTTGTGGCATGTGCTGACGAAGTAAAATGGCTGTCGAGTGTGACTCCCAGGATTTTCGGGTAGTTCACTGTCGCAATTGATGCACCATCGATCTCGACGACAAGTTGTTTCGGCCGAACCGAAACGACTCGGAAATCTTAGGATTCCGACCAAGGTGACACTTCTGCATTATTACAACAACGCCTAGTTGTAGGATTACTTCTTTTCTTCAGGTGGTAAATAGGGTCGCTGATGATTTAGTTGACTGTATCTTTAGGTTACGTTCAGTAAAGAAATTTTGCATAGGTCTTCCACATTATGGCCGGTTGAAATTATCGTGCAGTCGACAGCATATGATATCACTTTAACGCCTTGCGATTTAGCTGGGAGTTTAGAGAGGTAGAAGGTAAACAGGAGTGGCGATAGTACTCCGCCCTGAGGAACTCCCTGTTTAAATCTACGCTGGTCTCTAAACTCTACGAACGACCACTCAGATAATTTACTATCCGTCTCTTCAAATTTGTTGGCATTGTGGATAGCAGATGTCCTGGAAAATGACTTACCGTGTCAATGGCTTTTGACAAGTCTAGCGCCACAAGGACCGTTCTTTCACAAGGCCTCTGCTGGTTTAAGCCTTGTGCGATCTGAGTAGTAATGGCTGTTAATGCTTTGGTGGTGCTGTGCATTTTTGAGGAATTCATGGTGATGGCGAGCCTCTGGTAGTTGGCTGGTCAGCTGGGGGAGGAGTGAAGCCTCGAGTGCCTTCGCGACTGATGTCATGAGGGATATCGATCTATACAATGATCCCTCATTTGCGGGTTTCCCAGGTTTAAGTAGTGGGATTACTCTTCCAACTTTCCAGACATCGGGTATAATAAGGCTGGTCATAGGCAGATTTATGACACCTGTCAAGAACTCGACTCCCCACTCGCCTACGTGCTTAAGCATCAGCATGGAAATTCCGGCAGGGCCAATTGTCGTTGAAGACTTAGCTGTACGGATGGCCTTTACAACTTCCTCAAGCGTAAAAAGTTGTGGTGGGTCCGAGACTGGGAGATCATGTAGCTTAAGAACAATACTCCTTTTCGCCTTGTATATCTCGGGGTGTTAAATAAATAATCGGCTAAAAGCACGCTTTCGAGTCGGATATGGTGTTATCGGTTGGTTTGATCTTCAGGTGATCAAACCAACGATTCCGCTTGTCCTCATTTACCAACCTGTTGATCTCACGCTTCAGCTGGACAATCCTGGAGTCATCAGGGCTGGTATTGTGGATCACATCACGCTCGTCTTCTAATCTTCTCCTGAGAAGTGCGGCCTCGCTACGGGCATTCTACCAGCAGGGATGAAGCGAGTGGCTACAGCGTTGATGGTTACGCGAAACTCCCTCTCTGCGTCGTGCATGTTCAAGGGTGGTTGGAGATCTCTGAAGTGGGGGTCGTTGAATTCCCTAAAGCCGTTCCATTCTGTTTTTCTGGTTTATGTACGGACGGCGTTCAAAAACGTTAAAATTGTTTTGTCGCTCCAGTCTAACGATTATGGGCAGGTGGTCTGAAGCTAGAGACACAACTGCACGCTACATTAATCAGACCAGATCTTGCTATTGTTTTTTTTTTCGGGAGAACTGGCGCAATTACCCATAATCCGATTGGGGACATCGTCATTACATATTCACAATCTAGACCATCAATTGGTTTGGCGTTCTCGGAAGGGTATAAAAAACTTCGTTCAAAACGAAGAAAAGCTCTCACTTAACTGATATGAATTATGTATATGTACACGTATTTCTCATATTTAATGCAACATTAAAAATAATATTTATGAAATTAATTTAGTTAATTTTTGAACATCTAGATCAAAAGAAGTATTCCCCACAATCGGCATAAAAGAATAAATTGTATTATTATATTCTTTGTTTTTTTTTTTCATAATCTAAAGATAGAGAAATTTGTGAGAAGTATCAGAGATTTTTAAAAAGTACGTTTCAAAGTGTTTGAAAATTTAGTTTTTATATACAACTTGAACGAGAAGGTTTAAGGTACCGCTCTAAGGCGGATCAATTTAAGAAGTGTTTGAAAAATCTATATACAATTTTTAAAAAATGGGTTAGTAAAATTTATTTTGTAACTAAAAATAATTTAAAAGAAAACCTATAATGTATTTCTAAAAACTTTTTAAAGCCAATTCAATAAGTACAAAATTACACCTGGAGACCATCGATCGTATTGGTAGTATACCTCTGATCGATTCAAGCTTAAAACAGGCCGAACATTTCTATGCTAAGGTCAAAAATAGCAATAGACTATTTAACTGGTATTTTGAAACTGCGGAATATACGATTTTATCCGCTTACGAATCATTACAACCAGCGGTAAAACTATTCGAGGCCCCACTTAAACGTTTGGATAATGTTATGTGCAAAAGTTTGGATATACTGGAGCAACGTGCCCCTCTGGTCTATTTACCGCCCGAATTGGTAAGTCTAGACAAATTAGTTGTTAGGCTAATTGCATTTTATGATTATTAGACTATTATTATGGGTTTAAAGATGTATTGGAATACTAAGGAATATATGACAGATCATATGGTGAAACCGGTTCTTAAAAGGGCCGATTCGTTGAAACAAATCGGTACAGCGGTACTGGAGAGTCCTATAACCACCTATGCCGCCGATCGTTTAGATGGTGCTTTTACAGCTGGTGATAAATTTGTGGACAAATATTTAGTGCCCATTCCAGTTGAGGGAGATCAAGTTGATGGTAAGTTTTTTACATGGAAAATTTTAGAAATTTGAGGTATGTGTTTATTGCTTGTTTTTGTATGCGAAACATCTTAAGAAGTCATTTAAAATGTTTTGAGGTTATCATTTCCTGTTAAATGTTTTTATTTATTTTTTTTTTTTTTTGGCAAAAAAATTTAACATTAAAAAAAATGTGTAATAAATAATGTCATTCTTTAATCTTCAATTTCTTTAATATTTTTATTTATACACATAAATACATTAATTTAAAACAAAGTCGATTGCTGATTTTCTTTTTTTCATTCATTTAAGACTTCGAAAAAATAAGCGAACTTGCTAAATTGATAAGACAGCATTGAATTAAGAATAAATATGATCAGTGATCACTTAAATTCGATCATTAATTGCCCTACAATATGATTTTGTTTTATGAGGGCTTCAAAAGTATAACACGAGAAAATCTTATTTTTTTGCGATCACGATTACAAAAATTTACGTAAATTCTTTCTCTATATAAAAATTGTACATAAAGTGAATTTTTCGACATTATATTGTAGGTCTGTTGGAACAATGTCATATTTAGATCTATATGGGTTGCCTAAGGTTTTCTCATAAATCTGAATCATGGACAATTTTAGAACTATTACTCTTAGCTCTTTCCTTCTTAAAACATTGGAATGCATTATTGATACCTATCTACTTTCATTAATGAATACTTTCTAGACATAGAAGGGGACCTTTATAATTCAGTATAAAGCCGGAGTTGATTTCATCTGCAATAGCAGTTTTGAAGTTGATTATTATAGTATCTCCTTCGAAGGTAAACTTCATCAGTTGTCTAAGAACATTGACTTCAAAATTTATTAAAGTCGGAAATAGAAATATTTCCCGATTTGTGCCGGTTCGCTAAGTCATGATTGGTGGCAGTTTTTTTATTCTCTCAAGACTTTTGGCAGAAAAATTATAACTCCAATTTTTGGGCCAGATGCATTTTTTGGAACGGATCGATTCGACTTTTTTGAAAGTCAGAGAATATAATAATATACATATGTTCTAAGTTAAAAATCATTTTATTTGTATACCAATAAATTTGTCGTTATACCGAATTTTATGAACTCAAATTAAATTTCTTGTTTTCCAGCACCAAATGATGAAGATAACAATGAAGGCGCACCAAATGAAAAAGGCGCCATCAAGGCAATTCATCATGGTCAACGCTTTTCGCGTAAACTCAAACGTCGCTTAACCCAAAGAACTCTAGCTGAGGCCAGAGCCCTTAAGAAGCAAAGTAAAGAAGCCATACATGTCTTAATATATGCAGCTGAATTGGTAAATTATATAAAATTTCTATAAGAAAAATGTTAAAAAAATTTTTCTATACGAAAAATTTCAATAAAATTTTTTTATACGAAAAATTTCAATAAAATTTATCTATACGAAAAATTTCAATAAAATTTTTCTATACGAAAAATTTCATTAAAATTTTTCTATACTTAAAATTTCAATATAATTTTTCTATACGAAAACTTTCAATAAAATTTTTCTATACGAAAAATTTTACTAAAATTTTTCTATACGAAAAATTTCAACAAAATTTTTCTATACGAAAAATTTCAATAAAATTTTTCTATACGAAAAATTTCAATAAAATTTCTCTATACAAAAAATATTTCAATAAAATTTTTCTATACGAAAAATTTCAATAAAAATTCTCTATACGAGAAATATTTCAATAAAATTTTTCTATACAAAATTTTTCATTAAAATTTTTCTATACAAAAAATTTTATTAAAATTGCTTTATACGAAAAATTTCATTAAAATTTCTCTATACGAAAAATTTCTTAAAAATTTTTCTATACGAAAAATTTCTTAAAAATTTTTCTATACGAAAAATTTCTTAAAAATTTTTCTATACGAAAAATTTCTTAAAAATTTTTCTATACGAAAAATTTCAATAAAATTTTTCTATACGAAAAATTTCATTAAAATTTTTCTATACGAAAAATTTCATTAAAATTTTTTTATTAAAAAATTTCATTAAAATTTTTCTATAGGAAAAATTTTATTAAAATTTCCTATACGAAAAATTTCATTAAATTTTTTCTATACGAATAATTTCATTAAATTTTTTCTATACGAAAAATTTCATTAAAATTTTTCTACGAGTATACGAAAAATTTCATAAAAATTTTTCTATACGAAAAATTTCATTAACATTTTTCTATACAAAAAATTTCATTAACATTTTTCTATAAGAAAAATTTAATTAAAATTTTTCTATACGAAAAATTTCTTAAAAATTTTTCTATACGAAAAATTTCATTAAAATATTTCTGTACGAAAAATTTCATTAAAATTTTTCTGTTCAAAAAATTGCATTCAAATTTTTCTAAACGAAAAATTTCATGAAAATTTTTCTATACAAACAAATTTCATTAAAATTTTTCTATACAAAAAATTTTATTAAAAATTTTTTGTATGAAAAATTTCATTAAAATTTTTCTATACGAAAAATTTAAATAACATTTTTACATACGAAAAATTTTGGTAAAATTTTTACATACGAAAAATTTTGGTAAAATTTTTCGTATTTTTTTATACGAAAAATTTAAATAAAATTTTTCTATACAAAAAATTTTTCTTTGCGAAAAATTTTATTAAAGTTTTTTTTATATGAAAAATTTAATTTAAATTTTTCACGAAAAATTTCATTAAAATTTTTTCTATACGAAAAATTTGAAACATTTTTTTATACGAAAAATTTTATTAAAAATTGTATATACAAAAAATTTCATTCAAATTTAATGATCATTTTTTAATACAAATTTTTTTGGGTCTACAGATTGCCACCGATCCAAAGTTGGCCTTGCAGAAAGCCAAAGAGCTATGGGCCTACTTAAGTATGGATGAGCCAGAAAATCAAGCTAGACCAGCGACTTTGGAACAACTGATTGTTTTACTAACACGCGAATCAGCTAGACGTCTGGTACATGTAGTGAATTTTGGAGCCAATGTGGCTGCCAATATTCCCAAGTAAGTTTATATTGTCTTAAGATAAAAGAAATGATATAAATTTCTTATTAAATTTAATAGAAGTGTCTCCCATACCACAACAGAAGTGGTTCATCATTTGATCTATTTCAACAATCGCTTGATTAGCATAACAAAATTGGATAAAGTCAAAAATTTATCGAAAGAAGAAGCCGAAACTCTAGTGAAACGAATGGTCAATTTTTATGGCAATCTACAAAGTCTCTCCAATGGCTATTTGGTAAATTTTCTTGATTTTTGATAATTATTTGCAACTGAAAATAAATAAATTTATATTTTCTAATTAGGAACGTTTGGCTGTATTCTTATCGGGTCGCATTGAAGCCGAAAAAGTCAGTGGCAGTCGCAGTTCTAATTCCAATGCCTCCTCTTCGACCTCATCGGCTAGACGACGTTTGGCAGCCCATGGCAATAATACGCCTTCGTCTCACAACAATATAAATGGCGTCTACTGAGAAATAGAATTTTTTATTGTTGTCGTATTTTTATTTCTAATTATAGAATTTTATTTTTGCTTTCATATTCGTACTAATATTTAAAAAATTATTTTCAATTTTGTTTTAAAATTTTAATTTACTAATATTTTAATTTTTAATTTCTTACTAAAAGTTTTTTGTTTAAAATTTGAATAAATCGGCTGAGAGAGGCATTTATTTGCATTTTAAAAATCACTCAAGTGAAAATGTATTTAAGAGTGGAGCCTCTAGTCCCAAATTCAATATTATGTTATAGATAGGTGTCTTTCTATATTTACCACTTATCAACGATTTTATTTTTTTACTTTAAGAACAATTTTGTGATTTTTTTATTATGAAAATAAAAATCAAATGTATGTGTTAATGTACAACAAATAAAATTTATTAAACATGAAAAATTTTAATAACAAAAACAATGTAAATTTTTTAATATCGAAAAATTTTCTATAGAAAAATTCTTAATATCGAAAAATTTTCTATAGAAAAATTTTTAATATCCAAAAATTTTCTATAGAAAAATTTTTAATATCGAAAAATTTTCTGTAGAAAAATTTTTAATATCGAAAAATTTTCTGTAGAAAAATTTTTAATATCGAAAAATTTTCTATAGAAAAATTTTTAATATCGAAAAATTTTCTATAGAAAAATTTTTAATATCGAAAAATTTTCTATAGAAAAATTTTTAATATCGAAAAATTTTCTATAGAAAAATTTTTAATATCGAAAAATTTTCTATAGAAAAATTTTTAATATCGAAAAATTTTGTATAGAAAAATTTTTAATATCGAAAAATTTTGTATAGAAAAATTTTTAATATCGAAAAATTTTGTATAGAAAAATTTTTAATATCGAAAAATTTTGTATAGAAAAATTTTTAATATCGAAAAATTTTGTATAGAAAAATTTTCAATATCGAAAAATTTTGTATAGAAAAATTTTTAATATCGAAAAATTTTCTATAGAAAAATGTTCAATATCGAAAAATTTTCTATAGAAAAATGTTCAATATCGAAAAATTTTCTTTAGAAAAATTTTTAATATCGAAAAATTTTCTATAGAAAAATTTTTAATATCGAAAACTTTTCTATAGAAAAATTTTTAATTTAAAAAAAATTTCTATAGAAAAATTTTTAATATCAAAAAATTTTCTATAGAAAAATTTTTAATATCGAAAAATTTTCTACAGAAAAATTTTTAATATGTGTCAAAAAATTTTCCATACAAAATTTTTTTAATATCGAAACTTTTTTTCAATGTTTAACAAAATTTTTTCGATAGAACCCCTTTTGCATCAAAAAATGGTTTATAGAAAAATTTTCTATAATATCCTTTCACAAAATCTAGAATAATAGAACACACGCACTGAATATTGTTTTGTCTTTACAAGTTTTTAATGAATTTACAAATGTGTACAAAAGTGCAAAAATATAAACATGTTGGAACACAAAAGTTTTGAGACTTGAATTAATTGTTGTGATTATTACATTTTATAAAATATATAAATATTATTTATAAAATATATTTTAGATTAAGAATTATTATTTAATGAAATCATTTTACATATTATGTTTAGTAATTATAATTTAAGTTCTGAATTATCTCATTGTAGACCAGCCAATTAGGACCTACGGGCTTGCAAAATTTCCTTTAAAAATAGGAAATTTTTGAAAAATTTTCTATAAAAATAAGAAATTTTTAAAAAATTTCCTAAAAAAATAAGAAAATTTTAAAAGTTATCGAGATTTTTATGAAAACTGTTTATTGCTTAAGAGCTGACATAAGTATTTTTTTATTTTTATTTAATTCCTTTAGAACTCTGAGTGACATTACACTTACAGATTTATCTCTACCATTACATTGTATTTTCGCAGAGGTGTTCTAAAATGTTGCACTTACAGGGTGGGCTGATTTTTATGTACATATTTATGTGTGATAATTTTTTAAGTTAATAAAATAAATTATAATCAAATGTCAGTTTTTTGAGCAGATATAATAAGATTCTGTCGCAGAATCACAAGTACAAATTGCTTGAAGTTTTAAAATAGATAAATAATATCTGTGCGAATAAATGATAATGGCTTATGTTGACATAAGTGCTTTTCCATTTTATTGCATATTTCGAATCCCTGGATAAAGATCTATCACTTAGCTAAATATCAAGTATCAAATGTCATTATTAATAAAACTAATATGTTTTAGACAAAATACTTAATATCTTAAAACACGAACTTTCGACTTAAGCCTTTATTATTATTTTTAAATAGTCAATTTTCGAAAATTTAGTAATTATAATTTAAGTTCTGAATTATCTCATTGTAGACCAGCCAATTAGGACCTACGGGCTTGCGGCATCAATTTTTTTAATAAATAAATAAATAAAAAATCGATCGTTTTCAAAGCGACAGATTTCTGATATATTTTTTAGATAATTTTCCGTTCTTTCAAACGAAATGAATTTTTTGTGGAAATGGGGAAAATTATCTCAATCAAAAATATATCTAAAAACGATCGATTTCCATCACATGCCGGATTATTCGCAAATATCTCAAAACGTTTAAAGTAAATTTTGCTAAAATACCTATACCTACCTATTTTAAAATGATAATTAATTGCACTATTTTCTAAAATAGGTATATGTCACTTAAGTACTTAGAAAGTATTTAAAACTGTTGTATTTATAACTAAGATATTAATTATTTTTAAAAAACTTGTCCCTATAAAATTTTAACTCGTCAATGCTATCGTAAATATCTTCTAAACTGCGATGAGCAAATCTCTTTTTAGGTACATCATCTAAGAGCTTAGGCTGCCAACGTCTGGCCAATTCTTTGATTGTGGAAACATCAATAATGCGGTAATGTAAATAATCATCCACGGCTGGCATGTTTTGACGCAAGAATAACCTTAAATAGTTATGGTGATTATTTAATATTTTGCTTTACAAATTAATCTAATTATATTCCAGTTACCTATCCATATAAACGGAACTTCCCGCTAAAGGACATTTTCCTTTTGGTATATGCTGCTTTAGAAAATCCATTAGCAATTGTTCCCCCTTTTCATTCGTTATTTGTGATTTAAGACATTTCTCGACCAGGCCAGATTCATTATGGTGCTTAATACACCATTCGTTCATTTCTTGGAAAACTTTTTCGGGATAGTTGATGGTAAAACAAGGTCCTTCAATTAGTACATTTAAATTTTTGTCGGTTATAAGACAGGACACTTCAATTATTTTATCTTTTAAAACATCCAGACCAGTCATTTCCAAGTCCATCCAAACTATGTCTGTGGACAATTCTGAATTTGAGGTCATTTTTTGAGTTTCCCTTGAAGTGTTGGACAAAGATCTTAACGCCAATTGTATATAAAGATTCTGGGAAAATGTTTTGTTTTTAGTTATTAATTTGTTTAATATAGAAATCATTGAATATTTATTTTTTAATCCTTAACTAATTTAATCATATCAATGTAAACACTAATAACACAATAATGATCATTTAACACGTTTTCATGTGTTGATTACCCAGTAATCAAAATGTTTGTTGTCATTTTAATACTCGTTGCCTGCATGTAATTACTCAATGGTTTCAGAGTTGTATTTTACGCACATAAGTATTTAGGAATTATTAATTTCAATTCTCATTATGTTCATATCGGGTGTTTTTTATTGAGGTATAGAACTTTAAGTTGGCATCACTTTTTTAACTGGCGGCCATTTTGTCAGCTGTCAAGTGATTAATATTTAGTTTGGTTTGCCATTTCATCATGAACAGGTTGACAAAAGAACAACGCTTGCAAATCGTGCAAATTTATTTCGAAAATAATGGTTCAGTTCGCGAAGTTTACCGCAAGCTCCGTCCATTTTATGGTCGACATAATCGTCCATCAGAGCAATTAATTCGGTTAACCATGAATCGTTTTCGCACTACGTTTACTCTATGTGATAATACGCATCCGCAGCGACGTCGAACAGTGCGCACCGAAGAAACAATTGCCGCTGTAGAGCAAAGTGTTGAAGAGGACCCGAATGAATCGATTCGCCACCGTGCACAGCAATTGGAGCTTTGTCCATCAACTTTATGGAAGATTTTGCGCAAAGATCTTGGCTTGCGACCTTACAAGATCCAGATTGTGCAAGAATTAAAGCCGCAAGACCATGCAATGCGTCGTGATTTTGGTGTATGGGCCGAAAATGAGATTGATCTCGATGCTGATTTTCATCGCAAAATTTTGTTCAGTGATGAGGCTCATTTTTGGTTGAATGGCTACGTCAACAAGCAAAATTGCCGCATTTGGAGTGAAGAGAATCCACATGAGACCCTCGAGACGCCATTACATCCACAAAAACTGACTGTTTGGTGTGCTCTATGGGCTGGTGGAGTCATTGGGCCATACTTCTTCCGAAATAATGCTGGAGAGTCAGTTACCATAAATGGAGACCGGTATAGAGCCATGATAACCGACTATTTTGTTCCCCAATTGGATGGCATGAATGTGGATGAGTTGTGGTTCCAACAAGACGGCGCTACATGCCACACAGCGCACGTCACAATTGATTTATTGAAGGAAACATTCGATGAGCGCATAATTTCGCGGAATGGACCTGTCAATTGGCCACCAAGATCGTGCGATTTGACACCACTGGATTATTTTCTTTAGGGATATGTGAAGTCGCTCGTCTACGCCAACAAACCAGAAACGTTAGGGGACTTGGAGCCAACATTCGTGGCGTTATTGCTAATATACGGCCCCATATGCTCGAAAAAGTAGTTGAAAATTGGACCTGTAGAATTGGCTTTATTCGAGCCAGCCGCGGCGACCACATGCCCGAAATCATATTTAAACATTAATGACATAAAATTATCCTTCCAATAAAGCCAAATTGATGGACATTAAAATGATTTTCTTGTGTTTTATTTCAATTCGAAGTTCTATACCTCTAAAAAAAACACCCATTATAAGGCTCAGATGGTTCAATTATAATAATAAATAAATAGCGAAAATTTTAGATTAGGAAGAAAAAGGTCCATCAAATATTAGTAAAATAAAATCGAACAACTTGTCGAAGAGCCCCAAACACTTCTTTATGAAAATAAGATCGTAATAAATAATAAAAAATAATAATAGAAAATAATACTTTTGTGTGAAGAGTTAATGTTTAAGGTACAAGGCCAATACACGCGGCATACGGCTGCGGGCGGTCGTAGTATTGCCAGTACATAAAATGTACGTTTGTTTACAAAAATATTCATATAAAAATATATTTGAGTAGGATATAATTAAATCTGGCAGCACAGAAAAATTCTGCCGCGCGAAAAAGTAGAACAAAGTTCTACTTTTTTCCAATTCCGCTTCAAATTTGACAAATCAAAAAACAGCCGCTTGCCGCGTGCATTGGCCTTCTACCTTTATGCTGGGCTGAACTAATAAAAAACTCTTAGATCGAAATTTAGTAAAAAAAACTTAGAAGCAAAAAAGAGCATACATAATTTAACTTAAAAACAGACCAGCTCGTAACAGATGATAAAACCAAGATTTTAATGGTGCAAATGTTCGGGAGGACTACCGGATGCCCCAAAAAATAACAGTATTTTATGCAGTTGCTTACGATAAACTTAAAAATGACTTAAAACCGGATTAAAGGTTTCTGATACAGTACAGAATGACTACATCTCGAGCCCTTAGATTTAAATAATCGTAAGCGACATTCCGTTAAATATCTCTTAAACTATTAGAGATAGTGTAGTACAGTAAGCATATTTTTCTTTCTTAAGTAGTTTTCGAATGTGTAAAAGTATTTTTTGATAGGTTTAAATTTACGAAAGTTATACGGACCAATAGGTTTTATATGTCGCTGTGCTAAAAATAGACATGTTTTTAAAAATTGGTCTAAAACTCCAACTACCCATTGGCCGATTTCTGCATATTAAGCCACAATCCGCCCTAAGCTAAAAAGCTTCACATACAACACTTTGCACCATAACTTCTAAACCATTTGGAAAAAATTTAATTAGTTTGTCGAAAGTAGCAAACTTAAAAAGAACAAAAATGTTATGCACCAAAACATTCCCCGTTTTCGTTTAATTAAGATTTTTTGTCGCTTACGATCAATATTTTTCCTGTCGCTTGCGATCATTTTAATCTAAGGGATCGATATTTTGACTAGTTTTAGCCAGGGTGATGTGGGGGATGTTGGAAATCAAGCAAAGGTTCTGATTGGTCTTAACTTGGTAAGCCCAGATTTATTTTGGTTATCCTTCATCTCAAAAGTGGACACTGACCTCCTGAGATGGTATCACCTGGGGAACTACTATAATACCCGTTAATATAGTGAGCTAACATATGCCGCGAGTTCTCACATAAGATATAAAAAATATAGGCTAGTAATCCACTCCTGAAAAAAAACATTACTATGAAAGAGCTAAAATTAGAATAAACGAAGAGGACGTCCGAAACTTTGATGGAAAGACCAAGTAGAACAAAATCTTTTAGCCTAAAATATGCTCGAAAAAAAATAATCGAGTATGTTCTGCAAATCACTTCCACATGATTTTGAAATCACATGAAATTCAAAAAGGCCGTAATTTCTATAATTGTTGAAATTTTCAGAGCATTTATCAATAACCTTCTAGAGCTTTTTCGTCTTAAGTGCACTGAGTTATAAAATGTCAAAATAATTTGTGAACAACGAATAATTCGACTTAGAAAATTAATGTGATTTCAAAATCATGTGGAAGTGATTTGCAGAACATACCTGAATAAGTTTAGATCATGATACAACTATACTAGGTAAAATCACTACAAATTTCGTTCTCAATTTCAAATCACTGAAAAGTCAAACAAAGGTAATTTAGAAAAAAACATTTTTTTCTTTGTATTTGTGTTGTTTGTCTATATATACGTGAAATTTATAAAATGTCCGGAAGGTTAGATTAAACCAGTTATTGTGCAATTGTACTAGTAGCATAAAAAAATTAAAAAATCCGTAATATGTTTTCGCTTCATCATTTGTGTTTCATAGTGAATGATTGCATATTTTTGCTTAGAGTTTATAAAAATCTGGAGCGTGTCAGCAGAATTTTTTGCCTATAACTAGTTTTAGCAAATAAATTTCTCGCCCATGGCAGCATTAAACTGTGAAGTGATGTGTGAGGTGCAAATCTTAAATTCATGTCATTAAATATTCCTTCTTACTTTGAGTTTCATTTTGCTTCTTTGAAATAACAGGGTCTAAAAAATGTACAGCTCTCCCTAGTGATTTTAGTATATAGTTGTACCATGGATAAGATAAGAAATATCTTTAATTTGGCAAACAAAATTTATGATTTAAAATATGTTATAAAATTACAAACTATTTTTAATTTTAGTGTTGTATTTGTAGTTTAATAGTTTTGGAAGAAATTTGGATTGAAAACTTATACAAAAGCTTTCGTTTAGTAACTACTTAAATGAGTTTTCGAGTGTAATGTGAATTTTGTCTAAAACCATTTCGATCGGAATTCAACTAAGGAATTTAATGCCAATCGGAATTTGTAACGAGGGGCAAATCCATTTAACTGCCTACAACATCATGTGAAAATGTGTTAGGCTCATCTAGGAAGGAATTGAAGATTACAAGAAAAAGGTTCTTGCACGGTTTAAGTTTTATTTAACAAAATACAACAAAAAATTTTATTTAGTCCTTGTTTTACGTATTTAACAGACAATAGTAAAAATTAACACTTCGATTTGTTGATATTTTAAATCTAATAACTTTCTCCTGCGGCAACTGAGAATTAATCGGCGGCTAGACTAAGCTGCCAGTTATCCATAGACACAGAACTCTGCAAGCTTTGTGACATTTTGCAGCGAAAAATAATTTTCATTTTTTAAGAAAAAATAATTAAAACGTTTTGCAAATTTTGTAAAATTTGTGCAAAAAACTATAAATAAACATTCAATATTTATAAAACTTTTAAGTTTTTCACTATACCATTTCAAGTAGAATAAAATAAACAATACAAAAAGTGACGCCACCAAAAAAAAATAAACTCGACAAAAAATTTTGTATACAACAAAAATTTTTTTTAATAAATTATTTTCCCATTATTTTGTAACAGAGAAAAGCACAAATACTCTAAAATGAGTTCGGAGCAACCCAGTACATCGAAAGAATCCTTTGATGTCTTCTACACAGAAGTAAGTAATAGGCTGGAAGCCAATGGCTGACAGCTCTTTCTGCTCTTTTTCAATGTCGTTGTTTATGTAAAAGCCCAAAGAGGAGCCCAAATCCCAAATATGTAAACAAACAAATGAAAAGATAAAAATGATATATAAAGAGATCCAACAGTTACAACAACACATTGTGTGACCATTAATAGGTTTAGAATTGAATTTTGTTGTAAATTAAAAGATATTTTGCCATATTCACAGGTTAAAGAAATTGAAAAACGTGATTCCGTACTAACATCTACTCAACAAATTGATCGTTTACTTCGTCCAGGTTCAACGTACTTTAATCTCAACCCCTTCGAGGTGCTTCAAATTGAACCGGAGGCCACAATTGAACAAATCAAGAAACGTTATCGTCAACTTTCAATCCTAGTGCATCCGGATAAGAATCAAGATGATAAGGATCGCGCCCAACAGTCCTTCGACATTATAAATCGCGCCTGGAAGACATTGGAAAATGAGTTGGGTCGCAAGAAATGTCTGGACGTGTATGAGGAAGCTAAGGAGAGAACGGATCATATGGTAAGAGGTTCAATTGTTTGTATACACAAAAATAATTGATTAATTTAATTTGGCCAAATTCACAACCTTTTTATTCATTATTATATTTGCTTGTGATTAAGTCTTATAAAATAAGTCGAAATTTCTCAGTTTAGTTATTGCAATCATAACAACATTTTATTAAAGTTGTCACAAAAGAGATATTTTCTTTAAAAATTTCTGAGGAGTTACTTTGAACAATTCGAATTTGGTTCACAGAAATAGTATGATAATTAAAACATTTCAAATATCACTCATTTTCTAAACATTATTAAAAAAGTACATAATTTTATAATTTTTCAGATTGCTGAAAAGCGTAAAAAGATCAAAAAGGAAAATCGTTGCTTTGAAACCATACCCGAAGATGATCCAGTTAAATATAAGCATGCTATTTATGTTATGGTTATGAAACTTTTTGCCGACATGGAGAGAAGACGCCAACAGCTGGATCAACGCGATCAGGAGGAGCGCAAACGTAAAAGAGAGACCGAAATCGAAGAGGAAGAAAAACTCAAAGCTGACAAGGAGTGGCAAAAGAATTTTGAAGAATCCCGCCAAAGTCGTGTTAATAGTTGGCACGACTTTCAATCCGGCAAATCGGGTAAAAAAGCCAAAAAGCAAAAACGCATGCATGGTATGATGATGCCGCCGAAATTTAAACCAGAATCACGATAGATTTGGAATATTAATTATTTAAGTTTTAAATCCACCTACTTTTTTATCTACCTTACGTTGATTTCAAAATCATCAACGCCTTTTTACTATTACTAAAACATTATTTTTTTCGTAATATGTTTGAATATTTAGTTTAAAAAATGGACAAATAAAAAAATGAATAATTCTAAGAAATATGAAAAAAAGTAGGCAAGAATATCAAAGTTATATTTGAGCTTGTATTATCATTGCAAATGAACATAGAAGATTTTATGAGATCATTTTAAATATACATAAATATTTCTATGAATATAAAATATCGTGTATCTATAAATAAAATACGATTTTTATAGGTACGTGTTCTGAAAATTACAGAACAAATTTTTATAATTAAAATTTTGCATTAAAAAAATCTCTCAAATAAAACAAAAAAAAAATGTTTGTTAACCAAACAAAATACTAACAAAAGTACTGTAAAATTAAAGATGTTTTAATTATAAAAGTTATTAGCCCAATTTTCTATTTTGTTGACTTATTTCGATTTTAATATCAAATAAGTTTAAATAAAAAAATGTATTTTTCGTAGAGTTTACTTAAGAAAGTTTTTAAGAACGTTTTGATCAAAATTTGGTAAGAGAATTAAAATTTCACTACAGAGTAATTTGATCAAAATTTTATAAAAGAAAAATTTTGGTCAAAATTTTACTAAAGAAAAATTATTTTTACTGTTAATTTTACTATAGACATTTTGATGAAAATTTTACTATGGACATTTTGATGAAAATTTTACTATAGAGAAATTTTGATGAAAATTTTACTAAATACAAATTTTGATTAAAATTTTACTAAAGAAAAGTTTTTATCAAAATTCTACTAAAGAAAAATTTTGACCAAAATTCTACCAAGGACAAATTTTGATCAAAATACTACTAAAGAGAAATTTTGATCAAAATTTTACTATAGAGAAATTTTGATCAAAATTTTACTATAGAGAAATTTTGATCAAAATTTTACTATAGAGAAATTTTGATCAAAATTTTACTATAGAGAAATTTTGATCAAAATTTTACTATAGAGAAATTTTGATCAAAATTTTACTAAAGAAATTTTGATCAAAATTTTACTATAGAGAAATTTTGATCAAAATTTTACTATAGAGAAATTTTGATCAAAATTTTACTATAGAGAAATTTTGATCAAAATTTTACTATAGAGAAATTTTGATCAAAATTTTACTATAGAGAAATTTTGATCAAAATTTTACTTTAGAGAAATTTTGATCAAAATTTTACTATAGAGAAATTTTGATCAAAATTTTACTTTAGAGAAATTTTGATCAAAATTTTACTTTAGATAAATTTTGATCAAAACTTTACTATAGAGGACTTTTGATCAAAATTTTACTAAAGAAAAATTTTGATCAAAATTTTACTAAAGAAAAATTTTGATCAAAATTTTACTAAAGAAAAATTTTGATCAAAATTTTACTAAAGAAAAATTTTGATCAAAATTTTACTAAAGAAAAATTTTGATCAAAATTTTACTAAAGAAAAATTTTGATCAAAATTTTACTAAAGAAAAATTTTGATCAAAATTTTACTAAAGAAAAATTTTGATCAAAATTTTACTAAAGAAAAATTTTGATCAAAATTTTACTAAAGAAAAATTTTGATCAAAATTTTACTAAAGAAAAATTTTGATCAAAATTTTACTAAAGAAAAATTTTGATCAAAATTTTACTAAAGAAAAATTTTGATCAAAATTTTACTAAAGAAAAATTTTGATCAAAATTTTACTAAAGAAAAATTTTGATCAAAATTTTACTAAAGAAAAATTTTGATCAAAATTTTACTAAAGAAAAATTTTGATCAAAATTTTACTAAAGAAAAATTTTGATCAAAATTTTACTAAAGAAAAATTTTGATCAAAATTTTACTAAAGAAAAATTTTGATCAAAATTTTACTAAAGAAAAATTTTGATCAAAATTTTACTAAAGAAAAATTTTGATCAAAATTTTACTAAAGAAAAATTTTGATCAAAATTTTACTAAAGAAAAATTTTGATCAAAATTTTACTAAAGAAAAATTTTGATCAAAATTTTACTAAAGAAAAATTTTGATCAAAATTTTACTAAAGAAAAATTTTGATCAAAATTTTACTAAAGAAAAATTTTGATCAAAATTTTACTAAAGAAAAATTTTGATCAAAATTTTACTAAAGAAAAATTTTGATCAAAATTTTACTAAAGAAAAATTTTGATCAAAATTTTACTAAAGAAAAATTTTGATCAAAATTTTACTAAAGAAAAATTTTGATCAAAATTTTACTAAAGAAAAATTTTGATCAAAATTTTACTAAAGAAAAATTTTGATCAAAATTTTACTAAAGAAAAATTTTGATCAAAATTTTACTAAAGAAAAATTTTGATCAAAATTTTACTAAAGAAAAATTTTGATCAAAATTTTACTAAAGAAAAATTTTGATCAAAATTTTACTAAAGAAAAATTTTGATCAAAATTTTACTAAAGAAAAATTTTGATCAAAATTTTACTAAATAAAAATTTTGATCAAAATTTTACTAAAAAAAAATTTTGATCAAAATTTTACTAAAGAAAAATTTTGATCAAAATTTTACTAAAGAAAATTTTTGATCAAAATTTTACTAAAGAAAATTTTTGATCAAAATTTTACTAAAGAAAAATTTTGATTAAAATTTTACTAAAGAAAAATTTTGATTAAAATTTTACTAAAGAAAAATTTTGATCAAAATTTTACTAAAAAAAATTTTGATCAAAATTTTACTAAAAAAAATTTTTGATCAAAATTTTGCTAAAGAAAAATTTTACTAAAGAAAAATTTTGTTCAAATTTTTACTAGACAAATTTTGATCAAAATTTTACTAAAGAAAAATTTTGATCAAAATTTTACTGAATTTTTATACAAATTTTATCAAAAATTGTAAAAAAACAAAAAGCATCAGACTTGATTTTTTTACCTTAATTACCAAACAAAGAACACCATTTTTCCACAATCAAACCATCTTTTTTATATAAAACTATATTCAAATTTATTGCTTAGAGCAAACGATATTTTCTCTTTTCAAAATCATAATTAAACAAATAAACTCACCCACCAGTTGTAAACAATTTCTACTAAAATGTTGTATACAAACTAGCCGTAAAGACAATGTCACGTTTAATGGCATTTGAAGCTTCCTCCATTTTACATTGCAGGTCGGGATTACCAATTCGTATGGCAGCAGTTTTAACATCACGCAGGATTTCATCCAATTGTTGGATGCAACGTACGATAATACCTTCCTGGACTTCGGTCAGTTTCATGATTTCAGCAAAAGGCTAAATTGAGAAGGAAGATTATTAATCTAATAAAATGTTAAGGAAGTTGGAAACAACCTTATTGCGTGCCCATTCATAGACAACTTCAAGTAGACCAAAGTTTAAACGATCTTCCGATTCCGCCACAGCTTGATGTCTCAATTCTTCGGCTAAAATGTTGTCATTGATTTCTTCAAATTCTTTAACACACTAAGATTAAAAGAATCGTTGAATTTCATTTTTATTATAATTTTGTAATAATTCACCTTTTTAAGTTTTTCAGGTATAACAGGCTCACCCTGAATTTTTGCTTGAAACACTAAACCCGATAACAAAGCAGCTATTTCTGCTGGTTCTAAATCATTGAACATATTACAAAGAATTAACTCTGTTATAAGCAATTCATTTTGGCCCATTTCACAAGCCACTTTTCCCTTGAGAGTTACTAAAAGAAATTCAAATAGTTTTAAAGATTATGAGTATTTTATATTCTTCCAGTATCGTCATACCTTCATCCAGTTCATCTATATACTTTAAAGCTCTTAAGACATCCAATTTGTTACAGTAGTCGGGATACAAAGATAGATTCTTTGTAGAATTTTTAAATTTCAATTCTTCAATACGTTGCTCGAGTATCTTGCGTTCATAGACTATGGCAAATTCCTGCTCAAATCCAGCTATATTAGTATGCGGCAAGACCTCTTGTAATTGACGCCATACATGCTCCAAATATCGTATTTGAGCCATTTCGGTATCAGCATTAACATTTATTTCCTTGGACATGTTAATAAATTTAATGGTATCGGGACTTTGTATGTAGTTTTCATTTATTTGTTGCAATTCCGAAACGACTTTAACAACTGTAGAGGATGGAGGTGTATCTCTAAAGCGTTCAATTTGACGCTGTTCCCAATTACGTATAACAATATCAGCTTCAATTTTCATTGAAGATTTGGTGATTTCAACAAAATCGGCAGCTTTCAAATCAAGAATGATATGACCACCAATACCTTCGGGATGATAGAATTTATTTTGAGGCGTAAGAGACACCATTTTGTAGTACATATCACTACGTTGAACTTCGTCCTGTATTGGAAGTTTTGTACATAATAATTTTTTATTTAACAAACTAGAAATTTATATAATTGATCAAAATTTTTACTAAAGAGAAATTTTGATTAGAAGTTTTACTAAAAAGAAATATTGATCAAAATTTGCACTAAAAGAATGTTTGACAAAATTTTTTAGTTAAAATTACCAATTAAGAACAAATTTTACTGAAAAATGCAATGATATTTAAGAATTTTGAAAATTTAATACATTACCTTAGTATCCGTTTTAAATTGATTATCTAAGACTAAAACGCGGTAGACAGCATCTTTACCCACAGCAGCTTTAATAGACAAAACTACACCTAATTTGTTGAAATGTTTGCTTTTAGTTATCACAACGATACGACCAACTTTTAACTCTTTAACAATTTTAGGTTGTGCAATTAAAAATTTCTGAAAAAACAGGAATCAAAATTAAAAAAAAAATACCCCGACGTTTTAAATCAATTCTAACCATAAGTCTTTGTTTCTCTGTAATATACTCCCAAGCTAAATCATAAAATTTAGATAGAGGCTGTAAATGTTCACCTAATTCAGGCATTTGAGAGAACTTATTCTGGGCTACTTCCAATTGCTTCTGTTGCGCCGGTAACTGAAGTTTTTGATTAAACTCTTTAAATGAATATTTCATAATATCCTCCACTTTGATACTTTCTATGCGTAAGCAAGTCAGTATCACAGCATAACGCAGAATAAATTGTGATTCTAGTTTTTCTGGTTTTCCTAAAATCATGGAACGTAAATCTTGGACCGGTGGTACATTTGATTTACACAGTAAAATAACACAGCCGTTTTTATCGTGACCTCTGCGTCCAGCACGCCCTGCCATTTGTATGTATTCACCAGGTTTAAGGTTGCGCAATTCTAGACCATCAAATTTACGGTGAGAGTCGAATATAACTGTTCGGGCTGGCATATTAACGCCCATAGCAAAAGTTTCCGTGGCAAAGAGAAGTTTGACGAGACCAACTTGAAATAACATTTCAACAATTTCCTTGAGTATAGGCAATATGCCACTGTGATGTACGCCGATACCTCTTCCAAGTGAGTCTTTCATAGTTAAAACTTGAGGTAAAATACGGTCTGGTGGTTTGAGCTTGGACATACATTGTTGGAAGAACATTTCAACGGATCCTCTTTCACGGGCAGTGTTTAGATCGATAGATTGAAGAGCCTAGGAGAAAAATATTTGAATGTTGTAATGTTTTAAATTTCATTACTTCAAAACTAAAGTAGAAAAAAATTTGACAACAATCTTACCAAAGCATTTCTATCGCAACGATTTCTGGACAAGGTAAATGCCACCACTGGCATTTTGTCGTTACGCTTGAGGAAATCTATTAAACCAATCCAAGTATTTTGATCCTGTTTCGGAGTGGTTGATTGATTTTTTGGACCAGAACCACCACCCATTTTTTTCGTTTTGCTTTGCATGGCTTCCTTCTTCTCTACCGCCTTATCGTAGCCACCTTGTAGGAAACGACCTTGTTCGTCTACTAACAGAAAAATGTCATCTTTACTTTTGCCTCCAGATCCAGTATATAGGTAATGCATTAAAGGCACCGGTCGCTTTAACGTACTAATCACATAGACTTTACGCTTTTTAGTGCTGCCTACCCAATCAGCAAGTTCCATGGTATTTGGCACAGTGGCCGATAGCATAATAATATTAACATGTTCGGGTAACAGTATTATAACTTCTTCCCAAACATGACCACGATCAGGATCATTAATATAGTGGACCTCATCAAAAATGACATATTCCAAGTCTCGGGTTATATCACTGCCACAATAAAGCAAGGATCTTAGGATTTCTGTGGTCATTATCAAACAAGTGGCAGTGGGATCGATTTGTAGATCACCTGTTATAAGACCAACATCTTTAAATGTCTTTTTAAAGTCACGATACTTTTGATTCGATAAGGCCTTAATGGGTGAAGTATAAATAGTGCGTGTCAGGTCTCTTTGTGACAAAGCTATGGCATATTCTGCCACCACAGTTTTGCCAGCCGATGTATGTGCTGCAACAAAAACATACTGCCTCTCTTCTAGTTTTAATATGGCTTGTTTTTGGAAAGTATCCAACTCAAAGGGAAATGTCATAGCGGGACAAGGTATTTTCTCTTTAAAATCTGTAATGGGTTGGGATATATCCAGCATTTCGGCCCATTCGGTACGCAATGCGGTATCTTTGGTAGTAGAGATTTCTAAAACGGGCTTTAGTTCAGTAGACATTATATGATCATCAACATCTTTAAACTCTTCTGACTGCTGTTCACTGAGTATTATATTTTCCAAACTGTTCTTTGAATCATCTTCATTCTGGGTCATCTTAAGCCATTCCTGAACATCTAAATCATCTTCCAAGTTTTTGAGTAAATTAACATTTTCCTCTGAACTAATGTGGTATGTTTCATCCTTATATTTTATATTATCCTTGAAATTGTAACCATTCTTAAAACCGGGTGGTATAGTAAGTAGCTCCCCCTCAATTTCAAATCCTGACATTTCCATTCGTTTTATTTCCTTCGCTGGTTCGTCTAAGCCACCCGGCCAAAAGGGGTAATTCATTGCAGAGCCTCTTGTCACTTCATCTAACAAACCTGGTTCTCGTTTCATGGATGTTGAATTATTGGCATTAGCTCCCACATCTTCCAAGTCCACTTCGACGAAATTAATAATTTGACCTGTAATCAAGTCCCTTTTTGGAATTAATTTTGTACTAGCCGGTCCACGCGGCAAGTTCAACAGACGCATTTCATTGCATTTGCGTGGTATGATATCAGGCAGTGGATCGTGTATGGACAGCTCTGGCGAAAGAATATAGTTTTGTAATTTTTTAAGATTTTCCTCATCAATGGTGGCCATGGCGATACTTCAATTCCATAGAATACAATTCAATTCCATCAACAATTTCTTTGTTTATTGTAGTTTTAATGCTTGTTTTTATTTACAACAATTTGCGGGAGTTGCCAATATTTGCAATTTTTAATAGATACCATATTGTAAAAATTCCTATAAAAACTCAATTTGCGAAATATTTCCAATGAAAAGATCATTTTTGAAAAATTTCCTAGAAAAAGAAAATTTTTCAATATGCCATGATAATTAGTAAATTTTAAAAAAATTTCGTTAAAAAGTAATTTTTAAAAATTTTTTATATACGTAAATTTAAAAACAAAAATCCTATAAAATAAATTTTTTGAGAAATTTCCTATAAATAGTAAATTTTTGAAAATTTGTTCATAAAAAATATTTGAGAAAAATTTCCTAAAAAAGTAAATTTTTTAAAAATTTTTAATAATTTCCTATTAAATGTCAATTTGCAAAAAATTACCTATAAAATGTCAATTTTAGAAAATGTTCCTATAAATAGTAAATTTTTGAGATATTTCCAATAAATAGCAAATTAAAAAAAAAAAAAATTCCCATGAAAAGTACATATTTTAAAAATTTCCTATGTAAAGTAAATTTTAAAAAAATTGCCTAAAAAATAATATTTTTGAGAAATTTTCTATAAATAGTAAATTTTTGATTTTTTTTTTATAAAAAAATAATTTGAGAAAGATTTACTAAAAAAAGTCAATTTTCAATAAATTTTTGAATAATTTCGTATTAAATGTCAATTTTGCAAAAAAAAATTAAATTTTTGAAAAATATCCTATTAAAAGTAAATTTTTTGAAAATGTTTGAGAAATTTCCCATAAATAATAAATTTTCTTATAAAAAATAAATTTGAGAAAAATTTTCTATAAAAAGTAAATTTTTTAAAACTTTTGAATAAATAGCACAAGGCACATATATAAAGGTTAACACATGGCTAAAACAAGTACAACAAGCCAAAAACAACATAGATTTTGTTATTGGATAATAAGTTTTTTAACGCCAAACTTTAAAACAACAATTCGACAATTCAGAATAACAACAATAATTTGACATTAGAAAACTTAAACAAATTTTGAACTAGAACAAATTTTGAAAAACAGTCACTTGTTATAATTACACCATGAAATAGCAAATTTTTGAATATTTTCCTATTAAATGTCAATTTGCAAAAAATTACCTATAAAATGTCAAATTAAAAAAATTTCCTATAAAATGTCAATTTTCCAAAAATTTCCTATAAAAAAAGTAATTTTTAAGAATTTTCTATAAAAAGTAATTTTTTGAGAAATTTTCGTTAAAAAATAAAATCTTTTTAAAAAAATTGGTATACTAGTACAATTTCAAGAAATATATAGTCAATGCTCGAAAAATTTTCTCTTAATAGTTAATTTTAGAAAATTTCCTATAAAAAGTAAATTTCAAAAAAATTCCCGTAAAAAGTCTATTTAGCAAAATTTCTTATAAAAAGCCGATTTTTAAAAAATTTTCTATAAAAAGGAAATTTTTGAGAAATTTCCTAAAAACAGTAAATTTTTTAAAAATTTCATAAAAAAAATATTTTTTTTTAAATTTCCTATATATAAAGTATATTTAAAAAAAAATATCCTATAAATAGTAAATTATTCTTTTTTAAATTTAACAAGAAGCAAAAATCAATTTAAGAAAAATTTCCTATAAAAAGTAAATTTTCAAAAAACTTCCTATAAAAAGTCTATTTAGAAAAATTACGTATTAAAAGTCGATTTTGAATTTTTTTAAATTTTCAATAAATAGTAAATTTTCGAAAAATTTCGTTTAAAAAGTAAATTTTTAGGGAATTTCCTCTAAAAAATAAGTTTTTCGGAAATTTCCTTAAAACTAAATTTTTGACAAATTTCATATAAATAATTTCGAAAAAATAGATGTCCAAACTCGTAAAATTTTCTATTGATCTTCAAAAAATTTCCCATAAAATTCGGCTTGTTATAGTGAATTTTTAAAATTTATATATAAAAACAAAAAATTTATATATACAAATCAAGTTTACAAAAATTTTGAAGCAGGGATTTCCTATAAAAAGTCATATTTCAAAAAATTCCCTATAAAAAGTCGACTTAGACATATTTTCTATAAAAAGGAAATTTTTATTTTCTGTAAAAATTAAATTAAAAAAATTCTTAAACGCATAGTAAAATAGTGTATAAGAAGCATGCACTATTTTTATTAATCACTATTTTTAATATATCAAAACAAAATAAAAACGAAAAATGACGTATATTGATATACACTATTTTTTGCGATTGGCCCAGGAAAACAACCATCCATTGTGGAAAGGATGTTCTAGTGCAACTTTAAAAAAATACGTTTTTATAAAGGAGGCTAATAAGGTGGCCTAAGTCTGGCGGCGTAGATCTCTGGCGGGTTACTGTGCAATTCGATTCGAAAGAGCTTTCGAATTTCAATGTATACCTAATTCGATAGAATTTTCTTTCGAATCAAATAACGCAGTAACTCTCCTGATAAAATATATAAAATATTATAACTCTTTGACAGAATGTAGCATTTGCTTAGATAAAATGGATCTATCAAGTCACGGTGAGTATTACTATGAAACGATAATCAGTGTGACGCTGAGGGCAACATAAATTTTTCTATGGACTTATCAGATAAAAGTACTCTGGAGACTAATGGAGAGGCAAGGGCTATATTCTCGGAAGAATTCTTTAATAATTATGCACTTGGTACATCGGACGAAGAAGATTTCTCCGCTGGATCTTCGGACGATTATGTTCCGGAAACAGATGAAGAGGCAGAAGCAGATACTGAGTCGAAAGCAGAGAAGTTCGACGTAGTCATTACGACACAGGAAGAGAACCCTGAAATAGACCAGGACATGGAGGTTTTGACTGCAGACGACACCAATAACGAGAAGGTAGAGCTCAAGACATCTACTCGGAAGAGGAAGGTAAAATCCGGAGGGAACGACTTGGGTTATTTGTGATTACTCACATAAATTTATATTAACGGTTATATTAAATGTTATAGACAGAGACGCATGCGTGGATGCAAAATATTCGAAAGAAGAAAAGGCAGTCAGGAAAAGCTTACGTGACCAAAAGGGGGAAATTGATTAAGGAGCGACTGCCAAAATCGGTGAATTGCAAGTGTCGGCACAAGTGCATTGAGCAGATTAACAATGAAGAACGTATTGCGATTAACGCCGAGTTTTGGGAACTTTCAGACTACGGAAAACAACAGTTGTACTTAAGACAGTGCATACAAGTTAAGAAATGCAAAAGGTCTCTTGTTGGCAGCTCCCGAAGAAACAGGACTCTAACATATACTTTTAGGTCTAAACAAGTATGCAAGCAGTTCTTTCTGAAAACACTGAATATATCTGATGGAGCTATTTCGGTTTTCATAAAGAAATGTGAAGATAAGAACGTAATTGATAAACGGGGACACCATACCCATCATCGAAAAATTGATGAAGAAACCAGAAGAATAATTAAGGAGCATATTGAGTCCTTTCCAGCTGTAGAGAGCCACTATACTCGCTCTAAATCAAAACGTTTATATCTTGCCTCTAATTTAAACATTTCAAAAATGTTTCAACTTTTTAATGAAAAGCATGAAGGCAATTCCATTAAGGAAAGTGTTTACAGACGTATTTTCTGCAACGAATATAATTATTCTTTTCATAAGCCGAAGAAGGATACATGCTACACATGCGAACGATATCGAAACTCTGACGACAAGGAGATTTTGCAAGAAGAGTACAATGAACATATTAAAAATAAGGAGAGGGCTAGGGAAGAAAAAGAGGCCGATAAACAAGAGGCAAAAATTAACAGCAAATTGGGAGTATTAACTTTTGACTTACAGTCTGTTTTGACAAGTCCATGCAGCAATGTAAGTTCATTGTATTACTCAAGGAAGTTTGCTACTTTCAATAATACATTTTTCGATCTTGTGTCGAAGGAAGGCTACTGTCTCTTGTGGGATGAAACACAGGGACAAAGAGGTTCGGACGAGATTGGGACCACAATTATAAAAATGTTGAGCTCATTCGATAAAAATTTAACTGATGTAATTTTTTATTCTGATTGTTGTGGTGGACAGAATAGGAATCGTTATATTGCAGCGCTGCTTTTTTACATAATTCGTAAGTTGAACTTAAATACTATTACGTTAAAGTATTTAGAGAGCGGCCACACACAAATGGAGGCGGATTGTATGCACTCGACAATTGAACGTGCCAAACGAAATATACCAATTTACTCTCCCGAGGAATGGCCAACGATCTTGCGGTTGGCCCGAAGAAATCAACCATACATTGTAAAAAGAATGTTCTGGTACGACATTTATAATCTCAAGGAATGGTTCAGCAGATTAGGGCACACTTTCAAAAAAAATATTGAAAACACCTCAGTAAATTGGTTGAAGATTAAGCAAATTAAAGTGGAGAAAGATAATCCTAATTCGCTGCTCTACAAGGAAAATTGGGACTCCGAGTGGCAAACAATTGTAATAATGGGACAAAAGAGAAATCAACGACTTATAACTATTGAAGCCAAAATTTGTGCCCTAAATTTAAACAACAGCTTACCATATCTTCCTTAAAGTACAAAGATCTTAAGGGGCTGTTTTTTTAAAAATGTCATTCCTAAAGAATTTCATTCTTTTTATCTTAATCTTAAACATGAGGGAAATAAAAATTGCTTGGATGAGCCCGATGTGGAGGAGGATAGTTCCGTAGATGAATGTTGTTGAATATTGTCTTTTTTCATGTATTTTTAAATTAATTAAAACTGTGTAGAAACTGTATTGCCAAAAAATTAACAATGTGTCATTAAAATATCATAAAATGACAGTGAATTATTAATAAAATGGATTACTAAACACAAATACTATGTTTTCCTACATGAACGTTCGTCCAACAAAAAAGACACAAATAAAATAGTGTATACCATACAAAATAAAATAGTGTATAATGATTTTCATACATATCATAAAACAAATAAAATAGCCTCAATGACATCGTGTTACTTTGAGTCCCATTTACTTGCAATTTAAGAACTTGTAAATTAATAAAATATCACATACAAGTAGCCTGATTATTCCACCATACATCTAAATGACCACAACTTAAAAACTTCGATTATTTTCTGAAATATTACTGTTTTCCTAGATGTCTAATAATACAAAAACTTTAAACTTCATTATCTCGAAATGGCAAAAAAATTATACACTATTGTTTTACTAAGGGGACGTTATATCTATAAAACTGATTCTATAGTTCTTCTCTGTCAAAATATTGGGTACCACCACTGTTCAGTGCATCAGGTAGTTGTTGCCATTCTAGTGATGTGGCATCATTATTATAAACATTTGACATTTCTATTTTGTTTCTTTATTCGTTTCTTCGTACTGCCTCCTTAACACACACAGCACCTGAGAATTTTGGTGTTGATTTTTTCCAAAAATAATAATTTATTTTAAAGAAAATTCCATTAAAGAATAAAATTTCGACATGGCTCTGAATATGTTGCTCCGTAATGCCACAAAATTCAACAGTAAGTAAAAAGAATTTGAAATAAGTATAGAAATGTATATTTTTATTAGGTACATTATATAACCTGGGTTGTATATAATCCGAAAATCTTGGGAAAATATCTAATATTTGCTATAATATGAAAATGACTTATTATAGGTGCTGCTGGTTTGATGAAATCTGCTCGTTTTACCCCCTTGAAGACTTATGCCACCGTTGTAGCTGCTCAACGCAATGCCTTGGTTAAACCCTTGAGTTTGGTTAAAAATGTTGCTGCTGTAAGTATTGGGAATTCCATTCATACCTTTTATTATTTTTAAAGGAATACTTTAAAATTTAGCCTGTTACCCGCAATATTGCCTTGACAGCACCCCGTATGTCTGCTGAGGGTAGTCATACAGCTTTGTGGACTGTAGAACGTGGTGTCTCAGTGGCTCTATTGGCCGTTATTCCTGCAGCCTTTTTATTGCCCTCCCAAACAATGGATGCTTTGTTGGCAGTTTCCCTAGTCTTGCACACCCACTGGTAGGTCTTTGTGAAAAATGTAAAATTGTTCTCAACAAAATTAACTATTATTTTGTGTTTTCATTTTAGGGGTATTGAAGCTATGGTTACCGATTATGTTCGTCCAGCTGTAGTGGGTAATATCTTGCCCAAAGTAGCTCATGCTTCCTTGTTGTTGATTTCTATTGCCACTTTGGGCGGTCTTTTCTATATGATCTACAATGATATCGGTATTGCCAAGTCGGTTAAGAAATTGTGGGCCGTTAAGGGTGTTTAAGCTAATAATAGTAAAAGTACTTTATTATATTTTGTATTAAGTTAAAAGATGAGTCCTTAGAAGTTCAGTTTGAAAATAATAAAAAAGAAGAAATAAATTAAAGAAAAACGATTGCAAATATGTGTGTATATTGTGTATAATGATAAATTTTCTAAAAGGTCTTAAAAGTGAATTTTTCAATATTCTAGACTAGAATTTCTAGTATTAAAAGTTTTTATTATTATTTTTTTAATTTGACAATTTAGAGTGTATTTGTTTACAATTCGACTAATTAAAGTAACATTTTTAATTTCACTATAATTATAAATAGTTATAGTAAAATTTTCAAAAATTCTACTAATAATTTTTCCAAATTTAGCTTGTTATAGTGAATTTTTAAAAATTTAACTGTTTATAGTAAATTGTTAAAAATTCTAGTATTTATAATAAATTTTCAAAATTCGACTATTTGCAAAGATTTTTTTTTTCAGAACTTAACTATTTTTCAAAACTAGACTATTCAAAAAAGTTTTCAAAACTACTATTTTCAAAATTAGTCTTTATTTAAAATTCTACTAATTATATAAATTTTTTAACATTTCGACAATTATTTATAACGATTTTTTTCTAAATAATTTAAAGTAATTAAATTGAATTCTTCATAGTCTTGTTCCTGTAGGATATCGAAGTTACCCAATCCATTCCGAAGTTACCCAAAACTCACAGAATTGTGTTCCCGTTGTTGTTGTAACTGCGATATTATTGGTAATATCGTAGAAATGACAGTCCTTGGTCGGAATCCTAAGAATTCCGAGTCGTTCCGGTACGAAGAACCAACTGACGTGGGAACGTGTGTTCCCGTACTCAATACTGGTTGAAATCTTGGCTAAATTGTGAGAATAATTTATCCTCTTACTCAAAACTACACAGGCTTTTTCTTTGAGTAAGTTTTGTTATATAAGAGTAACTACTCATTTGTACGAACTGACCCAGAAAGTAAAGAAATAGACCTAATAACTCCTTAAATACTCCCATTTGTCCGAACTAACTCAGAAAGTAAAGAAACAGATCTAATAATTCACTGTAGATAATCGTGTTTTGTATTTTGAGTGACAGACTGTCTTCTATTGTATTTTAAAATAAAATACATTTTTTTTCAATCATGTCGAGATTTTTTTTAAGAAACAATTTCAAGAAATATCTTTACCAATTTAATAAACTTAGTTCGAGTTATCGTCATAGCTATACCTTGAATAAAAAGCCTCAAATATTGGCGCAAAAATTGAAACCCGTAAATTCCGAAATTCTACGTTATATTACATCTAAGACGCTTGCAATTAAGGAATATAAAAGCAGTCGTATTTATACAAGTATATGGATATATGAAAGATTGATGGGTTGGCTACTGGCCTTTATGATTCCAACGGCCTTTGTGGTAAACTCGAAAGAATTGGAAATGGCGATAGCTTTAGTAGCTCTATCACATACTTATTGGTAAGCAAACAAACGAATTTTTTGTTAACATGTTGTTTAATGTTCTATTTTTCCAGGGGCTGCATGTCCATGTGTAGTGATTATTTACGTTCCGCCATCGTGGGCAAGTATTTGCCCGTTTTAGTCCGAGTTATGGTAATTATTTTATGTACAGGCTCTCTAGTTGGATTCTATCAATTGATTTATGAGGATGTTGGTATCATTGCCATGGTTAAAATGTTTTGGTCAATAAGAGGTAAAGATTTTGTGCCACCCATTAATTTGAAGAAAGTCGAACATGAACAAGATACCAGTATATTTAGCTTTTTCTACAGAAAAAAATAATTAAAAAATTCATTTTATTATATTTGCATTGAACACAAAATTAAACAAACGATTAGCATAATAAAGAACATTTAGTTGCTTAAATAATGATAAAAATAAAAAGAATTATTGACTGTAATATTTATTATACAAACATCTAACAGAATAAAAAGACTTATCACTGATCACAACATTTAGTTTGAAAAAGTCATCATAGAATATACGAAATATGTATTATATTTCCTGTCCATTGTTTTGAGGTCATGACTTTTGTAAATGATTTTGATGAAACAATCTTAGGGCTTCCCATTGTTTGGTGTGTAGCAAGATGTGTGGTCTACAGCTACGCATGTGTTCAACAGCTTTTTCAGGCGTCCATCCGTTTTTCTAGAAATAAAGAAGAGTAAATGATGATGATTTATAAATTCATAACATATTTATAGATTATTTTTAAAATTAGGTTATTCTCTGACTATTTTTAGTAATTTTGTAACAATCGACTAGGTTTTTTTTTTATTTTTTAAAATTATATGATTTTTTAAAACCCGCATTTATAGAGAATTTTTCAAAATTTGAGTGTTTATTAAAATGTTTAAATTTTGACGAAGTCAAACAAGACGAAGTCCTAACAAGAATGAAATTTCGTCCACTTATAGAGAATTTTTAAAATTTAACTGTTTATTAAAATTTTTACCTATTTAAAGCTTATATATATAATTCCCGACAACATTCCAATTGAAATAAGGGGTACTTCTCTCAGACAATGAGAGAATTTAGCTAGCCACTGGTTATTGAGTATAAGGCTATGTAAAACTTCTCTAACTTATGCATTTTCCGTTCGGAGCCGGAGTTGAAACGTAGGCCCCTTTCAATTTAAAGCTTACGCGACACTTTTTTTGTTTAGATTTCCTATTTATATTCTATATTTTCTATAAGTTCGTTCTATTTTGTCAATATTTAGCAACCTTGAAATTGTATGACTAATTAATAAATAAAATGAACGATAATTGAACTTTAATTTGCCAAAATAATTTAACGAAACAAGTATGTAAGTACTTAAAACTACTTACCATCATTAAATAGCAACCAACCAGCGTTGCACTACGAGTGCGCCCAGCTTTACAATGTACATAGACAGTGCCTGTATTTTCTGGATTTGAAGTGGTGCTTAAGCCCTGGATGCGTTTATTAGCCGGAAGAAATTTATTCATAAACTCCACACCCTTAAAAAGTTTATCCTGGCAAGGTGATTCAAAGATGTCAGTGGTGGCTAGCTGCAGAAATTCAACACCCAACAAATGCCATTTGGGAGCATTGTTTGAAAAGACTGTCAATTCATAGTCTTCGTTCATGGAGACAACAGCTTTCATATTTTCGTTCTTAATAAGCTGGAGTTGAAATAAAATTAAAGTAAACATTTTTAGTAGATTTTTGTAATATATATCAAATAGAGTAAAAACTTACATCATTGGCCTGGGAACGAAATGGTAAAGCGCCCAATATGACATTCTCATCAATGCGATCGTACCAATTGCGTGATGAGGCTTTCTCCATTAGAACATTATAAAGAAGGGTAGGATAAAAGGAGACACGGGCTAACATAGCAGACTTTTTTGTTATAATGAATAAAATGAAACAAATAATAAAAAAAATACTTTTAAGAAACTATACTAAAACGCTCTATAATTTCTAAAGACATTAACTAAACTTTCACTTGTAGCGCTAAACAATTAAGCAACCGTCATCTTCAGTGGTTTAAAAAATTTTGAGTTTTCAAACACAAGAAGAGCTTTGAAATTGCTCGGTTTTAAAAACTTAAAACTGGTTCGTTAAAAACATTGAAGACAGACAGTCAGCGGCAGCTCAATAAACCAAAACAAACTCTATAAGTGTCCAAGAGCTTAAACATTGTTGTTATTTTATTACTTACACTCATTTCCATGCCTTTGTTGTTGTTACTGTGCGGTAATAGAAACAAAGCGGTAACGACAGCAATTGAACAAATACAAAATGTACAAAATAAATTCTTTTTGTATGGAATTTTGTTAAAGATTTCCCTTAGAATTTTAATGATTATATTTGATGTTTGCATCTAATTTACATAATCTGCGTCATTTATGTGTTGCTTAATTATACTCTTTATGCATTCGTAATTATATTTTTGAAAAAAGAAATGAGCCCCAACACAAATTTCTGTTGAAAATGTAAAGAAAACAAAACGTGTGGATTAAAAATAATAAAAACACAACAACAATAAAAAAAGTACCGTAAACAGCTGTTTGTTTTCCAATACTTGCCTTCATGGCTTGACATGATCCCATAAAAAACACGGGTTTGTGTGCTTAATCTTGCTTGATGAAATTGTGGGAAGAAGAATTTAAAGGTTGGCAGCACTGTGTAATGTCTCATTGACAGTTCTCATGTATATTTATAAGATGAGAGAAAATTAACAACAATAAAGAGATAAACTGTTTTTTATTATAAAATTTTGACAGTTTGATACAATCAGCATTGATATATCATCCACAAGAAAAACAATGAACTTAATCAGTGCTACCACCTTGTGTTTTCTTACAACAAACTCCACGTCAAATAAATTAAAAGAAAAAACTACTCGACGGCATAATTTTTTTTAGCCGCTATCATTTTCCAACTTTTAACTATAAAATTAAGATTTAATTTAAAGGAAACTAAAGCAAAATGGTTAGTTTAATTAATACTATTGACACCGGTCACGAAGATATGATACACAATGCCATACTAGATTATTATGGTTTACATTTGGCAACTTGTTCCTCGGATGGTTCAGTTAAAATATTCGATGTCAAAAATGGCAATCAAGTATTAGTGGCAGATCTTAAGGGTCACCAGGGACCGGTGTGGCAAGTAGCATGGGCCCATCCTAAATTCGGCAATATACTAGCATCTTGCTCTTACGACCGCAAAGTGATTGTGTGGAAAGAAGCTGGTGCCAACGAATGGACCAAAATGTAAGTAGATTATTAATTTTAACACCATGAGATGATGTCATTAATTATTGTTTTATTTTAGTCATGAACACAGTAATCATGATTCTTCGGTTAATTCCGTGGCCTTTGCCCCTTCGGAATACGGTTTAATGTTGGCCTGTGGCAGTTCAGATGGTTCCATTTCGGTATTAACCTGCAACACGGAATATGGTGTATGGGATTGCAAAAAGATACCTAATGCCCATACTATTGGCTGCAATGCTGTGTCTTGGTGTCCCTCCACCTTACCCGAACCTGCTTTTGACCAAAAGTCTTCAACACGCTCTGCTGGCATTAAGCGTTTGGCCAGTGGTGGTTGTGATAACTGTGTAAAGATCTGGCGTGAAGATAACGATCGTTGGATAGAGGAAAATCGTCTAGAAGCTCATTCCGATTGGGTGCGTGATGTTGCCTGGGCTCCATCAATTGGGTTGCCTCGCTCTCAAATTGCTTCTGCTTCGCAGGATCGTCATGTTATCATCTGGAATAGTACAGATTTAACTACATGGTCACCCACCATCTTACATACATTCGATGATGTTGTCTGGTCGGTTAGTTGGTCAATGACCGGCAATATTCTTGCTGTTACAGGAGGCGACAACAAGGTTACCCTATGGAAAGAAAATAATGAAAATCAATGGACTTGCATTAATGATGATGCTTCAACAGGGGCTGGTCAACAGTCGGAACAGAGAACTCTTTGAATTCTTTGATATATTTAACCCCTAACACTTATCTCTTAATTTAAAATTCCAAATTTTGTTAAAAGTTTCATGTTTGTAAAACTTCTTATGCGTTCTGCATCATTTTTCTAAGCATACTTCTATTATGAAAGCAAAAGCAACAGTAACAGCAAGTAAAATTAAAGATAAGAAATTCCTCTACTTTGTGTTTTGGAGTACATAGTTTGTCTAGTTTTATGTTTAGTTTAAAGTAATTAAAGAAAAAAATATAAACAGAAACAATGTGTTTATCAGTTTCATTGTCTCGCTCTTTACAAGTTCGAATTAATGTTCTTGTGTTTAAGCATTAAATTGTTATATAAAAACTCATAATTTTTTCAATAAAACTATGGTCAGGCAACCAACTTTGATAATGTATTCCAACTTTTGTTTATAATGTTAAAAAGTTTGAAGGACTGTTGAGTTTAAATAATGAGAATAACTATTGATATAATAAAGGATCAATATAGGAACTATCTTAACTGTGGCGACTGAGACTGTTTTCCATCCTACCCCAATTTATTTAAAATACAATTTTTATAACTTTTTATGAAATTTGTTGAGTAATTGTAATTTCCAATAGCAGTGTTTTAAATTTGTTGAAAACCGGAAGTAGCAAGTGCCATTGTCATGCAAATATTTCTTAAAAAATTAATATGTGCTGCATTTTAAACTTTTAAAGTAAAACATGCCAAAACACATGTTAAGAACTGGAACGGTTAGAAAAAACATTTTAACTCTTACACTATTTTACAGCAGATTCAATATCGTGACTCATAAATCTTTGAAAAAGTCGGCAATTATATGCCAACAGCTCTGGCTGCATTTATAATAGGATTTAAAAGGTATGAGCTACAGCAGATTTAGAAAGATTTAAAATTTTTCAAAAGAATTGCAGAGAATTTTTTCATAGGAAAAATATCGGTATAAAATTTTTTCAGAGGAAGATTTAGATCTAATTTTTTTTAATAGATACTTTCGATTGAAAATTAGAAAAATTTTCGTCATAAAATTTTTGTAGAAAAATTTTTGTTATTAAATTTTTATAGAAAAATTTTCGTTCTAAAATTTGTATAGAAAAATTTTAGTTATAAAATTTTTAAAGAAACATTTTTGTTATAAAATTTTTAATAGAAAATTTTTCGTCATCAAATTTTTATAGAAAAATTTTCGTCATAAAATTTTTATAGAAACATTTTCATTATAAAATTTTTAATAGAAAATTTTTCGTTATAAAATGTTTATTATAAAATTTTTTATAGAACAATTTTCGTTATAAAATTTTTATAGAAAAATTTTCGTCACAAAATGTTTATAGAAAAATTATCGTCATAAAATTTTTATAGAAAAATTTTCGTCATAAAATTTTTATAGAAAAATTTTCGTCTATAAAATTTTTATAGAAAAATTTTCGTCATAAAATTTTTATGGAAAAATGTTCGTCATAAAATTTTTATAGCAAAATTTTCGTCATAAAATTTTTAAAGAAAAATTTTCGTCATAAAATTTTAATAGACAAATTTTCGTCATAAAATTTTTATAGAAAAATTTTCGTCATAAAATTTTTATAGAAAAATTTTCGTCATTAAATTTTTATAGAAAAATTTTCGTCATTAAATTTTTATAGAAAAATTTTCGTCATTAAATTTTTATAGAAAAATTATCGTCATAAAATTTTTATAGAAAAATTTTCGTCATAAAATTTTTATAGAAAAATTTTTGTCATAAAATTTTTATAGAAAAATTTTTGTCACAAAATGTTTATAGAAAAATTTTCGTCATACAATTTTCATAGAAAAATTTTGGTCATTAAATGTTTATAGAAAAATTTTTGTCATAAAATGTTTATAGAAAAATTTTCGTCATAAAATTTTTATAGAAAAATTTTCGTCATTAAATTTTTATAGAAAAATTTTCGTCATAAAATTTTTATAGAAAAATTTTCGTCATAAAATTTTTGTAGAAAAATTTTCGTCATTAATAATTTTCATTTTAACAAATTTCGTTAAAAGGTGTTAAAAGAAAATTTTTCGTTTTAAATTTTTTTTTTACCAAATTTTATAGATCATCTTTGATGTCCACATCTACCTTCCTTGAAGTTAAAATCATCTAAAATCCTATTTTAAAACTTAATTATAAACATGTACGTACGAAAGCAAACTGCATGCTTTCACATTTCTTAAGACTTCAAGTAAAAATTTAACATCAAATGTTTGAAAAAGAGGAATGTCAACTATTTGAATGCAAGTATTGTTCCAATTTCTTAAACTAAAAATTAAAAACACACAAAAACCGTAACTAACTAAAATATTATAATTAAGCAAAAAATGCAAAGTAAAAAAAATTCTTCAAAAAAGTTATTCATGTTCATGGAAAGCAATTAAAGTTAAGCTTTACAATTTTTAAATTCCTATAGTATAAAATTTTTAAATCCTGCCATTGATTGTTATCGCTTGTTATTAAATAAATTTTAGTTTTTAAATTTTTTTAGAAGGTTTTTTAGATTACACAAATTTCTTATTTTTAAGATTTGATTTCCGTTTTTTTTTCGCTAACACGTGTTTCTGTTGCCTAATTTGGGGCGTTATGTTAGTGTGACTGAGTACGTGAGTGTTTTGTATGTTTGTATTTGTGCTGTTTAATAGCGGAGCATTGTTGACATTTAAGTATGAAATTTCCGATTTCACCATAAAAATTCATTACGTTTAATTCGATTTTTATTAAATCGCAATAAAATTAGGTTAAAGAAATCAATTTATACTTGGCTTTAGTAAAAGAATTTTGTAATATTTCTGCTATTTAAATTCGTGGTATGTCTCTGAGGGTTGGGACCAATATAATTTGGATATTGAACTACTGAGTTATCTGAGCTAGGAGACTTGCGGCAACCCATGTCAGATGTTGAGTTCGGAAAGGCTGTACCCAGATACAGAGAGTAGCAGCTCGACTATTAGAGAATATCCATATACTAATGATTAGCATTCGCTAAATCCATACATTAACAATCCCTTGGTTTTACAGAACTAGATAAGGGTCCTTCACTTGATCTAAATACTGCTTCATGCAATGGACCAATGTTCTAGTTGTGAATTGCAAAGTTAGATTTAAACTCCTTAAGCTCCTTGATAATCTGGTATAGGCGGAAATTACTCATAAGTCATGGTTCTGATTATGTTAACAAAATCTAAAGCCGCTCCTAGTCTTACCTCAACCAAACCCTAATCCCCAAAACCGATTTGTTTAGTTTCAAGAATGTATCAAACATTCTTGAAACCATCCTGTAATTCGACAGATGGTAGGTGCACCCTTCATTTCCATAATAACTTTGGTATACACCCAGTCAGAGTTTTCGGATCGACTCTAACAAATCTCCCAATTATTCTTTTTTCTATACTTCTTCCTCAAAGGTCCAGAGTTCTTAGCTTTAAAGACATAGGGCTCAGGTATGTTAACAGTTTCTCAAATAGAGGTCGAATCGCTAAGTCTGCGTTCAGGTTTAGTCTTCATTCTAATGTTTGCAGCTGGTTAGGCAGAGCATTTCGCCGGTCATTATAATTCTGAAACACAACCGCATTTGGCTAAGAATAAAGATATTATCCAAAACTAGTGCTTTAGATTGATATCCCACACCGCTTTTTGACAAACCCTTTTCGCTGATTATCTCCGGAGATCCTTTTTCCTTTGATGATGGGTGTCAAAGAAGCAGTGGGCAGAGGCTTCTTTATCGCTCAATTAGAAAAGGAAATCTGTTTTAATCCTCTGCGACTGGCGTGTAGTTCAGCAGACACCAAAAAGTCAAAAGTTTTGTACAGAAAATTCATGCCATGTCTATAAGTAATATATAACACGAATTTTCGCTTTGAATTTTAAAAATAACTAAATAAATAAACAATAAATGGTTTCACTGTAGTGTATTGCACTAAGATCCCAGTTTATTACAATTATTTAATATTGTAATAAATGGGAGGAAAGGTTTCCCCACCAACATTTTTTGGTTTTATCAAGAAACTATTTATTACAATAATAAATAATTGTAATAAATTGGGATCTTAGAGCAATACACTACAGTAAAACTTTTTAATTAAATGTTTGACGTCATAAAATTTTTGAAAACCCCCCTTTTTAATAAATGGTTTCAAAAATGGTTTTGGATTATTTTTAATGTCATTATGTATGAAACTCAATTTCTTTTGCATGGCCACCACGGGCACGCTTGCAGAAATCCAGACGCTGAACACAATTTTCGATGTTTTTTAAGCATAAATTGGCCGATACTGCTGCAATTTCACGTTTGATATTCGTACGAAGTTCATCAATCGTGGCTGGCTTGTTGACATAGACCATAGACTTGGCGTGGCCCCACTAAAGGCGTCAAATCGCACGACCGAGGCGGCCAATCGACTGGACCATTTCGTGAGATAACACAAACTTGGTTTTTTAATAAATTGATTGTCATTTTCTCCAAACTTGGTTTTCAATAAATTTATTGTGATATTCGCTGTGTGGCTTGTGGCACCGTCCTGTTAGAACCACATGTCCTCCAAGTCCATAGCATCCAATTGGGGTCAAAAATATTATCATTATCGGTCATCATTGAACGGTAGCGATTCCTATTCACAGTAACGTGCCGGTCTTGATCATCACGGAAGAAGTACGGCCCAATGACGACGCCGGCCCGGAATGCAATGAAGACTCATGGAGTTCGAGTGGATTGCTGCCTGACCAATAACGCATATTATGTTTATTGACGAAGCCATTCAGCCAGAAATGAGCCTTATCGCTGAAGATGATTTTTATCTTAACGTTGAGGCCACAGACTTCGAATTTCGGTAGTAGATTTTAATAATTCCCACTCATTGTTGGCTCGTTTATCTTTCTATTATGAAATGGCAAACCTTACTGCGGAGAAATGTCAAAAGAACTGCAAGAAATATGGTTCGTCGGCTGTCCCTGTCGCTGTAATTTTGTAGCGTCCCTGTTAAAAAAAACCGATATAATATAAAATTTCTGATAGTCTACCACGTCATTAGAATTGTAAGAATTATATTGCTTCATTCGCAAAGGTTTAAGCTCCCTGATCTCTGTAGTAAGCTTAGGACCAAGATATAGGCTATATAGTTGACTGCCTTAAGTCTCTAAGATCAGAATATACGACAGAGATATGAGTTCCTGTGTTGACAGCCTTAAAATTCCTATCTTATGTCCATACGATATCTGTTCTCACTAGCGAATAACGGGCATCACTTAATGAGATTGGAAGACATTGCCATATTCAACTCTTCTGGGTACCCGTTCATTAGAACGAGTACCCGTTGGTTAAGAAGATATTTTCTCACTTACCGCTATCCGCTTGCAAATAGCTATTAAGGTAATCTCTATATGGGACAGAACAGAACACTTGGTCCACTGGAACCGATAACAAAAGCTCAAAATGCTTGGTATCTTTCAGTAGCCACCGACTTCTTAACTTTTCTCAATAGGGCACAGCGTCTTTGGTTGCTTGTCAGAATACTTAATCTTTAAAATAACGACTACTGACGCAACTATAACATAACATGAATATAGAAGAGAGCTCATCTGTCACTGGCCTGCTCTAGGTCTAACTTTTCTGCAGGATTTATCTGATCTATCGATTTATCTTATCTGTGGTGTTCTACTGGTAGTCTAGAAATCTTTATTTTCTAGTCTATAGCTTAAAGGTACCACAGAGGTCCCTTCTTTAGGACCCAAATGACGCTGACAAAGTCATCAGTCACCTGCCTAATCTAACCTACAAACACAAATCTATGTCTCTGCTCAGAGGTCAGATATAACAAGTAAGAATGTGCTATAGTCGGTCAAGCCCGACCATACGATACCTTTTGCGACTAAGATCAAAGATGTTTTTTTTTTCTGTATAAAGACAGATATTTGCCTTCATACAAACATTTTCCCAAAACTTATATATTGAAGCTGTTTTCGTCATTTAGACTCATATGAGAGCTAGGGCCAAATGTGGACCGATTATCTCGAAATTCGGCATATTCATTACAGTTTTACAAAAATTATGTAAAAAAAATAAACTCAAAATTCTCATTACCTTTAGATTTACGAGCGTTTTACTGATTTTTGTCCCATTTAGTGCTTTTTGACAGAAGAGTTTGTATGGGAGCTATGGTCAAATGTGGATTTCAACGATTTCAACGAAATTTGATACAGTGATTTTGGTTTATATAAGCAGTATTTATTTCAAATTTCATGAAAAAATATTGATATTTGTGGCCAAAATATCAATTCCTGGAAGTGGGACCTATGGGAGATACCATAAATAATGAACCGATTTTGACGAATTTCAATATCAAATTTTATCATATTATCTTCATAATTGCGACCTGTAGTTTGATTGCATGGTTTACATGGGGGTTCAGCCAGCCAGAAGGACGGACGGACTGACATCGCTTAATTGACTCAGAAAGTGATTCTAAGCCTATTGGTATACTAATTTCTATGCCTTACATACATCAGCACAAACTTATAATACGCTTTCCACCTATGGTGGTGAAGGGTATAAAACATGTCGTCTAATGATAGCTTTAGTTTACTTACACTGCGTATGAGTAATAATGAGTTATAATACAATTAAATATTTCACATACGCCCCAAAGACCAGGAAAATATTAGATAAAATTTAAAAAAAGAAAACAAAAACTAATCTAAAACTGATGTAATAGAAACATTTAATTAATTTTTTAAATAATTGCATTTTTTAAACTCTATGTATGTTTTAAGAAATATAGTACATTTTACTTGTAATAGCAAAAAATAAAATTAAATAAATTTTTTAACAATTCCACTTTTTCAATTAATTTTCAATTAAAAGCTATGCCATTCATACGTCCAGTGGAATGTCAACAACAAAAACAGAAAACAATTCAAAGGCGTTGTAAAAAAGTAAAGCGTTGGCGTTGGCAAGCAATTAACTTTAACCCTAAAATGTCACTTTTAAAAGGGTTAGGGTCATATTTTTTGCTTAACTTCAAGTGTCTACTCTAAGTTAAAAAACGAAAAATTTTAATGCGATTTTCAAATTTCTTGATAAGGTGTCTTTTTAACTCACGAATACAGACAATTCAAATTATAGAATTGACATTTGAGTTAAAAATGTATACACTTTCATATTTTAATACCCAAAACTGCAAGTATTACATGATATTAAGAGATTCTAAACGCTATTTATGATAAATTCACTACCTTACTAGAAAAATTCATTTAAGTATAACTAAACATGTTTATGCATGCCTATGTATGTTAATTAGCACAAATCAATCATACGCATTGTACCAACATTAGCTAATATTTATAATGCAAAATTTTCGATTCAAAGGGATTAAATATACAAAAATTGATTTTATGAAATTTTATCGATTTTCAATTTAACATAATAGTAATTATCGCCATTAAATTGTACAATAGTTTGCACAATTTATACTTAATTATTCAAGCAATCCATAAAAAACTTAAAATTGACACGCATTTACTTACAGTTTAGTATAAGTCAAAATCTCCACTAAAGACAAACAATGTACATGTATACCTTTACTTTGCAATTTTTTAGATTAAATTTCACTAAAGACAAATTTTGAACAAAATCTTAGTAGAGACAAATTTTGAACAAAATTTTACTAAAAACAAGTTTTGAACAAAATTTTACTAAAGACCAATTTTGATAAAAAATTTTACTAAAGACAAATTTTGAACCAAATTTTCCAACCGATAAATTTTCAACAAAATTTTACTAAAGAAAAATTTTGATCAAAATTTTACTAAAGAAAAATTTTGATCAAAATTTTACTAAAGAAAAATTTTGATCAAAATTTTACTAAAGAAAAATTTTGATCAAAATTTTACTAAAGAAAAATTTTGATCAAAATTTTACTAAAGAAAAATTTTGATCAAAATTTTACTAAAGAAAAATTTTGATCAAAATTTTACTAAAGAAAAATTTTGATCAAAATTTTATTAAAGAAAAATTTTGATCAAAATTTTACTAAAGAAAAATTTTGATCAAAATTTTACTAAAGAAAAATTTTGATCAAAATTTTACTAAAGAAAACTTTTGATCAAAATTTTACTAAAGAAAAATTTTGATCAAAATTTTACTAAAGAAAAATTTTGATCAAAATTTTACTAAAGAAAAATTTTGATCAAAATTTTACTAAAGAAAAATTTTGATCAAAATTTTACTAAAGAAAAATTTTGATCAAAATTTTACTAAAGAAAAATTTTGATCAAAATTTCACTAAAGAAAAATTTTGATCAAAATTTTACTAAAGAAAAATTTTGATCAAAATTTTACTAAAGAAAAATTTTGATCAAAATTTTACTAAAGAAAAATTTTGATCAAAATTTTACTAAAGAAAAATTTTGATCAAAATTTTACTAAAGAAAAATTTTGATCAAAATTTTACTAAAGAAAAATTTTGATCAAAATTTTACTAAAGAAAAATTTTGATCAAAATTTTACTAAAGAAAAATTTTGATCAAAATTTTACTAAAGAAAAATTTTGATCAAAGTTTTACTAAAGAAAAATTTTGATCAAAATTTTACTAAAGAAAAGTTTTGATCAAAATTTTACTAAAGAAAAATTTTGATCAAAATTTTACTAAAGAAAAATTTTGATCAAAATTTTACTAAAGAAAAATTTTGATCAAAATTTTACTAAAGAAAAATTTTGATCAAAATTTTACTAAAGAAAAATTTTGATCAAAATTTTACTAAAGAAAAATTTTGATCAAAATTTTACTAAAGAAAAATGTTGATCAAAATTTTACTAAAGAAAAATTTTGATCAAAATTTTACTAAAGAAAAATTTTGATCAAAATTTTCCTAAAGAAAAATTTTGATCAAAATTTTCCTAAAGAAAAATTTTGATCAAAATTTTACTAAAGAAAAATTTTGATCAAAATTTTACTAAAGAAAAATTTTGATCAAAATTTTACTAAAGAAAAATTTTGATCAAAATTTTACTAAAGAAAAATTTTGATCAAAATTTTTTTTTAGTAAAATTTTGATCAAAATTTTACTAAAGAAAAATTTTGATCAAAATTTTACTAAAGAAAAATTTTGATTAAAATTTTACTAAAGAAAAATTTTGATCAAAATTTTACTAAAAAAAAATTTTGATCAAAATTTTACTAAAGATAAATTTTGATCAAAATTTTACTAAAGAAAAATTTTGATCAAAATTTTACTAAAGAAAAATTTTGATCAAAATTTTACTAAAGAAAAATTTTGATCAAAATATTACTAAAGAAAAATTTTGATCAAAATTTTACTAAAGAAAAATTTTGATCAAAATTTTACTAAAGAAAAATTTTGATCAAAATTTTACTAAAGAAAAATTTTGATCAAAATTTTACTAAAGAAAAATTTTGATCAAAATTTTACTAAAGAAAAATTTTGATCAAAATTTTACTAAAGAAAAATTTTGATCAAAATTTTACTAAAGAAAAATTTTGATCAAAATTTTACTAAAGAAAAATTTTGATCAAAATTTTACTAAAATTTTACTAAAGAAAAATTTTGATCAAAATTTTACTAAAGAAAAATTTTGATCAAAATTTTACTAAAGAAAAATTTTGATCAAAATTTTACTAAAGAAAAATTTTGATCAAAATTTTACTAAAGAAAAATTTTGATCAAAATTTTACTAAAGAAAAATTTTGATCAAAATTTTACTAAAGAAAAATTTTGATCAAAATTTTACTAAAGAAAAATTTTGATCAAAATTTTACTAAAGAAAAATTTTGATCAAAATTTTACTAAAGAAAAATTTTGATCAAAATTTTACTAAAGAAAAATTTTGATCAAAATTTTACTAAAGAAAAATTTTGATCAAAATTTTACTAAAGAAAAATTTTGATCAAAATTTTACTAAAGAAAAATTTTGATCAAAATTTTACTAAAGAAAAATTTTGATCAAAATTTTACTAAAGAAAAATTTTGATCAAAATTTTACTAAAGAAAAATTTTGATCAAAATTTTACTAAAGAAAAATTTTGATCAAAATTTTACTAAAGAAAAATTTTGATCAAAATTTTACTAAAGAAAAATTTTGATCAAAATTTTACTAAAGAAAAATTTTGATCAAAATTTTACTAAAGAAAAATTTTGATCAAAATTTTACTAAAGAAAAATTTTGATCAAAATTTTACTAAAGAAAAATTTTGATCAAAATTTTACTAAAGAAAAATTTTGATCAAAATTTTACTAAAGAAAAATTTTGATCAAAATTTTACTAAAGAAAAATTTTGATCAAAATTTTACTAAAGAAAAATTTTGATCAAAATTTTACTAAAGAAAAATTTTGATCAAAATTTTACTAAAGAAAAATTTTGATCAAAATTTTACTAAAGAAAAATTTTGATCAAAATTTTACTAAAGAAAAATTTTGATCAAAATTTTACTAAAGAAAAATTTTGATCAAAATTTTACTAAAGAAAAATTTTGATCAAAATTTTACTAAAGAAAAATTTTGATCAAAATTTTACTAAAGAAAAATTTTGATCAAAATTTTACTAAAGAAAAATTTTGATCAAAATTTTACTAAAGAAAAATTTTGATCAAAATTTTACTAAAGAAAAATTTTGATCAAAATTTTACTAAAGAAAAATTTTGATCAAAATTATACTAAAGAAAAATTTTGATCAAAATTTTACTAAAGAAAAATTTTGATCAAAATTTTACTAAAGAAAAATTTTGATCAAAATTTTACTAAAGAAAAATTTTGATCAAAATTTTACTAAAGAAAAATTTTGATCAAAATTTTACTAAAGAAAAATTTTGATCAAAATTTTACTAAAGAAAAATTTTGATCAAAATTTTACTAAAGAAAAATTTTGATCAAAATTTTACTAAAGAAAAATTTTGAACAAAACTTTATTAAATGTAAATCTTGATCAAATTTTACTAAAAACATTTTAAACAAAATTTTGCTACAGACAAATTTTGAACAAAATTTTACTAAAGAAAAATTTTGAACAAAATTTTACTTAAGACAAATTTTGATTAAAATTTTATTTAAGACAATTTTTGTTATAAATTTTACTAAAGACAAATTTTGTTCAAAATTTTATTAAAGTTAAATTTTGTTCAAAATTTTACTTAAGACAATTTTTGTAATAAATTTTACAAAAGACAGATTTTGTTCAAAATTTTGTTAAATTTAAATTTTGTTCAAAGTTTTACTAAAGACAAATTTTGATCAAAATTTTACTAAAGACAATTTTGATCAAAATTTTACAAAAGACAAATTTTGTTCAAAATTTTATAAAAGACAAATTTTGATCAAAATTTTAATACAAAACTTTTGTTTAAAATTTTACTAAAGACAAATTTTGTTCAAAATTTTAAGTTAAGTTAAATTTAAGTTAAATTTTGTTCAAAATTTTACTTAAGTCAAATTTGGTTTAAAATTTTACTAAAGTTAAATTTTGTTCAAAATTTTACTAAAGTCAAATTTTGTTCAAAATTTTACTAAAGACTAATTTTGTTCAAAATTTTACTAAAGATAAATTTTGTTTAAAATATTACTAACACAAATTTTGTTTAAAATTTCACTAAAGACAAATTTTGTTCAAAATTTTACTACAGACAAATTTTGTTCAAAATTTTACTAAAATTAAATTTTGTTCAAAATTTTACTAAAATTAAATTTTGTTCAAAATTTTACTTAAGACAATTTTTGTTTAAAATTTTACTTAAGACAAGTTTTGTTTAAAATTTTACTCAAGGCAACTTTTTTTCAACATTTTACTAAAGACAATTTCTGTTCAAAATTTTACTAATGAAAAGTTTTGTTCAAAATTTTACTAAAATTAAATTGTATTCAAAATTTTACTAAAGTCAAATTTTTTTCAAAATTTTACTAAAGTCAAATTTTTTTTCAAAATTTTACTAAAATTAAATTTTGTTTAAAATTTTACTAAAATCAAATTTTGTTCAAAATTTTACTAAAATTACATTTTGTTCAAAATTTTACTTAAGACAATTTTTGTTCAAAATTCTACTAAAAATTCTACTAAAGACAATTTTTGTTCAAAATTTTACTAAAGACAAATTTTGAATACGAATAAACTTTTCTCTTTTGTTTGTATTAGTAAAATATAAACAAAGCAAGTGAGATATATTACACCAGAAGAGTTTACAAACAATCTCAATTATACCGTTAGTTTGTTTTGAAGTTTTTCTTTTCTCCCCTCGAAAAGTTTTAAGAGAGTGTTAGTGAGTATTTCTTTATATGCTTGTGTCTGTGCGTATGAGTAAATATTTGTATTAACATTTTTTGTTGTTGGTATTTAGGCGCTAAAGAGTAAACTTTACTTAGGAAAACCTCAACTATTTAAACTGTTACACTTTAGAAAAAAACTTAATTTTCACGATGATGAAGTCATAGTTTGCGTGCCAAAAAATCGTCATGAATTTTCCAAGGAGTTGTTGCTGCTTTCAAATACTTTCTCTTTTGTTTAACGCTTAACATTTTACATTGTTTGCAAATTCATGGTTTTCCAAGACTCTGACCTCTAACTCCAAAATGTCTAAAAACATTCTAAACACCCATTGAGGGGTGTCGTAGTGGGTCAATAGCTTAAGAGTTGTACTGGAAATATTTAGTTTGACTTTTTTAAAAGTAGAGGTAGGTTTTTGTGGTTGATTAAATATAGTTTAAATTTACTAAAATCATTGTTTTGGCTAAATTTTTGGATTTCGTATTTATTATTTTATATATACACAATCTGCTTTTTTGGGAAATTTGTATGTTTTTCGGCTTTTAGTTTTATATATTTTACACGCAATCAATAATTCTAGCTACATAGAGATTTAGTACGAAATTTTTGTGTATTTGCGGTATTTAAAAAATGGAAAAGAAATAATTATGTATGTATAAGCTAATATGGAAAGTTCATGTCTCTAAGACATCACCGGCTTAAAGTAGCTTGTCTCCTTCAATATTAAGATTAGATTTTGTTTATAAACTAAAAACTCTTTTTAATCGAAAACCTTTGTAATTCGTCAAAAAACGTCTAGTGGCCAATTTTGATCAAAATTTTTTTAGAGACAAATTTTGAACAAAATTTTACTAAAGACCAATTTTAAACAAAATTTCACTAAATACAAATTTTGAATAAAATTTTACTAAATACAAATTTTGATCAAAATTTTACTAAAGACAAATTTTGAACAAAATTTTACCAAAGACAAAACTCTTTTTAATCGAAAACCTTTGACGAATTATCAAAAAACGTCTGGGCCCTTAGGAATTATTGTAATTAAAAATAAGCTTCAAGATAACCCCTAAATTCGGCCGAATTTTAGGAGTCTCCTAAGAGTATGCTACACGATTGTTTTTGATTCTAATATGTGCGTAGGCCGAGTATTATTTTATAGATAAAAGAATTACATTATAAATAAAATATTAAATTAAAATAATTCTTTATATATTTGAAATTTAAGAACCTGACCTCAAAATTTTTTAAATTTCTCAACTTGACATTAATTTAAAAATTTCCTTATTTCTTAATATGAATATTCAAAGTCAAGTTTGTAAAAATTTCCGTTTACAAAGGTTTTTATTTATTTCTAAAGCGTGAGAAAAAGCCAAATAAATTCTTTTATATAAATTACTTATGTTAATTTCATTAAAAATGCAATCATATAATTGAATGCAATTTCATTTATCTAATTTCATTGAACTTTAAAAAACAACTAGAGAAAAAGATTAGGAAAAAAGTAAATCAAGGGCGTAACAAATTTTACAAGAAGTAACAAAATATAAACGCAAAAATTTATAATAAGAAAAAGCTATTTTAAATTACAAGTGAAATTGCCTTTGAAATAAGAGCAATAAATTATAAAAATTGGAACTTTTAATAAAGGGAAGGGAATTTAAAGGTATGTAAATCAAATTTGATCGAAATTTTACTAACGACAAATTTTGAACAAAATTTTGCTAAAGAAAAATTATATAAATACTAATTTTAAGTTAATAAACAAAATCGGCCTACGCAGATAATTAAACCAAAATCTAAAGATATAATCGTGTAGCATACTCTTAAGAGACTCCTAAAATTCGGTCTATTGCAATAATTATCCCTTTAATTTTACTGAAGTCAAATTTTGTTCAAAATTTTACTAAAGACAAATTTTGATCAAAATTTTACTAAAGTCAAATTTTGTTAAAAATTTTACTAAAAACTTATTTTGAACAAAATTTTATTAAAGACAAATTTAGAACAAAATTTTACTAAAGAAATATTTTGATCAAAATTTTACTAAAAAAAAATTTTTGATCAAAATTTTACTAAAGAAAAATGTTGATCAAAATTTAACTAAAAAAAATTTTTGATCAAAATTTTACTTAAGAAAAATTTTGTTAAAAATTTTACTAAAAAAAATTTTGATCAAAATCTTACAAAAGACAAATTTTGTTAAAAATTTTACAAAAGATAAATTTTGTTCAAAATTAAACTAAAGAAAAATTTTGACCAAAATTTTACCAAAGAAACATTTTTAGCAAAATTTTATTAAAGAAAAATTTTGATCAAAATTTTACTAAAGAAAAATTTTGATCAAAATTTTATTAAAGAAAAACGTTGATCAAAATTTTACTAAAGAAAAATTTTGTTGAAAATTTTAGTGAAGACAAATTTTTAATAAAAATTTTACCGGAGAAACATTTTGATCAAAATTTTACTAAAGAAAAATTTTTAACAAAAATTTATTAAAGAAAAATTTTGATGAAAATTTTATTAAAGAAAAATTTTGATCAAAATTTTATTAAAAAAATTTTTGATCAAAAATTTATAAAAAAAAATGTTGATCAAAATTTTACTAAAAACAAATTTTGTTCAAAATTTTACTAAAGAAAAATTTTGATCAAAATTTTATTAAAGAAAAATGTTGATCAAAATTTTACTAAAGAAAAATTTTGTTGAAAATTTTAGTGAAGACAAAATCAAAATTTTACTAAAGAAAAATTTTTAACAAAAATTTATTAAAGAAAAATTTTGATGAAAATTTTATTAAAGAAAAATTTTGATCAAAATTTTATTAAAAAAATTTTTGATCAAAAATTTATAAAAAAAAAATGATGATCAAAATTTTACTAAAAACAAATTTTGTTCAAAATTTTACTAAAGACAAATTTTGAACAAAATTTTACTAGAGAAAAATTTTGTTTAAAATTTTACTAAAGACAAATTTTGTTCAAAATTTTACTAGAGACAAATTTTGTTCAAAATTTTACTAAAGACAAATTTTGTTCAAAATTTGCTAAAGACAAATTTTGTTCAAAATTTTACTTAAGACAAATTTTGCTCAAAATTTTACTAAAGACAAATTTTGCTTAAAATTTTAATAAAGACAAATTTTGTTCAAAATTTCACTAAAGACAAATTTTGTTCAAAATTTAACTAAATACAATTTTTGTTTAAAATTTTAGTAAACAAATTTTGTTGAAAATTTTACTGAATACAATTTTTTTTTTTTTAATTTTACTTAAGACAAATTTAGTTCAAAATTTAGCTAAAGACAAGTTTTGATCAATTAAGTTATACTTTCAAATTTCTGATTTCTTTTAACTTTAACTGAAAAGTTCGTCATTAAATCAAATCAACAAGAAATTTTTAAAATATTAAAATTATAAAAACAAGGTTTTTTGTTAAAAAAATTTTCAAAAAAAATCACGAAATTATAAAACATGAAAACTGAAAAAATAATTAAATTTTAAATTTTAGCATACATTTTCTTTAACATTCGCTGTAAATGACGTTTTTAAAGCTCATCACAAGTGCAAGGAAGTAATTAGTCCATTCTATAAAGTACTAAAATCTTAAAAAAAATCCGCAAAATAACTTTCGAGCTCACACAACATCCAAATAATTGCACGAAACTTAAAGAGGGAAACAAATTCAGGAAAATATTCAACAATTTGGTTTAGGCACAATTACAATTGTATATGAAAAAAAAAAAAAAAAAAATATTTAACAACTTTCCTTGCCTTTCAAATCTCAAGAAAACTATTTATTATTTCTACCATCTTTTACTATTTACCTTTAGAAAATCTTCTCTACTTTATTTTATTTCTATTTCGTTTGCACAAATTTGCAAAGTAAATATTTGTTACGAAAAAATCGTTTAATTATAGTTCATGTTAAAATATTATATTCTTCTAAATAAGTTACGGGTACGAGTGTATAACCGAAAATCACCAATTTTTATTACTGCAGACCTAATTAATCAAAATATGGTCAGTTATTATTTTTGAAAGTCCACCAAATAGTTATAAATATTTTTACCTTAGCAAAAAAATTTGGAACAAATAACGTACGATTTTTGCCATTTTTTTCACAAACAACAACAATAAATAACTTTACGTACATCTGAGAAAATCAAGGGAAATGGGAAAAATCCTACTGTTAAATGTCGTGAGAATTTGAAATAATTATTTATTACCGTTAATTTTGTTTTGTTTTATTTAAGTTGGCCAATTTGTTTACTCTACATTCGGCAAATGAAAGAAGTCGTTTGTTATATCAAATCATTAAATATGGGATGTTTTTAATAAAATATCTTTTATAATGCAATTTAAATCCAGTTGAGTTAAATATTCAAGTCTACTTTATGTTAAGTTCAATTTTATGTTATGGCTTACATTGAAGTCATCTGTTGTTCAATAGTAATGTTATCTAAAATCTCTGTTACCGGCAACAGCTACGTATAATGTATCAGGGATGGAAAATTGCTTTCTTGATTTTGTAGGTAACATTTTTTATACAGAATATATTGTATTATTATTATTATTGAACATTTCGGCTTCAAAAAACGACTCATTTGACGGGTATAAAATTTTAAACTATAGAATGGATCTTATTTGATCACTTTTGATCCGAAAACCGATTAAAGCAATTGAAGTTTACATTAAAATTCCTTTGAAAAATGTTCCCTAAATAATGGATTCCGAGTAGTGAAAATGGGTACTAATATCTTTCAATTGAATAAATTAAGTAATGAAGATAGTCTTATACTCACTTTTATAACACAAATTGAATAAAAGTAAATTTAAATTGTAGAATTTTATATATCGGGTGGTTAAATTTCAAGGGCCGATGTTGATTTTGAATAAAACACAAACTATTTAGGAAATTATTTTAATTTTATTTTGATGTGATAAATTGGTATTACTCAATTATGTATGGAACAAAATATCGGCCAAATGGGCGCCGCGACAACGGCGGCACACCTCCATCCGATGGTCCAAATGTTCGATGACCCTGAGGCATAATGGAGTTCTATGCCGTTAATGTGCCGAATTATCTTATTCTTTAGCTCTTGAATTGTTGCTGGCTTATCGACGTACACCTTTTCTTTCAAATAACCCCAAAGAAAAAAGTCCAACGGTGTAAAATCATATGATCTTGGCGGCCAAATGACATCGCCATTACGTGAGATAACACGGCCATTGAATTTGTTGCGCAAAAGTGCCATTGTTTCGTTAGCTTTGTGGCTGAAATCACATATCGTCCACATCCATATCTTAAAATTCGGGCCATACAAAGTTCGTTATCATCTCACGATAGCGAACACCATTTACAGTAGCTGCCTGACCGGCCTCATTTTGGAAAAAATACTGCCGGATGGCTCTTCAGCCATACTATCGCGAACAGCAGCAATATTTTCTGCAGTACGAGCTGTACGAGCATGCACTAGTGTTCTCACATCTTCTACAGACCCGGTTTTCTCGAATTTTTCCACGATTTTTGCGATTGTACGCACATTTGGACGATCAAATTAACCAAAAAAATCACGATATGCATTTTGATTTGAACGCCCATTTTCAAAATAAGTCTGGATAACTTTAACACGTTGTTGGATTGTGTATCTCTCTATGGTTCAAATTGAGTAAGTCTGAAATAGAGAAATGTTAAATAAAATTCTGAAAAAATCTTGGCGTGTAGGTGTGGTTCACATTCGACATCGGCCCTTATAATTTAACCACCCTTTACAAGTAAAAAAAGTTCGAAATTTGGTACAGTAATTTTGGTTTGCATGTTTTAAATTTCATGATAAATATTGATTTTCGTGGACAAAATATCAATTCCGGGAAGTGGGACCTATGGGAGGTACCATAAATAATGGACGGATTTTGACGAATTTCAATAAATGGTCCCACTATCAAAGAAATCATGTGTTCCAAATTTCATAAAATTATCTTAAAAATTGTGACCTGTAGTTTGATTACATGGTTTACATGGCGGTCCAGCCAGACGGACGGACTGACATCGCTTAATCGACTCAGAAAGTGATTCTAAGTCTATTGGTATACTAAAGACTAGTATTTCTTTGCGTTACATACATCAGCACAAACGTATAATAAATACCCTTTCCACCCATGGTGGTGAAGGGTATAAACAGTCCAGGCGTTTTACATTTATTTAAAATTTTGCGGTTACTTAAGTAATTTCTGAAAAAGCCCTAAATTGTTTCTAGAAAAATAGATATTTTTCGTTGTTTGCATGGACAAATAATAGAAAACTTATGAATCTTAAAGCTTTCTGTTTTATCTATAATGATTTCTTACATTAAACTTTTGTCGACAACATTTTTCGGATAGAAAACTTTCAATATCAAAAGCTTGCCTATAGGTAACTTTTAATATCTCAAGCTTTCTACTTAAAACATATCACATCGAAAGATTTCCAATAAAGAAATGACACAACTTTCGATATCGAAAGATTTCTTAGATATAGATAACTTTAATATCCAAAGCTTTCTAAAAAACGGTTTATATTAAAAATTTCTATATAAAGATATTAATGTCGAAAGGATTGCTATAATAAACATACGTTATTTTCTTATAAAAAGCTTTCCTATAGAAAGCTTTCAATATGAAAAGCTTTCCTATAGAAAGCTTTCAATATGAAAAGCTTTCCTACAGAAAACTTTCAATATGAAAAGCTTTCCTATAGATAACTTTTGATAAAAAAAGCTTTCAACTTAAAACATTCCTTATCGAAAGCTTCAAAAAAAAAGATTTTTTATATTAATTATTGAAAAATTTCCTAAAGAAATAAGAGATTTTAGAAAAATTTTAAAAACAAATAGAAATTTTAAAAAATTTCCAATAAAAAGAAGAAATTTTTGAAAAAATTTCCTATAAAAATAAGAAATTTTTGAAAAATTTCCTATAAAACTAAGAAATTTTTGAAAAATTTCCTATAAAAATAAGAAATTTTTGAAAAATTTCCTATAAAAATAAGACATTTTTGAAACATTTCCTATAAAAATAAGAAATTTTTGAAAAATTTCCTATAAAAATAAGAAATTTTTGAAAAATTTCCTATAAAAATAAGAAATTTTTGAAAAACTTCCTATAAAAATAAGAAATTTTTGAAAAATTTCCTATAAAAATAAGAAATTTTTGAAAAATTTCTTATAAAAATAAGAAATTTTTGAAAAATTTTCAATAAAAATAAAAACCCTTTGAAAAATTTCCTATAAAAATAAAAAATTTTTCAAAATTTCCTATAAAAATAAGACATTTAAAAAAAAATTCCTATAAAAATAACAAATTTTTGAAAAATTTCCAATAAAGAAAAGAAATTTTTGAAAAATTTTCAATAAGAATAAGAAACCTTTGGAAAATTTCCTATAAAAGAAGAAATTTTTGAAAAATTTCTTATAAAAATAAGACATTTAAAAAAAAAAAATTCCTATAAAAAAAAGAAATTTTTAAAAAATTTCCTATAAAAATAATAAATTTTTGAAAAAATAATAAAATTTTCAAAAATTCCTATAAAAATTGAATTTTTTAAAAAATTCCTATAAAAATAAGAAATTTTTAAAAAATTTCCTTTAAAAATAAGAAATTTTTGAAAAATAATAAAATTTTTTAAAATTTCCTATTAAAATTAGATTTTTTTTTTTAAATTTCTTACAAAACTAAGAAATTGTTCAAAAATTTTCAATAATAAAAAAATTAAATTTCCTATAAAAATAAGAAATTTTTGAAAAATTTCCTATAAAAATAAGAAATTTTTGAAAAATTTCCTAAAAAAATAAGAAATTTTTGAAAAATTTCCTATAAAAATAAGAAATTTTTGAAAAATTTCCTATGAAAATAAGAAATTTTTTAAAAATTTCCTATAAAAATAAGAAATTTTTGAAAAATTTCCTATAAAAATAAGAAATTTTTGAAAAATTTCTATATTAATAAGAAAAAAAAATTTTCTATCAAATAAGAAATTTTTGAAAAATTTTCTATAAATAAACTTTAATAAACTTTTAGTATTGAAAGATTTTTTATAAAAAAAACTTTCGATATTGAAAGATTTTTTACACAACTTTACAAACTTTTGTAGTCAAAATATTTAGGATTGAAAATCTTTGATCTGGACAGATTTTCTATAGGTTATATCAAGAGCTTTACAATATAAAACTGACAATATCTGAAGATTTTCTATATAAATCGAAGGCTTCCATCGAAATCAAAAGATTTTCTATAGAAAACTTCCGATTTCCTTCATAAAATTTTGAATATCTAAAGATTCCATATAGAAACCATTAGAGGTCAAACTTTCACGTCGAAAGCTTTCCCATAGAAACAACACTTTTGTATCGGAAGATTTTCTATAGAAAACATTTAGTATGGAAAGATCTCCTGTAGAAAACATTCGCTATCGTAAGCTTACATAAAACTTTCTCTGCCGAAAGCTTTCCTTAATATCATTTGTGTTGATTACTTTAGAAAAAGCCTTAAGTTTCATTTCTGCTCTGACTACAAAAAGACCTATCTCAATTTAGTTTTTAGGTGTTTAAAATTATTATGCTTAATTATTTATAGTTTAAGTTTCGTCAAGTAACGATGGTAAGTTTTTCTCATTTTGGATTTTATTTGAATTTTAAAATAATTTTTTTTTTGATTTTGCACAAAAAAGAAATATATATATATTTTTCGATATTGTAATGTCAATAACTCCAAAACCGTTGATCGCACAAAAATCCTTCGTTAACATGTTTTAAAGGCAATTTTGTTTTTAATCAACTAAAGTACTTTTCAATATCCAACAAGTCGTTTTAAAAATATGGTTAACGAACTAGGATTACCCTTTACAAAAATCTCAAATTAAAAAAAAAAAAATTTTTTTTTAAATTATTGAAAGAACTAAGAACTGCTTGAGTTTTTGTACTTAGAAAACCATAACACATACATACAACTCCCTCATAAGTGTTGCATTGTATTCTAACTTATCACCGATAGCTGCTGTAGGGTGCATAACAAACAAACATTTAACATTGATTCCCACAATTTTCTTTACTTTGTTTGAACGTATTCACGATTTTATTTTAGATTCTTTTCTAGTTAAACAAATTTAAGGCTACTCGTATGAATTTATTTAATTTTTTTTACAACATACAAAATATATACCTTCTCGTATTTAAATGAACAACAACTTGTAATTATATTTCAAATTTCTTTGAAACAAGAATTTATTTCATTTAGGAATTTTTGGTAAAAACTGAGAAAAAAAATCCAGCACAAATTAAATGGGTAATTAAATAAACTGGATGGACTTATACAAATAATGCCCAAATAATTACATACATTTGTTGTATATTTTGGCTAATACAATTTTAATTTATAATATTATAATATCATGGAACTGAGACCAACAAGAGCCTAATTGTAAGTGCAATTCTGTTAAATATTAAATGGATTTACAAGAAAAGGCATGTAGTTACGAGATTATTTGCTGCAATATTGTTATAAGTCAAAATAGGGTTTCAACTAAAATGGGTACTTAAGTAACTAACATGACATCGGAAGTTTTTTGTAGTTTAAATCAGTTTAAATCTGACAAATTTTGGGTCACTACAAATTTTTATATTAAATATGTGAAATGTATGTATTTAGGTTTAAATGCTAAAATTTATTGTAACTAGTATGAGCATACGTGTTTAGACCTATTAATCAGGTCAAATGAGCGATTAAGGTATTGAGGTCTTTACATGAGATATCTTGTAAGTGAACTAAAACAGGTTAATAGCATTATTTCGAATTTTAGTTATTATTTTTATTTTGTGCATAAAAAAACTTAAAAAAATTTTGATATTAAATTTTCTATAGAAAATTTTCGATACTAAATTTTCAAAAGATCATTTTCGATATTAAGTTTTTAATAGAAAATTTTTGATATTTAGTTTTGAAAAGCAAATTTTCAATAGAAGATTCGCGATATTAAAAATTCTTTTAAAAATTTTCGATATTTCAAATTCCTTACTAAATTTTCGATGTTGAAATTTCTATAATTTTTCGAAATTCAAATTTCTATCAAAAATTTCGATATTCAAATTTCGAATATTAATATCGAAAATTTTCTATAGAAAATTTTAATAGAAAACTTTCGATTCTATAGAAAATGTTAATATCGAAAATTTCTATAGAAAATTTTAATATAGACAATTTTTATAGAAAATTTTCGATATTAAAGTTCGAAATTTTAATATCGAAATTTTTGATAGAAATTTGAATATCGAAAAATTATAGAAATTTCAATATCGAAAATTTAGTAAGGAATTTGAAATATCGAAAACTTTTAAAAGAATTTTTAATATCGTGAATCTTCTATTGAAGATTTTCTTTTCAAAACAAAATATCAAAAATTTTCTATTAAAAACTTTTTTTCTTTAAAAATTTTAATATCGAAAATTTTCTTTACAATTTTAATATCGAAAATTTTCTACAGAAAATTTTCGATACTAAATATTCAATTTAATGTCGAAAATTTTCTTAAGAAAATTTTAATATTGAAATTTTTTTGTAGAAAATTAAAATAACGAAAATTTTGTATAAAAAATTTTAATATAGAAAATTTTCTATAGAAAATTTGAATATCAAAAATTTTCTATTTAAGATTTTAATATCGAAAATTTTCTTAATATAACAAATTTTAATATCGGACATTTTTTATAGAAAATTTAATGTCGAAAATTTTATATAGAAAATTTAATGTCGAAAATTTTATATAGAAAATTTAATATCGAAAATTTTCTATAGAAATTTAATATTGAAAATTTTTTTTAGAAATTTCAATATCGAAAATTTTCTATAGAAAATTTTAATATCGAAAATTTTCTATAGAATATTTTAATATCTAAAATTTTAATATCGAAAATTTTAATATCGAAAATTTTCTTTAGAAAATTTTAATATCTAAAATTTCTATGGAAAATTAAATATCGAAATTTTTTATAGAAAATTTTAATTTCGAAAATTTTCTATAGTAAATTTTAATATCGAAAGCTTTCTATAAAAAATTTTAATATCGAAATTTTCTATAAAAAATTTTAATATCGAAAATTTTCTATAAATAATTTAAATGTCGAAAATTTTAGAGAAAATTTTCAATATTAAAATTTTCTATAGAAATTTTAATATAGAAAATTTTCTAAAATAAATTTAAATATCAAAAATTTTCTATATAAAATTTTAATATCGAAAATTTTTAAAAAGAAAAATTTAGTATCAAAAATTTTCTATAAAAAATTGTAATATGAAAAATTTTCTAAAAAAATGTTAATATCAAAAATTTTCTGTAAAAATTTTAATATCGAAAATTTTCTATAGAAAAATTGAATATAGAAAATTTTCTAAAAGAAATTTAATATCAAAATTTTTTTAAAGAATAATTTAATATCAAAAATTTTCTATAAAAAAAATTTAATATCGAAAATTTTCTTTAAAAAATTTTAGTATTAAAAATTTTCTCTAGAAAATTTTAGTATCGAAAATTTTCTATAAAAATTTTTAATATAGAAAATTTTCCTTAGAAAAATTTAATACCGAAAATTTTCTATAGAAAATTTTTATATCGAAAATTTTAATATCGAAAACTTTCTATAGAAAATTTTAATATCGAAATTTTTAATATCAAAAATTTTCTATGGAAAATTTTAGTATCGAAATTTTTCTATCTAAAATTTCCTTTAGAAAATTTTAATATCGAAAATTTTCTTTAGAAAATTTTAAATATCGAAAATTTTTTTTAGAAAGTTTTAATATCGAAATTTTTTTTTAGAAAATTTTAATATCGAAAATTTTCTGTTCAAAGTTTTAATATCAAGAATTTCCTTTTTAAAATTTTCATATCGAAAATTTTTTATAGAAAATTTGAATATCGAAAATTTTAATGTCGAAAATTTTCTATACAATATTTCAATATCGAAAAATTTTCTATAAAAAATTTTAATATCGAAAAATTTTCTATAAAAAATTTTAATATCAAAAATTTTCTACAGAAAATTTTAATATTAAAAATTTTCTATAGAACATTTTAATATCAAAAATTTTATATAGAAAATTTTAATATCAAAAATTTTCTGTAGAAAATTTTAATATCAAAAATTTTCTGTAGAAAATTTTAATATTGAAAATTTTCTATAGAAAATTTTAATATCGAAAATTTTCTATAGAAAATTTTAATATTGAAAATTTTCTATAGAAAATTTTAGTATCGAAAAAATTTTCTATAAAAAATTTTTATACCGAAAAATTTTGTATAGAAAATTTTTATACCGAAAGTTTTCTATAGAAAATTTTAATACCGAAAAATTTTCTTTAGAAAATTTTAATACCGAAAAATTTTCTATGGATAATTTTAATACCGAAATATATCTAAAATTTCCTATAGAAAATTTTAATACCGAAAAATTTTTTATAGAAAATTTTAATACCGAAAAATTTTTTATAGAAAATTTTAATACTGAAAAATTTTCTATAGAAAATTTTAATACCGAAAAATTTTCTATAGAAAATGTTTATACCGAAAAATTTCCAATAGAAAATTTGAATACTGAAAAATTTCCTACAGAAAATTTGAATACCGAAAAATTTTCTATAGAAAATTTTAATACCGAAAAATTTTTGAAAATTTTCTATAGAAAATTTTAATATCGAAAATTTTCTATAGAAAATTTTAATATTGAAAATTTTCTATAGAAAATTTTAGTATCGAAAAAATTTTCTATAAAAAATTTTTATACCGAAAAATTTTGTATAGAAAATTTTTATACCGAAAGTTTTCTATAGAAAATTTTAATACCGAAAAATTTTCTTTAGAAAATTTTAATACCGAAAAATTTTCTATGGATAATTTTAATACCGAAATATATCTAAAATTTCCTATAGAAAATTTTAATACCGAAAAATTTTCTATGGATAATTTTAATACCGAAATATATCTAAAATTTCCTATAGAAAATTTTAATACCGAAAAATTTTTTATAGAAAATTTTAATACCGAAAAATTTTTTATAGAAAATTTTAATACTGAAAAATTTTCTATAGAAAATTTTAATACCGAAAAATTTTCTATAGAAAATGTTTATACCGAAAAATTTCCAATAGAAAATTTGAATACTGAAAAATTTCCTACAGAAAATTTGAATACCGAAAAATTTTCTATAGAAAATTTTAATACCGAAAAATTTTCTATGGATAATTTTAATACCGAAATATATCTAAAATTTCCTATAGAAAATTTTAATACCGAAAAATTTTCTATGGATAATTTTAATACCGAAATATATCTAAAATTTCCTATAGAAAATTTTAATACCGAAAAATTTTCTATGGATAATTTTAATACCGAAATATATCTAAAATTTCCTATAGAAAATTTTAATACCGAAAAATTTTTTATAGAAAATTTTAATACCGAAAAATTTTTTATAGAAAATTTTAATACTGAAAAATTTTCTATAGAAAATTTTAATACCGAAAAATTTTCTATAGAAAATGTTTATACCGAAAAATTTCCAATAGAAAATTTGAATACTGAAAAATTTCCTACAGAAAATTTGAATACCGAAAAATTTTCTATAGAAAATTTTAATACCGAAAAATTTTCTATAGAAAATTTGAATACCGAAAAATTTTCTATAGAAAATTTTAATACCGAAAAATTTTCTATAGAAAATTTTAATACCGAAAAATTTTCTATAGAAAATTTGAATATCTAAAAATTTTCTATAGAAAATTTTAATACCAAAAAATGTTCTAAAGAAAAATTTTCTATAGAAAATTTTAATACCGAAAATACAGAAAAAAATTATCTATGAAAATTTTAATACCGAAAAATTTCTTATAGATTTTAGTATTGAAAAATTAGCTTTAGAAAATTTTACTATTAAAAAATTTCCTTTCAAAAATTTTAATACCTAAAAATTTATATTAAAATTTAAATAACTCAAAAATGTTTAAAACAAATAAATTTTTTATTTTTCCTGAGCATGAAAAACATCTTCATTCCATTTTTCCCTTTTCATCGTGTCGCCAATGTTATCACCTAATATTTTAATTGCAAATTACATTTGTACAATTTAGACGAAACATTCGCACAAATTAACTAATGAAATCAAAGACTAAATGATTTCGAGTCGAAGAAAAAATTCGTAAAAAAATAAAAAAAATCGTAAATAAAATGAAATTATAAAAATGTTACGTGCAAATGCGGGAAACAAATAAAAATGAAAGAAAGTTGCAAAAAGTGGCCGAAAATAATGAATATTTATGCATAAATTGTGTGCGTGAAAACAATTAATTATTCAACAAATGCGAAAAAATATTAAGTAAGAGAAAGAATTTAATAAATATTCGTAAATGAATGAATAAATTCTGGGCTAGAAGTTATTATTAGGGGAAGTTTTTGCTTATGAAATAGGGAATTAGCTTATATTGATAAAGAATGCACAAACATAACATAAAAGAATTGAAATCATTAAATCTAGCCAGAAAATGATTTTGAGTCGATAGATTAGTTGAGCACAAACTAATATCACTATCCACCCATAGTTTTACAGGATGTAAAATCTGAAAAAATACAAATAGTCTTCTATAAAACATACAAATTGAACTTTTTCTTTTGCATATTCTTGCATATTGTAGTAATTTCCATATATATTTCCAAAATTTTTAAGTGCTTCAAAAAACTTGCCCTAGTTATTAAATGAAATAGTTTAGAACTCAAATATTAAGTGTTGAATTGTTTGAAGTGAATGGAATCAGAGTAAGTGAAAGTGAAAATATTATTAATACTTTGTTAAAAATTAAAGGGTCTTTAAACAGGGATTTTTTGAAGAAGTCAGTGTCATCGGTCCATATTTCGCTGAGAATAATAATAAAAATGTCGATAATATCTAACATACACTTTATTTTATTTACATTTATAGAAAGGAATCACTTAATGAAGGACTCTTTATTTCCGTTTTTAGTTTTCTTCTCAAGAATTTTAGGTTTTAATCACAGTTATTTAAGTTATATAAATATATGATTATTTCGCAGTAAAATGTATCATTAAATACGTTTATTTGGGTAAAAAGGATACATGTATTTTTAAAAATTTCAAAAGACACTTGTCCCTAAGAAAACGGAGGAAAACAAAAAAAGAATGTCATTTTTAAGACAACAAAAAATTGTTGTTTACCCTATAACATTTTTCGTTTTGAAAATTTTTAATAGAAATTTCAAAACTAAAATTTTATATAGAAAATTTTTCGATAAAAAATTTTCTATAGAAAATTTTTCAAAATTAAAATTTTCTATAGAAAATTTTTCAAAATTAAAATTTTCTATAGAAAATTTTTCAAAATTAAAATTTTCTATAGAAAATTTTTGAAAATTAAAATTTTCTATAGAAAATTTTTCAAAATTAAAATTTTCTATAGAAAATTTTTCAAAATTAAAATTTTCTATAAAAAATTTTTCAAAATTAAAATTTTCTATAGAAAATTTTTCAAAATTAAAATTTTCTATAGAATATTTCAAAAATAAAATTTTCTATAGAAAATTTTTCGAAATTAATATTAAAATTTTCTATAAAAAATTTTTTGATATTAAAATTTTCTATAAAAAATTTTTCGATATTATAATTTTCTATAGAAAATTGTTCGTTATTTAAATTTTCTATAGAAAATTGTTCGTCATTTAAATTTTCTATAGAAAATTTTTCAAAATTAAAATTTTCTATAGAATATTTCAAAAACAAAATTTTCTATAGAAAATTTTTCGAAATTAATATTAAAATTTTCTATAGAAAATTTTTTGATATTAAAATTTTCTATAGAAAATTTTTCGATATTAAAATTTTCTATATAAAATTGTTCGCTATTTTAATTTTCTATAGAAAATTTTTCATTATTAAAATTTTCTATAGAAAATTGTTCGTTATTAAAATTTTCTATAGAAAACTTTTCGTTATTAAAATTTTCTATAGAAAATTTTTCGTTATTAAAATTTTCTATAGAAAATTGTTTGTTATTAAAATTTTCTATAGAAAATTGTTCGTTATTAAAATTTTCTATAGAAAATTGTTTGTTATTAAAATTTTCTATAGAAAATTGTTCGTTATTAAAATTTTCTATAGAAAATTGTTTGTTATTAAAATTTTCTATAGAAAATTGTTCGTTATTAAAATTTTCTATAGAAAATTGTTCGTTATTAAAATTTTCTATAGAAAATTGTTCGTTATTTAAATTTTCTATAGAAAATTTTTCGTTATTAAAATTTTCTATAGAAAATTTTTCGTTATTAAAATTTTTCGTTATTAAAATTTTACATAGAAAATTTTTCGTTATTAAAATTTTCTATAGAAAATTTTTCGTTATTAAAATTTTCTATAGAAACTTTTTCGTTATTAAAATTTTCTATAGAAAATTTTTCGTTATTAAAATTTTCTATAGAAAATTTTTCGTTATTAAAATTTTCTATAGAAAATTTTTCGTTATTAAAATTTTCTTTAGAAAATTTTTCGTTATTAAAATTTTCTTTAGAAAATTTTTCGTTATTAAAATTTTCTTTAGAAAATTTTTCGTTATTAAAATTTTCTATAGAAAATTTTTCGTTATGAAAATTTTCTATAGAAAATTTTTCGTTGTTAAAATTTTCTATAGAAAATTTTTCGTTATTAAAATTTTCTATAGAAAATTTTTCGTTATTAAAATTTTCTATAGAACATTTTTCGTTATTAAAATTTTCTATAGAACATTTTTCGTTATTAAATTTTTCTATAGAACATTTTTCGTTATTAAAATTTTCTATAGAAAATTTTTCGTTATTAAAATTTTCTATAGAAAATTTTTCGTTATTAAAATTTTCTATAGAAAATTTTTCGTTATTAAAATTTTCTATAGAAAATTTTTCGTTATTAAAATTTTCTATAGAAAATTTTTCGTTATTAAAATTTTCTATAGAAAATTTTTCGTTATTAAAATTTTCTATAGAAAATTTTTCGTTATTAAAATTTTCTATTGAACATTTTTCGTTATTAAAATTTTCTATAGAAAATTTTGCGTTATTAAAATTTTCTATAGAAAATTTTTCGTTATTAAAATTTTCTATAGAAAATTTTTCGTTATTAAAATTTTCTATAGAAAATTTTTCGTTATTAAAATTTTCTATAGAAACTTTTTCGTTATTAAAATTTTCTATAGAAACTTTTTCGTTATTAAAACTTTCTATAGAAAATTTTTCGTTTTTAAAATTCTCTTTAGAAAATTTTTCGTTATTTAAATTTTCTTGAGAAAATTTTTTGATGTTTGAATTTTCTATAGAAATTTTTTCGATATTAAAATTCATTATAGAAAATTTTTCGATATTAAAAAATTTTCTATAGAAAATTTTTTGGTATTAAAAAATTTACGGTTACGTGTAAACACTTAACTTTTATATTATATTTCGTATTAAAATATAAGTTATTTATTTTTTCTTTGATATTTATAGACTTAAGACTTGTAAGACTTAAGAAGAATGTTCAAGAATTATTTTTCCTTCCACTTTCGAAATGTCAGTTTAAGAATTTTATGTAGAACAAGTCAACTTTTTATGGCGTTTTACTTTTCTTTTTCTTTAATTTGTTTGCCAAAATGTCCAAATTACATGTTCTCTGTTAATATTTGAGGGCAACCGAAATTTCGAAGTTCTTTTTTTTTGTTAGTTATAAACCAGATGACCTCTTATTGCTCTTCTCGTCATTAGTCTCTAGACTTTAACGTCTAGAGTTAAAGAGAAATTTGCGGAAATGTTGCATAAATTATTGTCTTGCCATCAGAAAAGAAACTTTGGTAATTTATCAGTTTGTTTCACATCAGCCGAAACAAATGTTCGCTTGCAAAATTTTTGTATTTTGCACATGCAACGTTTTTTAGGGAATATTTGAGGTGGCTTTGGTTTGGATGTTTGTGCATTATTTGTGACAAACATTAGCATTAGTGATTGATTTTGGTGTCGGCAGCCAATAAAATGATTGTCAAGGACTGTTAAAATAATGTTACAGTTGAAGACATTTTTAGTCTAAATAACAAATCAAGGCATTATTCATTGTTCTGACAGTCAATCATTTCACTCTGGATACTATCCTTTCAGCATAAGCTCTGGAGTGTCACTTATCTCGCAACAAGATTACCGTATTATCGAGCCTCAAACTAATAAGATGTGAACCTTTATAACAATTTTCATATAAAATGCTATGTCCCTATTAAAGCCATATTCAAACATTGGTTCTGTTACTACACGGATAAGTTATGTGCTTAATGAGCTTAAAAATACTTTTAAGCTTAGCTTTTTTACATACTTTCATCAGAATTAATCAAATTATAAGAAACACATGATTTCATTATCTGCTATTATCGTGGTTTTCAACAGGGACGCTACAAAAGTACAGCGACGGGGATAGCAGACGACGCCATATTTCTTGCTGCTCTTTTGACATTTCTTTTCAGGAAGGTTTGAAATTTCATGACGGAAAGATGTACGAGCCAACAACGAGCCGAAATTATTAAAATTTACTACTGAAATTCGGAGTCTTCAGCGATTAGGCTCATTTCTGCCTGAATGGCTTCGTCAATAAACATAAAATGCGTGAGTCATCATCAAAACGATACCGAGGGAACTCGTAAAAGAGGATGTCCGAAAATTCGATGGAAATACCAAGTAGAGAAAAATCTTTCAAAGCTTGGTCTACGATTGCAATTTTTGCCTTATTAACCTCATTATGTGTGTCGACGGGTTTGCGTCATAACCTGCAGGCATAATCTTTGTTTTGGAAATATTGATTTCCTGCCCAGCTGCCCGAGATTCAGCAGTGATAGCGTTAGTGTTTTCCAAGTTCTCGTATTCCAAGTTCTCGAGATGTTTAAAAGGTGTCCATTGTATATCTACCATTCAGTGTCGAGCGAATTATGTGGTCGATGACAAGGATAAAAAGTATAAGTGACAATATACATCCTTGTCTTATTCCAGTATTTAGGGTTAGATAATTTACCTATATGGTTAGATAATTTACCTATATGTAGGACCTGACATTTAAAATCCACGTACAATGCCGGAATTAAGTTCAGAATTTTCGTTGGCATATTACAAATTTTCTAAAATCCTCCATTAATAGCTCCTATTGGCACTGTCGAAGGCCTTCAAAAAGTCGATATACTCTAAATAAATAGGAGTGCCTACTTCATTACATTGTTATAGTACTATTCTTACTGTGTTGATTAGGTCAACAAAAGATCTGTTCTCTCTGAACCCAAACTGATTTTCGCGGAGTGTAGCGGAAACTGCTTCGGATGTTTTGTTCATAATTACTGGACTTAGAATTTTGCTCGGTATTGGAAGAGTTATTGTAGTTTGGAGTCACCTTTTTTGACTAGTATACCTTTATTCCAATAGGTTGGTAGAGCTTCTTCTTCCCATATTTTACGCACAAATGGGTTTGGAGTCTCGTTGATCCTTGAACATCACATAAAAGTATCTCCGCTGAGATATTGTCATTGCCCGGGGCCTTGTTAATGGCTTTCTACAATTCTTGTATTGTTTTAATATTGTTTTAATGACTGAAATCCCATTAAAACTACTGTCATGGTTTGTTTTATTATGTACTTCCGTCAGTGGTTCTAATCCAGTAGGATTAATGTTGACTTGAAGTGTTCCATCCAGCGTCTTCATGTCGCCTTTACTTGCAGCTGATTCAGCTTGGCTAGCTTGTTCATCTATCCACGACCACGGTGGCCCACCTCCATCCGATGGTCCAAATTTTCGATGACCCTGAGGCATAATGGAGGTTCTATGCAGTTAATGTGCCGAATTATCTCATCCTTTAGCTCTTGAATTGTTGCTGGCTTATCGACTTACACCTTTTCTTTCTAATAACCCCAAAGAAAAAAGTCCAACGGTATCAAATCACATGATCTTGGCGTCCAATTGACATCGCCATTACGTGAGATAACACGGCCATTGAATTTGTTGTGCAAAAGAGTCATTGTTTCGTTAGCTGTGTGGCAAGTGGCACCATCTTGCTGAAACCACATATCGTCCACATCCATATCTTCCAATTCGGGCCATAAAAAGTTCGTTATAATCTCACATTAGCGAACACCAATCACAGTAACTGCCTGACCGGCCTCATTTTGGAAAAAATATGGCCCGATGATGCTGCCAGCTTATAAACCGCACCAAACAGTCACTCTTTGTGGGTGCATTGGTTTTTCGACAATCACTCTTGGATTCTCATTCGCCCAAATGCGGCAATTCTGTTTATTGACGAATCCACTGAGGTGAAAATGTGCCTCATCACTGAAGATGATTTTCTTCGAAAATTGATCATCCACTGTTGCAATTTCTTGCCCCCATTCTGCCCATTCACGACGTTTGGAATGGTCAAGAGGCTTTAGTTCTTGAGCCAATTGCACCTTGTTAGCGTGTAAATGCAAGTCTTTATGCATAATGTTCATCAACGAGGGGCAATTGTTGGGCACGACGACGAGTTGAGGTGGACGGCTCTTCAGCCACACTATCGCGAACAGCAGCAATATTTTCTGCAGTACGAGCATGCACTGGTGTTCTCACATCTTCTACAGACTCGGTTTGCTCGAATTTTTCCACGATTTTCGCGATTGTACGCATTTGGACGATCAAATTGAAAAAAATTCCCGAAGAGCACGATATGCATTTTGATTTGAACGCCCATTTTCATAATAAGTCTAGATAACTTTAGCACGTTGTTGGATTATGTATCTTTCCATGGTTCAAATTGAGTAAGTCTGAAATAGAGAAATGTCAAATAAGATTCGGAAAAAAACTTGGCGTTTAGGTGTGGTTCACATTCAACATCGGCCCTTACAATTTAACCACCCTTTATAAATTGTAATTTACCTTTACCTGCATGCAGAAAAATATTATTATTATTTTAACATTTTCATAGTATACGACAATCATGTTTGCTTTTAAATTGTCACACTTTCTGTATTATTTTGAAATAACATCTAATTTTAAGTCAATTTGCTTGAGAAAAAATCATGATAGTGATTTTCATCAAAGAAAATTAATTGTGTTTAAGATTAAATGAATGATTTTGAAATTGCATGTTGATTTGCTGCCACTTAAATAATACTCAAGAAAAAAAGAAAAGAATTACTTATGTATGTATGAAAAATATAAGTGTTTGTTTAAGTACTTACATTCAAACAAATAAACATCTGTAGCTGGTTTTCTTTTTGTATAAGAAAGGGAATGTTTAACAACAAATATATACTTTACACTAAAAACACTAACAACTAAATATATGAGAATACTTAAAATGTTGTTGTTTCTATTTGGCTAGTTTCAGCCAAAACATGTAGTGTAATACACCTTTGCCTTTGCTCTTGATGTTAGCATATCCTTAAATATTTACTACTCCTTAAATTAGCCTAAATCTAAAGTTTGCTATTTGCTCCTTTTCGAATGTTTACTTAAGTTTATTTTGCTAGAAGCATAAAAGAGAGTTAGTTTGCAAGTTTCTAGAGTGTATGGGTACATGATATTTACTATTCATGTCCCAGCTAGCATTTTTGGAAAATTTTAATCAAATATGAGTCTTTTTTGACTTCACTGTACGATTAAAATGATCATTTATGATATCACTTATGAGTCAAAAATGATCTTTTCATGCGACTCTTTAAAACGAGTCTTTAATGACTCGTTTTGGTGATTAGAATATGACTGCACACATTCTGCTAGATTTGTAAAAAAAATGAAAAAGAATAAAACTCAACACAGTATATCTATTTTTAGAACATGTCAATATCTATTTTTAGAACAGTGAAGTTGCTTTTATAATTACAGAAATTGATGTTGCCGAGACCTAGGCTGCTGAAAATTATATGTTATGCCTAGTAGTCGACGTACTAGCCAAGTAAGCCACATTACCCATAATGAGATAAGAGTCTTTTTGCGGCATTTTTTTTATCACCTAAAAATAGTTATATTACGCTTATTTTACAAGATTTTTTGTGTCATTTTTAACTAGTCGCTTGCTAAGCGCCTTTGAGTCTTTTTGTACACTTTTTGATCACCAGACTGATTGCACACATTTTACTTTCAAATAGTCGCTTTCAAGGTATTTTCTGAGTCTTTTTGTGGTATTTTATGATCACCAAACTGATTAAAATAACAAAAAAAAAAAAAAAAAACAGTCGTATTAGGATCGTTTGCACGATAAGATTTTGACCGCACACTTCTTCTGTTATCCTTGACTCCCAGTGGAGCATAGAGGCTCAATCATCCTTTTATATCGAACTCAATTGCGAGATGTTAGGCATACATCATTCCATGAATATTTTGCTGCTTGTAACTCCCCATCAATTGACTTTCTCCACGTTCTAGCAGGTGCACCAACACGACGACTGCTTCCTTGTGGATTCCAACGAAGCGCTTGTCGAGAAATGTTGGTATTTGGCCTTCGAAGTGAGTGGCCTATCCATCGCCATTTCCGTTGACATACCTCTATAGAAGAAGGGATTTGGTTTGTAGCTTTTAGTAGATCTTCATTTCTTATGCGATTTGGCCACCATATATTAAGGATTTGCCGCAAGCATTTGTAGGTGCTTATCGATGGCATTTGTGCGCTTCCAAGTTTCGCAGCCGTAATAAAAGATGGACTTGACATTCGAGTTATATATTCGTAACTTAGTTGTTGTTGATATTTGCCGAGATTTCCATATAGTTCGGAGAATGCCGAATGCAGATTTTGCCTTATTAATACGCGATTCAATATCCTCGTCGCCGCCACCTTTTGTAGATACCAAACTACCAAGATAATTAAAGGTACCTACACATCCAATACCCTCGTTATCCACATTGATGTGTGGCGACGGGTTTGCGCCATAGCCTCCAGGCATAATCTTTGTCTTGAAAATATTGATTTCCAGCCCAGCTGCTCGAGATTCAACAGTAATAGCGCTAGTGTTTTCTGCACACATTCTGCAAGAATTGTTTGTGCTTTTGTAAACTAGTAGTTTTTTAAGCGTTTTAATGAGTCTTTTTGAAATCTTTTTTAGATCACCAAGCTTATTAATCAGTTTTTGATCTTCTTTACGAATCCCAAAAGACTCATTTTGCTGATATTATAGTCAACAATCAACAAATTGCTAGCTGGTTTATATGTGTGAGTGCTTGTGTGTTTAACTTAGAAGAAAAACTTACCCAAAGCCAAAGATTTTGCTGAGATTCATGGACTCGATTGCTTTCGTCATAGTTTACGTTACAACCTTAAAATTATAGAGTTTCTTTGGGAAGGCAAAAATTGTAAAAAAAAGTATATAAATAAAAACTAACAATAAAAAAACGAGGACGTAGTTAAGGTCTTAGTATGTTAAACTTATTATTAAGGATATTTATTTCTTTATATGTAAGTGTGCATTTTCCCTTTACGGAGTAAGTAAAGCAGAATTTGTATGAGTGTAAGTAAAAATTGTAGCCATTAGACTGGACATTCAGTTAAGTTACAATAATATGGGTTTCGTGAAAAGTTGTAGCTTTTCTTTTTAATTTGTATTTTCTTTTTAAGTCGAATATAGTTGCTGTTGTTGTTGTTAAGCAACAACAATATCAAAAGGTGTTTATTTTGAGTGTTTGATTTTGCTCTTATCCATTTCTTATATTTGTTGTTCTCTCATACTAACTCTCACTTTTGATTTGAACTGTAAGAAAGTGTTGTCAATCTTTTAAAAATAAGACTAAGTAATTTGTGAAGTTTTCAAACAAATTAGTGGCTAAGTTAATGATTTAGACAATGACTGAAGCAAACAAGCTTTGATTTTTATAATAACGAAATGACTGAGATATTGAGTTGCATATTAATGGACTGAGACATTGATTTAGAAGGCATTAAGCATTTGATTTTGAGGACCTTGCTCCTCTGGAAATCAAGGATAACAGAAGAAGAATTTAATTAAGAAAATATCTGAGAGAATAATTATGGCAATGCTTGGAACAGAGACATCAAAAATATATGAAAGGGAACCTGCAAAAAAAAGGTGATCAAACTCTGTAGCTAATGGATCAAATATAGTTTCACGGCTTTAATCTTGATGTCGACTTTAATAAGGACCTTGGTTTTAGAAAGAACCTTGGTTTTAGTCTGCAGAAGAAAATAACTAAATTTCGTATACAGTTTAGGAGATATCAGGATATCAAAAAAGTTCTACTAAACTTATTGTTTTCGTTGTTCTTTGAAGAAAAAGTAAGATGGTTCGGTTTTGCTTGCGGTCCTCACCATAACCACATAAAAAATTGAACGAAAAAAATTCACCGAAATTTAGATCGTTGAACAAAATTCAAAAATTTCTGAAAAATGTCATGTAAATTGTTATGCATAATTTAAGCAAAAACTGTTGCAGTTATTTAGGCGTAACTAATTAAGTCCTTATGCTCCACTGGGTGTCAAGGATAACTGAAGAAGAAGAAGAAAAACTATTTAATCAAATTGCATTTAAGTTTAGTCCAAGACGGAGTCGACGGATTTTAACCAAAAATGAGTACAGCTCTTTTTTGAGTCAACTAATAGACGTGTGCCTAATTTATAATGAGAAAATATTTGAAGAATGGGGTCCATAGCAGGTAGCCCAAGGAATGGATGGATTACAACTAAAATTAGTATAAAGAAGTGAAAAAATTGAGGACTGATTTTGAAAATTTTTAATTTTTTTAATCTATATAAAACTAAACAAGTATGCAAAATCTCATCGTTGTAGGATCGCTCTTTTTATTTTTTGCACTTCGAAGTATGTCGGGTAATGTTGGTATTTGGCCTTAGAAGTGTGTGGCCTATCTACCGCCATTTTTGTTGACATAACTCTATAGAAGCAGGGATTTGGTTTCACGAATTTAGCAGATCTTCATTTTTGCTAACAAAATTTTCATTGAAAAATTTTTAATAAAAAATTTTCTATAGAAACATTTTAGTAAGAAAATTTTCTATATTCTATATTATTGATAAAAAAATTTTCTATAGAAAAATTTTTGTTAAAAATATTTTCTATAGAAAAATTTTTGTTAAAAATATTTTCTATAGAAAAATTTTTGATAAAAAAATTTTCTACAGAAAAATTTTTGATAAAAAAATTTTCTATAGAAAAATTTTTGATAAAAAAATTTTCTATAGAAAAATTTTTTATAAAAAAATTTTCTATAGAAACGTTTTAGTAAGAAAATTTTCTTTATTCTACATTTTTGATAAAAAAATTTTCTATAGAAAAATTTTTTATAAAAAAATTTTCTATAGAAAAATGTTTGATAGAAAAATGTTTGATAAAAAAATTTTCTATAGAAAAATTTTTGATAAAACAATTTTCTGTATTAACATTTAAGTAAGAAAATTTTCTATAGAAAAATTGTTGATAACAAATTTTTCTATAGAAAAAGTTTTGATAAAAAAGTTTCTAAGAAAAAATTTTGAGAAAAAAAAAATTTTATAGAAAAATTTTTCATAAAAACATAGAAAAACTTTTGAGAAAAAAAACTCTATAGAAATTTTTTTGATAAAAAAATTTTCTATAGAAAAATTTTTGATAAAAATTTTCTATAGAAAAATTTTTGATACAAAAATTTTCTATAGAAAAATTTTCGATACAAAATTTTTTATAGAAAAATTTCTGATAATAAAATTTTCTATAGAAAAAAAAATTTTGATAAAAAAATTTCTATAAAAAAATTTTTGATAAAAAAATTTTCTATAGAAAAAGTTTTGATAAAAAAATTTTTTATAAAAAAATTTTTGATAAAAAAATTTTCTATAGAAAAATTTTTGATAAAAAAATTTCTATAGAAAAATTTTTGATAAAAAATTTTCTATAGAAAAATTTTTGATAAAAAATGTTTGATAAAAAAATGTTTGAAAAAAAAATAATTTATAGAAAAATTTTTGATAAAAAAATTTTCTATAGAAAAATGTTTGATAAAAAAATTTTCTATAGAAAATTTTTTGATAAAAAAATTTTCTATAGAAAAATTGTTGACAAAAAATTTTCTATAGAAAAATTTTTGATAAAAAAATTTCTGTAGAAAAATGTTTGATAAAAAAATTTTTGAAAAAAATTTTCTATAGAAAAATTTTTGATAAAAAAATTTCTATAGAATAATTTTTGATAAAAAAATATTTTATTGAAAAATTTTTGATAAAAAATTTTTCATGATAAAAAATTTTCCATAGATACATTTTTGATAAAAAAAATTGTCTATAGAAACATTTTAGTAAGAAAATTTACTATATTCTATATTTTTGATAAAAAAATTATCTATAGAAAAATTTTTGATATAAAAAAGTTTATAGAAAAATTTTTGATAAAAAAATTTCTATAGAAAAATTTTTGATACAAAATTTTATATAGAAAAATTTCTGATAATAAAATTTTCTATAGAAAAATTTCTGATAATAAAATTTTCTGTAGAAAAAAAAGAATTCTGATAAAAAAATTTTGATAAAAAAATTTTCTATAAAAAAATTTTCTATAGAAAGTTTTCATAAAAAAATTTTTTATAAAAAAATTTTTTATAGAAAAATTTTTGATAAAAAAATTTTCTATAGAAAAACTTTTGATAAAAAAATTTTCTATAGAAAAATTTTTGATAAAAAATTTTCTATAGAAAAATTTTTGATAAAAAATTTTCTATAGAAAAATGTTTGATGAAAAAATTTTTGAAAACAAATTTTCTATAGAAAAATTTTTGATAAAAGAATTTTCTATAGAATAATTTTTGATAAAAAAATTTTCTATAGAAAAATTTTTAATAAAAAAATTTTCTCAAAAAATAACAAAATAGTCGGGATGTAAATATTATTCAAAAAGAAGAGTATTCGCATTTGATCCCAAATCTGTTACATTTATTTATTAATTAAACTTTCTACAGAAACATTTTTGATAAAAAAAATTGTCTAGAGAAGTATTTTGTCGAGGGTTTTCTAAAGCTGCCTTTTAGAAAACCGTTAACTCTAACAAAAAAAAAACGCTACATTCGTCTTACTAATTATAGTAGTGTTTATATTTTGCATACTTTTAGGATTTAAGTTGAAAGTTTTGTTGCTTTCATTGTGTTTTGTTGCCGTTGTTATTGTATATATTTGAATAAGGCCTCTTCTAGGAGGACCCATCATTAAAACGAAATTGTTAAGAAAAACTAAACTTAAGCTTTGAAATGATTGAAATATTATTCACTTACAATTAGAGCGTTCAAGCAAGAAGGTCGCAGTCGCAGTTAATTTTTGATTTTAATCGTTTAAATAAAGTTAAAAAAAATAAAAAAAAAATATTACAATATAAAATATAATTAAACAGTTAATCTTGAATAATTGTAAAATAATTAAAATTTAAATAAACTAAAAATTACAGAACAAGTTAAAAGATTTTAATAAACAACAAAAGAAAAAATTTAATTAAAAAAAAAATAAGCAATTATTTAAAACTCAATTCAAAATATATTGAAAAGCTAATTAAAAAATATACTTAAGTTAATTTGAAAATACATTTGTTTTTCAAATTTTAAATCAAAAATTTTCAATCGAACCCAAGTGTTTGTGCCTAAAATTGAAACTTAATAATGCAACCCCTTAAACGTTTTACACAGTGTGGCAGTTTGACCATGTTATTTGGAGTTTTTCTCATATTATTTGGGGTCAGTTCAACAGCTTTAACCACATTTGGCAAGTCCAGCAATAATCCGCCACCCACACCCGGACCCATAAGTAAGTTATAAGCTTTAGTTTTAAACGCGTACATACTCGTTTATGTCATGGCGTGAAATTAAATTTGAATTTTTCTCTTTTGGATTTTACCTTCAACATTATTGATGTTTTATTTTCTTTGCCCTTTTTCGCAAGGGGGTGTAACATTTAGACCAAAAAATTAGGCGTTAAACATTTTACATGCAGACGTGACTGGCGAAATTTTTTAAATAAAGTTTTTGGATGAAAAAAAAAAACAAAAATCATTAAAATTATTTAAACTCTTTCTTTGAAAGAACGAAGTCAGATTTTTTTTTTGCAAAATTATTTCATTTGTCATGGCTTTAATATAAAAAAAAATTTTCAAAAGTTGATTGATCATTTGCTTATTTAGGGCCAACTAATTTTGAAAAGAAGATTCTATATTTAGAAAGGGCATTTTTTATTTCTTTAAAGCAATGAACTTTAAGCTTTACATTCCTTCATTATCTAAGTCAGTTTATTTTTATTAGACATAAACAATGAACAAATTTATTGAAGTTCTACATATCGATGGCCTAATATAAATAGGCCTTACTCGATTTTTGATTACTTTAAAGGAAAAGGAAAAAAGTTTATAAAATTCGTAAAATTTTAGATATGGGCAAATCCGAAAAATATTAAACCAAGGACAAAATTCTAAAACTGTCAAAATCACGTATTTGTGTTTATTAAAAAATTTATCATATATTGATCCTTTAGAATATATAATGGATACAATTTTTTATTGCTCTCTCCGTGAATGTCAGGTCTTTATTTGCACCCATCTCGTTTAGTATTGGAAATAAACCAAGCATCTTACAGTTAACAGATTTCATTTCAAAATTGGTGTATCAATTTAAAACAAAGGCGTTACTGGCCAACTGGTTCCTTTTTCGATTTAAAGATCCACCAAGAACAGATTTTTGAAAATTTGGCCCTGTGGGGGATAAAAAAGGGAAAATTCAATAACGCTATAATTCCCAAACTAAAAACAATAGAACCAAAATTGAAATCGAGTTTGGATCAGTTACAAAAATAATAAAAAATAACAATACATATGGTAAGTACTTTTTAAAAAAGGGGAGAAAAAGAGAAAAAATATTTTTGGTACTTTTTAGCTTTTACTCTCAAATAAAAAGAGATGGGTGAAAAGTTAACATAGCATTTTTTATCATGTAATAAGATTAAAACAAGTTTTGGTACTTTTTGTCTTTGGAATCAATGAACCATATCGACAAACATAAAAAATATTAAAAATGGGGAAAATTGTAAGGCTAGAATATTCTTTGTGTGGAGGTACTGGCGAAGCAAATGCATATCAACATAAATATTTGTTTGCAATTTAATGAATATCGCATGTGGTTTGTTTCTTGGTGTAGGAAGATTACATTTTTTCCAGTCCGCAATTCGGTCATTTCATGATGTTGGGGTATACAGGCTTCATTTGTCCAAACAGCAGCGTTTTCTTTATACCTATACCACAAACATCGCAAAAAACTGAAAATTTTTCTTCAAATAATTTTCTTTAATAATTTTTATTTGATTTTTGATATTTCAAAAAAATTTCAAATGAAATAATAAACAATTGATTCGAACATTTTGTTTGGTTTAAAACCAATAATAACAAAACCGACTTGATTTCGTGACCCCAAATATAACCAGTATTGGTTTTCAAAACCGAGAAATTTAAAAACTGACTTGGTTTCTATGACACCCCTGAATTGGTTTTTTAAAAGTTCGTAAAAATCCATTTAGGTATCAAGCTTCAATATGGGCTCAAAGTTTGCTTAATTATTTACAATTAGATGTAAAAGACCCACAAAAAGTAACTGGAGTGATATAAATAACATCAAGAAAAAAAGGGCTCACAGTATGTAGCGTCCGTCACAGAAATAAAGGTTTTTTAATTTGACTAGTGCAATTTTTCTTTTTTCTCCAATTGAACTTGGTTCGTAAAGAGAACTTATAGTATGCTTTACATTAGGCTTTAAATATATAGAATTTTACATAGAATTTTATAAAATAATAAGTATAGGAAAGTGTGTAGCGTCCGTCACAGTGTACATTTTTTACAAATTGATATTTATTAAATACAATATTTGCGAACACATGTCTGTTTTATTCATAAAGCAATAACACTGTCTATATCCAAAGATTAAATTTAGGATATTAGGTGTTAAAAAATATACAGTGGGGCAAATTTGATGCTTTTGAAGTTTGATTTTTTTTTTAATTTTGGAACACTCTTAAGATAAAAAAGTGAAAAACTTTAAATAAATATATGTATGTAGCCGTTTTGTAAAATATTAAATTGTGCCTAAAACTCGCATTTTAACCGCGAACATGAAAAGGAAGAAGATGAAATTCGGGAACAAATAAAACCATTATTTTCACTAATTAACGAATCCTTAAAAAATATGAAATATTAATGTTTTCCTAATAAAAAACATTCAAGTAAAAACTGTATAGTCCGTTAGGTAGCGTACGCAAAAGTTCATTTATGGATTTTTGGTGAAACTGGAAACTTTAAAATATTTTATAAAAGTTGTTTTTTAATCCTCTGATTTTCCTCTTTCTTTAATGTATTACAATTTTTTTTATTACTATGACCGATTTGATGAAAATTACAGAAACACGTGTTGAAAATAAAGTCACTTCCATTTTTTGTAGCGTCCGTCACAGCACTTTAAAAGCCAATATCTTTTTCCTCCAAAAGAAATATGTAAATTAACAAATGAAATTCGATAGCACAATCGATGGGCTAATATTTTAGGAAATATGTGCAAAGATATCTACAAAGATATCTACGGCAATGGGAAACATTTAAGTACAACACAATCCGTACAAATGTATCGTCGTCACGCAGGATTTGCCCATATAACAAAAATTTTAATACAATTTTAAATAAAAAGCAACACATTTTATTTATTATTAAAACTATTTTTTGTTGTATCTAAAATTTTACGGTTTTCATTAAGATTTTTTCTTCTTCTATAAAGTAACAAAAAATCGAGTTAGGCCTTTTCTATATTAAGTGCTCCAAAAATATTTTAAGTCATTTTACAGAAAGACGTAACCCACCAATTTAAATTTCACCCCAATAATCCAATTACAAAACTTAATTTAGAATGCATATCGGGAAAGAGTGCCGACTTGACGCCAAAGTTTGGACATGCCAGTTATAAGAAAAATTAGTTTTTTTTTTAGATTTTTTAAAAAATTTGTCTACTTAGATTATATCTTTAAAAAGTGTTTAAAAAGAAAGCTTATCTAAATATTAAGGGTTTTCAAATATTTTATGTCCTTGTAGACTCTCCTGAGCTTATGCTATCAAAAAGTTTATTGTTTTTTAAAAATTTTAAAAAGTTTGACTGGTTTTACTTTTCTGAGACCTCAAAATATGTAAATACTCATTTTTGTTACAATGGACTAACGTAAAGTCACTTTTATATAGGACGAAAAAAAAAATTTCTTGAATTGTTGCTGGCTTATCGACGCACAACTTTTCTTTCAAATAACCCCAAAGAAAAAAGTCCAACGGTGTCAAATCACATTATCTTGGCGGCCAATTGACATCGCCATTACGTGAGATAACGCGGCCATTGAATTTGTTGCGCACAAGAGCCATTGTTTCGTTGGCTGTGTGGCAAGTGGTACCGTCCTGCTGAAACCACATATCGTCCACATCCATATCTTCCAATTCGGGCCATAAAAAGTTCGTTATCATCTCACGATAGCGAACACCATTCACAGTAACTGCCTGACCGGCCTCATTTTGGGAAAAATACGGCCCGATGATGCCGCCAGCCCATAAACCACACCAAACAGTCACTCTTTGTGGGTGCATTGGTTTTTCGACAATCACTCTTGTATTCTCATTCGCCCAAATGCGGCAATTCTGTTTATTGACGAATCCACTAGGTGAAAATGTGCTTCATCACTGAAGATGATTTACTTCGAAAATTGATCATCCACTGTTGCCATTTCTTGTCACCATTCTGCCCATTCACGACGTTTGGAATGGTCAAGAGGCTTTAGTTCTTGAGCCAATTGCACCTTGTAAGCGTGTAAATGCAAGTCTTTATGCATAATGTTCATCAACGACGAGTGTGAGAGGTGCAATTGTTGGGCACGACGACGAGTTGAGGTGGACTGCACTATCGCGAACAGCAGCAATATTTTCTGCAGTACGAGCTGTACGAGTATGCACTGGTGTTCTCACATCTTCTAAAGACCCGGTTTGCTCGAATTTTTCCACGATTTTTTGCGATTGTACGCACATTTGGACGATCAAATTGACCAAAAAAATCACGAAGTGCTCGATATGCATTTTGATTTAAACGCCCATTGTCATAATAAGTCTGGGTAACATTAACACGTTGTTGGATTGTGTATCTCTGCATGGTTCAAATTGAGTAAGTCTGAAATAGAGAAATATCAAATAAAATTCGGAAAAAAACTTGGCGTTTAGGTGTGGTTCACATTAAAAAATCTGTATTTTCTAAACTGTAAGTTTGATTGCATCAGTATGCACGAGGTAATTGTTAGGGAGGACACAAGCTTTCTGAATTTTGAGTTTATGACTACCCTATGTTTTCACAGGGTGATTTATTCGGCTCCAAAGTAGACAAGCTCAGAAGTAAAATAGCTTTTTGACTGTCTAGCTCTTTCAGTTAATGCCCAATATAATTGATTTTTTACATTTTAGAATGATCTTGGAAAATCGAAGAAAAGACATTCTTACTTCACTATAATAACTATAATATACCCAACACCATCATATAGATGCGATATAAATACTCTAAACACCAATACCGATTATCCCCTACCCATAATGTGGGGAACAATTGATATTGAATCAGGTTCATATCAGTCTAATATTAATGGTTGGTATTTAGACGGGTTAGAGGGAGATGAAAATAATGTATAGGAATTAAACACATAGAATTTATATTTTCAAGAAACGTTATAAACTTATGTGTTTATTGAACTTCTATTTTCAATATATATAAATTTTATATAAATGTAGATTTAGGTTAGGGTTTTAAATAAAGTGCAATATTATTTAGATTTAGGTTAGGGTTTTAAATTAAGTGCAATAATAGTTCATTAAGTTTTAGGTTTATATTAGGTTTAAGAATTTTATATTTTTAGTAGGATTTCAATAGAACAATATTAGATTAGTTTAGTGTAATATTTTAATTATTTTCACCTTAGTTTTAAGTTTTAGTTTTAAATAGATTTAGGGTTTTAAGTTTTTTGTTATACCTAACTTAGGTTTTAAAGAGATTTAGGGTTTTAAGTTTAGTTATAACTTTTACCACAATATTTTGCTTGATATTTGTATTTTTAAGTTTAACACAATTTTTTAAGTTTTATATTTTTTTTTTGAATATTAAGATTTTAATTCACTAGGCACTGAAAAGTAGAACTTCACTTGGTGATGATTTAAAAAACAAGAGAGCTTCTTTGAAGTTAAAGCTGATGAGAGAGAACGTTTTGGCAAGTGAAGTTGGCTGCAGTTTTTGGGGAGCGTTAATAAATGCAGGGTTGGGGAAACTTCTTTGTTCGAATGAACAGTTGGTCTTGCTTCCCGCAATCCAGATCTCTGTGCCTTAAAGCTCTTAACTTCAGTACAGATAAGCTTTACTTTTTTACTTGTTTTTTATTAAAAAAAAAACCTCAAAATAAATTACATTATTGTTATCTAAATAATTTAAATCTCATAAAACAATAATAAGTTGATTGTATTCTTTTTATAATTGAGAATTCAAATATAAATCATGCAATAAATGGAAAAATAAATTAAATTAACATCCCTGTAGTAAAACTGGGATCATGTGTCTCCATCATGATAAAAGAAATTAGTAAGGTATAACCGTTCTCTCTTTTGTCAGCCATATTAACTTTTTGACGTTTGATCGAATTATTATTTTCTTTTCTCAAATTATGCTACCATACTACTTTTAAAAATCCCAGTTTCGGTTTGCTATTATACTATAAACACAATCACGACTGCAGGCTACGGGCTACAACCTGTTAAAATTAGAATACATTCATTCAAATAGAAATAGCCACACGACTACCGTTGTAGGTGTAGAGAAAAAAAAAGATATATACATTTTATATATAATATAAAAATGTATATTTATATAACTCTAACTCAATAGAAGTAAAATTTTACGCTGTCATAACTAACACGCTACATATGCTAGAGCTAAGTAGTTTATGTTATTAACTATATAAAATTCATTATATAAAAGACCATACTTACATCTGTATTATTTTAAGATATGCACATTTTTATAAACAAAGTCGGTTGTAAAAATAAGTTTTGAGTATATGAGCTCTTAATCTTTATAAATCGGAAGAATGTATAATATATCATTTCAATGATACTTTCAGTAGATTTTGTTTGATATACCAGTTTATATCGGATATAAGCTTCTAAAGTTATGCCGTATAATTTTTGAAATTTAAAAAGCCCATAATTCCCCTACTGTAAAAGATCACAGCAAAATCTATCTATAAGAACATATTTGAAGATACGCTTTTAAAATAAAATTTTGGTGAAAATAAAATTTTCAATCTCAAAAAGAAGCTGAAGAAACTGTATCATAAATTATAAAAAAAATATGTTACACAAAAATACTTTAAATATATTATGACAAAATTGAATTGTCTCAAGTCTTTTTTTCCTTGTGCAGGATCCGCTTAACTTTATAAAATAAGTTTTAACGAAATGTTTACAACACATTATACATTATATGTTCAAAATTTCCTGATAATAATATTCCCATTTATCACATGTGGCAACGACTTTTATAATTGTTTACAAAAAACAAATTTCAAATATTTCGCATTTACTTCAAAATTTTTTTTTGTAAGAGAGAACGGTTATACCTTACAATTTTTTGCCATGGTCTCCATGTCAACACTTTGTGTAACATCAATTCAAATGTCCCCAGTTTTAGTTCAGTACTGAAATAGTGAATATATAGAGACAACTATTCTAGTATATATCTGGTGACATTGTCAACGAATGTGTCAACATATATGTATATCAATAGGCCCCGATTTGATCCCAATGTCTCCATTTGGACCAAAAGAACTACAAAGTCAATGTAATGTCTACTGGTGGATTTCGTAGGAACTCTAAATGTTAAATGTCAATAGTAGATAACATTGGATGGGGCAAAATAGGCAACTAGTACTGGAGACATTGTCAGTAGCAAAACAGTATTGTTTCTCTGACGGCATTTACTGCAGGGATTTTATTTTAGACACAAAGAAAATTAAGTAAGAAAGTGCTACAGTCGGTCAAGCCCGACCATACGATACCCTCCACCAAGGTTAAAGCTATTCTTTTTTCCTGTATAAAGACAAACATTTGCAAAATTTTGCCATCAAACATTTTTTCAAAACTTATATGTTTCAGCTGTTTTTGTCATTTGGACTTATATGAGATCGATCTTTAGATTTACTAGCGTTTTAGTGATTTTTGTCTCATTTAGTGCGTTTTGACAGAAGAGTGTTCAAATGTGGACTGATTTTAACAAAATTTTGTACAGTGATTTATATAAGCAATATTTGTTTTCAATTTCATGAAACAATTTTGATATTTTGCCCCAAAATATCAATTCCGGGACCTATGGAAGATACCAAAATAATGGACCGATTTCGACGAATTTCAATAGTCAAGGCCCACTATCAAACAAAAAAAAAAAAAAATGATCTGTGACAAATTTTATCAAATTATTTTTAGAATTGCGACATGTACTTTGATAACATGGTTTACATTGGGGTCCAGCCAGATGGACGAACGGATTGACATCGCTAAATCGACTTAGAAAGTAATGTCAAATATTTCTAGGCGTTACATACATCAACACAAACACAAAAGCCTTTCCACCTATTGTGGTGAAGGTATAAAAACAATTTGTTATCTTTAATATTAATGCACTTAGTACACTAATCAATTTGCTCAACGAATTAAAAAAATAAAATTAAATAATATAAATAAATTTGCTGGTTGAAACAATTGCTATTTAAAATATCTTCACAATTTCAAGTGGTTTGTGCTGATGTAGGTAACGTATAGATAGAAATATTGGTATGAGAACCGGTTTTAAGTGTACGTATGGACTCTAATCATTACAGTTAAGTTGAAATTGAACAAAATCTGTTCATTATTTAAAGTTGCTATAGGTCGTCTCACTACTCGGAATTTAGACTTTGGCCACAAATTTCAATATATTCATATGAAAATAAAACGAAAATCGCTGTTACAAATTTCGTTGAAATCGGTACATATTTGACTATAGCTCTCATACAACACCTTCAGTTAAAAGTTACCTTAACGCAATAAAAGTCATCAAATATTTATCTTAGACCCACCTTTTAGTATACAAATAGACTAAGAATCACTTTATGAGTCTATTTAGCGATGTCAGTCCGTCCGTCCGTCCGTCCGTCTGGCTGGCCGGCTGGCTGGACTCCCATATAAACCATCTAATCAAAGTACAGGTCGCAATTCTAAAGATAATTTGATGAAATTTGGCACAGATCATTTCTTTGATAGTGGAACCTAGCTATTAAAATTTGTAAAAATCGGTCCAATATTTATGGTACCTACCATTGGTCCCACTTCCCGGAAATAATATTTTAGCAACAAATGTCAGTACTTTTTAATAATACATCATTTTTGTATAAACTGTAATCGTTTTACCAAATTTCCAGATAATCGGTCTACATTTAACCCTAGCTCTCATATAAGTCTAAATGATGGAAACAGCTTAAATATATACATTTTGACAAAATGTTTGTATGATGACAAAATTTAGCAATTATTTGCCTTTATACAGAAAAAAGAACAGCTTTGACCTTAGTGGTGAAGGGTATCATATTGCCGCGATTGACCGATTATAGCACTTACTTACTTGTTTTCTCTTAAAAATGTTTTTCACTTCGAATGATATTTGATTATTTTTGAAGGGAGTGATAGCGATTTATAAATTAAAGGTTACAAGTAACAAAATCCAAAGACAAACAAAAACATATTTAAAATAACTTATTAATCGTGTATCTATCTTTTTATTTATGTACATATTTTATGTTCTTATATGATTTGTTTGATTTACATGTCAATATATGTGTTAACTCGTATACCTAAATAGAGTCATTTTATTAACATATCATTAATATCAGTCAATAATGACAATATTTATACTGTAATCAAATACTAATCAAATATTAATATAAATATAAAAGAGAAAACATGTTTGTAAATTATTTGTAGTAGCCGCAAACTGCAATTTTAATCTAATTAAGCCATAAAATGAATATGTAAATATTTATTTGTACAAGTTACAATAGTTACAAGTTACAAGTTACAGGTTCAAATAGTTCTATTAATTTTACCATCATTATAAAAGTGATTTATCGCTTTATTAACAAAGAAAAAAAATAAAAGAATTTTTATAAAGAAATTTTTTGTTAATAAAAATGTTTGTATATAAAATTTTTTGAAATATAACATTTTTCTATAAATCGATATATAAGTTTTTATCAGTAAAATTAATCAAAAATGTCACTTTTCTTTATTTTCAGTCAAAGGCCGCGAATGCAGTACACACGACGATTGTGCAGCGATAGAAAGATCAAGTTGTGTCAAGGATCCGGACGACTTAAAGCTGCGCTGTTTATGCGGAGATGACACTCCACCTAATAATGGCCTCTGTGCAGATATTCTTAAAGGTAAGTTTAACCTATTTTCATACTTTTATTTATAAAAAACGTAATTGTTGTTAAACACTTGACAAAAATGTCACATAAAAATAGGTTTGTTTCTTTAACGTAGAAATACTAGCTAAAAAATTTTAATGATTTTGTTTATTTAGTACTTAAAAAAATTGTTAAAGGTTCTAATTATGTGCGAGTAAAATCAGAGCTTAGAACTTTGTTTGTATTTCATAACGTAAACTGAGCTAATTTTAAATACACTGAAAAAAAAAACTTTAAAGTTTGTACTCTGATTTCCTATTTTTATACGATATTTTTCGAAAATTTCCTATTTTTATACGAAATTTTTCAAAAATGTCTTAATTTTATAGGAAATTTTTAAAAAATGTTTTATTATTATAGGAAATTTTTCAAAAATTTCCTACTTTTATAGGAAATTTTTCCTATTTTTATAGGAAATTTTTCCTATTTTTATAGGAAATTTTTCCTATTTTTATAGGAAATTTTTCCTATTTTTAAAGGAAATTTTTCCTATTTTTATAGGAAATTTTTCCTATTTTTATAGGAAATTCTTCAAAAATTTCAAAAATAGCAAATATTTCTAAAATTTAATATTTTTATAGGAAATTTTTCAAAAATTTCCTATTTTTATAGGAAATTTTTCAAAAATTTCCTATTTTTATAGGAAATTTTTCAAAAATTTCCTATTTTTATAGGAAATTTTTCAAAAATTTCCTATTTTTATAGGAAATTTTTCAAAAATTTCCTATTTTTATAGGAAATTTTTCAAAAATTTCCTATTTTTATAGGAAATTTTTCAAAAATTTCCTATTTTTATAGGAAATTTTTCCAAAATTTCCTATTTTTATAGGAAATTTTTCAAAAATTTCCTATTTTTATAGGAAATTTTTCCAAAATTTCCTATTTTTATAGGAAATTTTTCAAAAATTTCCTATTTTTATAGGAAATTTTTCAAAAATTTCCTATTTTTATAGGAAATTTTTCAAAAATTTCCTATTTTTATAGGAAATTTTTCAAAAATTTCCTATTTTTATAGGAAATTTTTCAAAAATTTCCTATTTTTATAGGAAATTTTTCAAAAATTTCCTATTTTTATAGGAAATTTTTCAAAAATTTCCTATTTTTATAGGAAATTTTTCAAAAATTTCCTATTTTTATAGGAAATTTTTCAAAAATTTCCTATTTTTATAGGAAATTTTTCAAAAATTTCCTATTTTTATAGGAAATTTTTCAAAAATTTCCTATTTTTATAGGAAATTTTTCAAAAATTTCCTATTTTTATAGGAAATTTTTCAAAAATTTCCTATTTTTATAGGAAATTTTTCAAAAATTTCCTATTTTTATAGGAAATTTTTCAAAAATTTCCTATTTTTATAGGAAATTTTTCAAAAATTTCCTATTTTTATAGGAAATTTTTCAAAAATTTCCTATTTTTATAGGAAATTTTTCAAAAATTTCCTATTTTTATAGGAAATTTTTCAAAAATTTCCTATTTTTATAGGAAATTTTTCAAAAATTTCCTATTTTTATAGGAAATTTTTCAAAAATTTCCTATTTTTATAGGAAATTTTTCAAAAATTTCCTATGTTTATAGGAATTTTTTCAAAAATTTCCTATTTTTATAGGAAATTTTTCAAAAATTTCCTATTTTTATAGGAAATTTTTCAAAAATTTCCTATTTTTATAGGAAATTTTTCAAAAATTTCCTATTTTTATAGGAAATTTTTCAAAAATTTCCTATTTTTATAGGGAATTTTTCATAAATTTCCTATTTTTATAGGAAATTTTTCAAAAATTTCCTATTTTTATAGGAAATTTTTCAAAAATTTCCTATTTTTATAGGAAATTTTTCAAAAATTTCCTATTTTTATAGGAAATTTTTCAAAAATTTCCTATTTTTATAGGAAATTTTTCAAAAATTTCCTATTTTTATAGGAAATTTTTCAAAATTTTCCTCTTTTTGTAGGAAATTTTTCAAAAATTTCCTTCTTTTATAGGAAACTTTTCAAAAATTTCCTATTTTTAGAGGAAATTTTTCAAAAATTTTCTATTTTTATAGGAAACTTTTCAAAAATTTCCTATTTTTAGAGGAAATTTTTCTATTTTTATAGGAAATTTTTCAAAAATTTTCTATTAGGAAATTTTTCAAAAATTTTCTATTTTGATAAGAAATTTTTCAAAAATTTAATTTTTTTATAGGAAGTTTTCAAAAATTACCTATATTTATCGGAAATTTTGCAAAAATGTCTTAAAAAAAGATTTCAAACACTTTCTATTTTTATAGGAAATGGACATTTTTTGTTCATAAGTCACAACTGCTTTTTGTAAATTGTAAAATTTTTGCGAGTGTATGTAAAAGGCGTTAAATGTTGTAAATGATAATTAAACAATACAACCCCTTGACGCAAGGTTTATTTGTTTTAATTTCGTATAGAGAAACTTCTAACACACTCATATGTACATATCTAAATATCTTACATACGAAAATTTGTAAACCTATAAAAAAGGGGTTCATTTAACGTAATTCTAAAATTAGAAACTTCTTGAAGAATATATAAAAGAGGCTCTAGACGTAAAGTATTAAAATGACATAAAAAAATCAAATGTATTAATATTTTTGAGTTTGGTAACAACAAGATTCTGTGTCGGGGTAATAATGCAAATCGGCAGATTTTGGATTAAATACCCTTCTTTTTTGGTTTTTAGACAAGAGTTGGTAATTTAACACCTTGTTTTCACACTTTTATTGCAATCAATTTAATTACTAATCATTATTTGACAGCTTCATAAAGCAAATAAGAGACATATGGTGCGTATGACGAATAATTAACTTCTTTGCATACATCAATGCGTATACGCAATATTCTTTATTACAAATAATTACAAATATTAAGTATACGTACCTAGTGTAAGATTTTCTAAGGTGGTATTAAGGTTTCTTCTTTGCAAAATGTGTGCTAACAGCCAGTTATTTTTTTTCTTTCAGAAAGCGGAAATGAAACTCTAATGCATATGCATTTATTTGTTTGTTTACGCTCATTTGTATGTGAATTTATATTCGCTCAAAAAAAAACCTTGTCAGTGGCCTGTAGTCGTAAAAAGGAAAACTAAAATCCTTGCTGAGTTTTATTTTATGATTTCATGTTTTCATGAAAAATTTTGTTAAAGCACGATTGGTACTTTGTTGTTATTAGTAAGAAAAAGGCTTGTTTTTTTTGTTACCACCAACTTAGGATGAACCTTAACCTTAACATCGTCTAGAAGAAGTTAGTCTAGGGAAGAACATAAATATTTTGAGGCTAAGATATGTGGGAAATTTCAAAATTATAATGTTATAAAGCATTGTAATCATATTATTATATAATACATGCATTATAATGCGATCATAATGTATTAAAACGCATTATAATGCATTTTGAAATGAATTATAATTTATAAAAGTCTCATTATAATGCTACAGTAACATAATATAATGCGTTTTAATTCATAATATGTAGTAAAAAGCAAATTTATTAAATATAATGCATTATATTGTGATTATAATGCATAATATTTGGTATAAAGCTTTATAATGCTATTATAGTATATTATAGTTGTTGGGGTGTAGCACAGAAATATTGGTACAAATATTAATAATTAAAAAAGATTGGGGATTAGTTGGGGGTTTATAAAATAATTTATTGTTTGCGGGATACGCACCTTTCTTGTTGACTGTTGTAGGATAAGTGAAGTAAGTAAGTTAAGTAAAGCTAGTTACAATTTCAATATCTTAGCTAAGCGACACGGATAAAAACATAGATTTTGTATCTGAGTACCAAAGAGAGAAAAAGGATGGGAAAATTCCAGTTCTCTTTAGTACACTTGTGGATACTTAAAGAGCGGTAAGATTCAAAACTTAAAAACTAAGGATCGCGCGTATACATCCCGCCCCCCTTGCTGTATATAAGGGTATACAAAGGTTCGTTTTAAATATTTAAAATAATTCACATAAGTACTGTAGTGTAAAGTTTTATACATTTCATTGGGATAAAAATAATTCATTTAGAAATATAAAAACTATTTATAAAGTAATAAAAAAAAAAATAAATAATAGCGTAGATACAGCAATTGAGATTAAACTCCAAAAGTGCCAATAATGATCCAGCCCAGCATTGTATCCTGTGCCATTGGTGTGCCCACTCTTTCGGGCTGAATGCTAGGACGCATCAAACGAGGGTATAAATCGGCACCAAGAATAAAATTGATGTGTTGGTTCACGTAAAAATTCGGATCTGCGAGTCGCAAATTTGAGTACAAGGAGGCAACTCTGCTATCAATTTGCTCCGTAGGTTGCTTTTTAGGCAGATTTTTGTCAATCTTGAACTTGACGTCATAGACAACATCTTCATCATGCCGAGAGCGAATTTTTGTTCGGCACCAGCGTTCCGTTCCAGACCGTTCAACGGTCAGTTTATATTTTTCGATTAGGAAGTCAGCTATTGAGCTATATTCCACACATGGATTTAGCATGCCTCTGACGTTGGCCCAATTGTCACCCAGTTTCATCTGAACAAAGGCGGTCGGAAGCAGAGTGACAGTCCTCAATTGAGTAGTGGACGATGCTTGAGAGTTGTTGTTGTCTCTACGGCCTTCTTGAAGGCGCCGATGACGGTGTAGCAAAGTATGGTGTTTGGCTTTGCATTGATGGCAACGTTCAGTGCTGCGGCATCTATTAATACGGTGAGAGTGAGCCAGGCAGTTTTCACAATACTGGAACTTGTCAACGACTTTTAATTTTCCTGACACATTCATGCTCTTAAACTTTAGGCATCTGCTGAGGGTGTGATTTTGGCGGCACAAACGGCATTTGTGTGATGGCTTTCGGTGATGCTGACGACGATTATTTCTTCGTCCTTCGATTGGTGAGACACTTCGGCGTTGGTGACGGGGCATATTGCTGTAAATATAGTACAGAGAACTAATTAGTTTTGTTCGGGGTTAGGAAGTAGAACAAGTTTGACTATAGGCCGAGTAACTACGCCATTAGCGGTTCGTACTTCGGCGATTCTAACACGATTATCTCTACCACGAATAACATTTTCTATGCGGCCTAGGCGCCATTGATTGGGGGGTAAGTTATCTTGCCTAATAACGACAAGATCGCCGGTGGCATAATCGCGTTGGGGGTACTTCCATTTGACGCGTTTGTGGAGCTCTTTTAAATACTCTTCTTTCCACCTTATAGCAAATTGGTGGTGAAGAACCTTTAACTTTTGCCATCGGTTTACGTGGCTCAAAGAGTGATCGGCTAGGTTAGGTTCTGGGGGTGATAACAGTGGACTTCCAATTAGGAAATGTCCGGGGGTTAAAACGCATATATCTGTTGGGTTCTCGCTCACTGGACTTAGAGGTCTGGAGTTCAGACAAGCTTCGATTCTATAAAGCATAGTACAAAATTCCTCATAAGTAAAACTCTGATTATGGGCGATGCGCTTTAGATGAGTCTTAAAACTCTTAACGCCGGCTTCCCAGAGTCCACCCATGTGAGGCGCCCCTGGCGGGATAAAACGCTATTCCAACGCAGCAAAACTGTGTTGATCAAGTACTTTTCGGCGTACTAATTCGACGAAACGAGTTCTATCGGCATCTAAAATATGTGAAGCTCCAACAAATCCAGTGCCATTATCCGAGAAAAGTGCACTAGGGGTTCCACGTCGGCTAAAGAATCGAGCGAAGGCAGCCAGAAAAGCCTCAGTAGATACTTCGGTGGTGGCCTCAAGATGTATGGCCTTGGTTGCAAAACAAACGAAGACCAAAGCGTAACCTTTCGTCACCTTACAGCCACGTCCAGCATACGTCTTCAGGTCAAAGGGTCCAGCGAAGTCTACACCAGTGTTGGCAAATGGACGTGATAAAGTAGTGCGCTCTGGGGGTAAAGCTGCCATTATTTGTTCACTCTTGCGGCGTTTTAGTATCACGCAAATACGGCATCCTGAAATAATAGTTTTAATCAGTGTCTTAAGTTTCGGTACATAATAGTATGAGCGCATAAGACGAAAGAGTAAGGCATTTTGACCGTGGACTGAGTAAATATGGAGATAGGCCAAGAACAATCGGGTATAACGTCCATGGTATGGTAAAATAATGGGGAAACGTTCGTCATAATTCAGCGAAGAATTTGCTAATCGGCCATTGATTCTCATGATGCCATTTGTATCTAGAAATGGATTAAATGTTAATAAAGAGCTTTTGCGGGGGATTTCCATTCCTTGAGATAATAAGCCATATTCTTTTTCAAAGTATAACTTCTGGCAGGCGATAACCATTCGGGATTTTGCGTTTTCAATTTCGGCTTTAGAGAATTCATTACTTGTCACAAGCATGTCTCGCAAGTTTCTTTTGCATTTGTAGTAAAAACGGAAAATATGACAAATAATACGCAAAGCTTTTGAGAAGTCGGAAAAATTGTTCAAAATGTCTGAATTTTGAACTTGATTTAAGTGGACTTGAACTGGTCTGGCCTCTTCGTCGGTTGCAAAGTTTGAGGAACTAATTGGCCATTGATTATGGGGAAGTTTCAGCCATGAAGGTCCATGCCACCATAAGTCATTTGATGTAAGCTGAGAGAATGTCAAGCCACGGGTTGCCAAATCGGCGGGGTTACTTTTAGAGTCAACATGATACCAAGATTGACTCCCGACTTTTTCCACAATGGAAGAGACTCTGTTCTCAACGAAAGTTTTCCATCGGTTAGGGGGTTTCTGCAGCCATGCCAAGACTATAGTTGAGTCGGTCCAAAGAAAAAGCTTGAGATCTTTAAGATTAAGTTGGGACTGGATAGATTCGATCATGGTTGCCATAAGTTCGGCTCCACACAGCTCTTTACGGGGTAACGAGATGAATTTTATCGGGGCCACTTTCGTTTTCGCAACTAACAAATGTGTTGAGACGCAACCGCTATTTTCTGCCCGAAGATACAGTGTGGCAGCATAAGCTTTCTCCGACGCATCGCAGAACCCATGAAGTTCTATAGAATACGACGGATCAAAGTCAACGAATCGGGGAATTTTTATATTTTCTATATTGATGTAATCTTCAATGAATTCGTGCCATTGTTTTAGAGTTGAGTCCTTTAAACTTTCGTCCCAGTCTGTCTCATCTTTCCAGATTTGTTGCATAATGATTTTGGCAACGATTATTTTGGGGGCTAGCCAACCGGCGGGGTCAAAGAGTTTGGCGATCTCAGACAAAACTGATCTTTTTGATGTTGACTTTTGATTGGGGTAGCTTTTTAATTGGAAGTAGAAATAATCACTTCCCGCATTCCAACGCAAGCCTAAAGTTTTTGTAGTACACGAGTCCGATAGTTTGAGAAATTCTTCACCTAAGAGGTGTTCGGGGGGTAGATCTTTGAGTAGGTACTCGTGGTTGGCAGTCCATTTACGGAGTTCAAATCCAGCGGATCGTAGGTCTTCGATAAGCTGATTTCGAGCTCTTAAGGCGGTAGACAGGGTATGAGCGCCGGCCAAAACGTCATCAACGTACATAAAATTTCTTAAGATTTCTGACGCTATGGGGTTTGTACTTTCACAGGACTTAGCTAACTCATGTAAGGTACGAATCGCCAGATACGGGGCACTGTTTACGCCGAAGGTAACAGTTTTTAATTCGAAGTCTTGTGGATCTTCATCGGGAGTTTTTCGGAATATTATTCTTTGAAATGGGGTATGTGAAGGATTCACAAGTATCTGGCGATACATCTTCTCAATGTCAGAGTTGAATACATATCTGAAGAGCCTCCAACGAAGCATTAACACATTTAGATCTGATTGCAAAGTTGGGCCGGGGTAAAGTAAGTCATTGAGACTTTTTCCATTAGATGAGGGGCTTGAAGCATTGAAAACTACCCGCAGTTTTGTGGTAGTGCTGTCAGGTTTGATAACAGCGTGATGTGGCAAATAATATGTGCTATTAGCGGTGAACGAGGGGGAAACTTGAGCCATTTGGTTTAATGAAGAGTATTCACAAATGACTCGATCATATTCGGTCTTAATTTGGGGGTTTTTCAGCAATCTAGTCTCATTTCGGAGAAATTGAGACAGCGCTATATGACGCGATGAACCAATATTGATGTCCTCGGGATATTCTCTGCGAAAGGGTAAAGAAACCACAAAACGTCCTTGGCTATTGCGATAAGTGGTGGACTGGAACACATTTTCGCAGTGCAAGTCTTCATTCGAGAGACGGGGCTTCTTTGGCACTTCCTCCAGTTCCCAAAATCTTTTGATTTGGTCGTTTAGGGCGATGGTATTATAAAACGATGAAACCGACTTAATTCTGTTCACTGAACCAAGTTTTCCAGTGACAATCCAACCGAATACAGTTTGTTGTGCCACTAAAGACTGATTACTGTCCCAACGCAGTCCGTTTCTGAGTATCTTCGGGTAGATATCTCCCCCCAGCAAAAGTTCAATTTCCGAACATTTATGGGTATGAGTATCCGCCATCTTTAAGTCCGAAAACTCACTGTTTCTTAAAGCTGAGAGGGGGTAATATGGCAGTTCACCAGTCAGTTTTTTGACAACTAAGGCGTCTGTGTGAGTTTTAAATGATTCATCAAGAGGAGAGCCGATGCGTATGTAGCAAAGCTGAGTGGAAGTAGCAGTGAGTGCTTCGTTAAGACCGTGGACTTGGGTTTGAGAACATCGAGTTTTGAGAGCAAGTTTTCCTTGAAGCTTCTTTGATATGAAAGTAGCTTCGGATGCTGAATCGATTAGTGCTCGTACGGTGTATTTAAGGTCATCAGAGTAGATGTCAACGAGGGCTGTTCCGAGCAAAACTGTTGAGTTTGTAGTGGACTGTATTTGTGTGGAGTAAGATTGTCTCATTTGGGCTGCGGCTTTAGCTGAAGTTGAGGGGTTTGTATTTAAAGGGGGGTTTGAAACATGAGGATTACTCATCGCTTTATTGGGGTTTGAAGTCGCTACCCTGGGACTGAACTGGGGGTTTGTATTAGACGAATTCTCTGAACGGTGTAACAGCGAATGGTGTTTTTGTTTGCCCAAGTGACAAACGTACTGACTCTTACATTTTTTGAATTCATGCGAAGTTCCTAAGCAGTTAGTACACCTCTTTTGCTTTTTCACAATTGAAAAACGCTCTTCCGTAGGCATACTAAGGAACGATGGGCAAAGTCTGAGGGGATGAGAATTTGGACATAGGAAACATTTTCCTGGCTTATCGTTTGTTACATTTGTGTTATAACTGTTTACCTTCTTTGTGTCAGAAAAGTTTTGATTCCTGGGTCTCGAAAACTTCTGATTATTGGGGTGGCAATTATGGGGATTTGAGAATGTGGTCCTAATATCTGCGACCGATTCCAGAGTTTGAAACCTCGATGTTAGGAATGTGTCCATCTGCTTCCATGTCGGCAACTCGGTATTATTCGGCAGATATTGTTCCCATAGACTGAGAGTAATTTCCGGTAAACATGTGGAACAGATATACACGAATATGATATCCCAATTGGCGGTGTCAATTTTTAGGAGGGATAGATTTGTAACGCAATCGTTGATTGTCCTCTGAATTTTTCGGATATTGCTAGCCGTTTCTTTGTATATGGGGGTTATGTTGAAGAGTATCTTAAGTTGAGCGTTTATAAGGATACGTTTATTTTCATATCTATTCACAAGGTTTTGCCATGCCATCTCGAAACCGTCATTGGTTATGGGGCAAGTCTTCAATAGTTCCCGAGCCTCTCCCTGGGTCTTCTTGATAAGATGGCACATCTTCTCGACGGGAGACAGACGCTTACTATTCCGGTACAGGGCGGTAAACATGTCCCGAAACGTTGGCCAGGACTGGTAGTCACCATGGAAGACTTCTGTATCGCAAGGTGGCAATGAAATGTGAGGAGCAGAATCAACGATGGGGATAGAAGAGGGGGCTGCAATGACAGGGGGAGGTGTAGTAGGTTCAACTTGGTGAAAATCCACTAGCTCATTAAGTTTGGACAAAACTTTCACATGAGCCTCAAATGTAGAAAAGAATCTCGATTTAAGTGTCTCAATATCGATGTCTTCTTCTAACTCGTTAAACTTATTCAGGATATCGTCATAACACCTTCTAAAATCAGCCCATAGCCGCACAATTTCATCCTTTTGGACCTCAAGCGTGTGTACTGAGTGGACGTCGGCAGATAGCGTGTCAAAGTAGGCCTGAAATTCGACCACACGATCGGAAGCGCGGATGAATGTCTCGAGGGAAGCCATGATGTATTAGCAACGCTATATAAAAGCTCACGGGGGTATAAAAAAATAAGACCGAAATCGAAAACTGACAGCCAAGGGACCAGACAAGCAAAAAAAAACAAGACAAAATTTTTCGAAGAGTTAATGATGAATTATAGTTGATTATTTGATGATGATGTTGATGATGATGTTGATGATGATGTTGATAATGATGTTGATAATGATGTTGATGATTTTCGTTTTATAAATCCTCTTATTAGCTTTTGGGGTTATTACAGATGGGGTTTAAATGTGATTTTCCACGGGGGTTATGAAATCTGTAATGAAAAATATTTGAGACCAATATTCGCCGTTCCAAGGCTCCGGGAGAAGGACCAAAATGTTGGGGTGTAGCACAGAAATATTGGTACAAATATTAATAATTAAAAAAGATTGGGGATTAGTTGGGGGTTTATAAAATAATTTATTGTTTGCGGGATACGCACCTTTCTTGTTGACTGTTGTAGGATAAGTGAAGTAAGTAAGTTAAGTAAAGCTAGTTACAATTTCAATATCTTAGCTAAGCGACACGGATAAAAACATAGATTTTGTATCTGAGTACCAAAGAGAGAAAAAGGATGGGAAAATTCCAGTTCTCTTTAGTACACTTGTGGATACTTAAAGAGCGGTAAGATTCAAAACTTAAAAACTAAGGATCGCGCGTATTAAAGTCTCATTATAATGCGATTATAATGCATTATAATGTGTTATAATGCATTATAATGCGATTGTAGTACATTATAATGTATTAAAGTCTCATTATAAGGTATTAAAGTCTCATTATAATGTATTAAAGTCTCATTGTAAGGTATTAAAGTCTCATTATAATGTATTAAAGTCTCATGCTCTTATAATGCATTATAATATGATTATAATGTATTATAATGCATAATATTTAGTATAAAGCATTATAATGCTGTTATATTACATTATAATGCAATAAACTCTCATAATAATGCGATTATAATGCAAATACAATATATTATAACGCATTATAATGCGATTGTAGTACATTATAATGTGTTAAAGTCGCATTATAATGCAATTATAATGCATTTTAATACGATTATAATGTAATACAATGCGGTTATAATGTATTATAATGCATAATATGTAGTATAAAGCATTATAATACAATTATAGTATTCTAAAATGTATTGAAGTCTTATTATAATGCGATTATAACGCATTATAATACATAACATAATGCATTATAATACGGTTATTGTATATTATAATGTATTGAAATCTCATTATAATGAGATTATAACGCATTATAATGCAAATATAATGTACTATAACACATTATAATGCATTATATGTAGTATAAAGCATTGTAATATGATTATTGTATATTCTAATGTAATGAAGTCTTGTAATATTGCGATTATAATGCAAATATAATGTATTATAACTCATTATAATGCGATTATAATGCATTACAACGCAAATGTAATGTATTATATTGCATTATAATACATTATATTTGCATTATAATGCATTATAATCGCATTAGAGTGAGATTTCGATACATTATAATATACTATAATCGAATTATAATGCTTTATACTACATATTATGCATTATAATGCGTTATAATACATTATATTTGCATTATAGTGATTATAGTACATTATAATGCATTAAAGTCTCATTATAATGCGATTAAAGTATATTATAATGTATTAAAGTATCATTATTCATCATTATCATTCGATTATAACTCATAAGAATGCGAATATAATTTATCATAATGAATTATAATGCATAGTATAATGCATTATAACGCATAGTTGCAGTATAAAGCACTCAGATGCAATTATAGTACATTATAATGCATTGTAATGCAATTATAATGCAATTATAATGCATTATAATGCAATTATAATGCATTATTATGCAATTATAATGCATTATTGTGCAATTATAATGCAATTATAATGCATTATAATGCAATAATAATGCATTATAATGCGATTATAATGAATTATAATGCGATTATAATGCAATTGTAATGCATTATAATGCAATTTTAATGCATTATAACACAAATTATGCAGTATAAAGCATTATAATGGGATTATAATACATTGTAATGCATTAAAATTAAATTATAACGTTATAATGCATAATATGTAGTATAAACAATTATAATGAGATTATAACGCATTATAATGTTTTATAATATAATTATATATAGTGCATAATATATAGTATAAATCATAATAATGGATTACAGTATATAATAATGTATTAAAGTCTCATTATAATGCGATTATAACACATTGTTATGCAACTATAATATATTATAACGCATTATAATGCATTATATGCAGTATAAAGTATTATAATGCTTTATTATCAAATTATAATGCAATAATAATGCACTTAAATGTAAAAAAATCACTAAAATATATAAATGTTAAGCATTATAATATGATTATAGTGTATTAAAATCCCTTTATAATGGGATTATAACCCACTATAATGCATTATGATGCATTGAGTGCTATTGTTATGTTAAATAAATATTAAAGATTAAATTATTGCTTAATTTTCATTAACTCCCGTTCCAAACCCTTTCAGGCCTCCGCCACAAATGCATCAGCAGCAACGACTGTGAGGACGGTTTGGTCTGTCAATATGAAAATTCGAATCGCACCATCGGTGTGGCCAAGTTTATGTCAACAAAAGCTAAAATTTGTTTATGTGATAACGAAAATGGCTATTTCGAGGATTTAGTTCATGACATCTGCAGTGGTGGTAAGTTTGCTAATTTTCTTTTACTACAAATTTCTTATAAAAATCTAATATTATACCCATTTCTAAATTTCAGCGGCAAACTTAGTTCTATCACTTTTGACAGTCGTCATGCCATTTGTTATTTATGCCAGCTTAAAGAGTTATTTCTAAAACCATCAAATATAATTAGATGCAAATATTTATGATTTCCTGTATTAATTTTAATTTAGTTTAGTAAAAAGCACCAATTTTCCCATAGCAAAAAATATCAAAATCAAATCAATCAAAAATACATATCAAATGAAATTACTAAAATTATAAAAAGTTTTTGTCAATTATTCAATCATTAAATCTCCCCTAAAGTTTTAGCAATAAATGCGTATATACGTCAATAAATAGAAATATATGAAATAGAATAAAAAGTATAATTAATTAATTTTTTTCTATTAGCTTGTAAATTGAAATGAATTGAATTAAATTAAATTGATTAGAGTAATAAATAGAACAACACCTGTAGCAATCATTAGCTTAATATGCATTTGTAATTATATTTAGCTTTAAAAATTATAGCAATTCGTGTTAATTTATTAAGATATACTTATATAGTTGAATATATACATATGTATATTCAATTATTTGCTAACATTCTTCAATATTTTGAGATAAATCAGAATAGGGATTGTGATACAGTTATATGATATAGCTATGTAGAATAAAATTTTGAAACTCTTCACCAGCGGTATTAGCAAAGCAATTTTCGACATAACAGCCAATCTGTGGAAATGGTACATAAATATTTATTTATATATAATACAACATAAATAACTACATAACTTAAAAGCAGTTTTTATTTTTTTTTTCTCATATTCTTTGTATTATTATTTCCGAGGCTATCAGTGATTTTGTACCACTCGTTCCAATTTTAATGTTGTCGTGGAAATTATTATTGTTATCAGTGATTTAATAACGACCCTTTCTAACTTATGAACATTTATGTTAAAAAAGTCATCGTACAAATATTTAGCCTATGATCCACTTAAGGGGCAGTATTGACAGAGGAATGGGGTGATTTTGAAGTTTAATATTAAATTACCAAACGTGTGGCTTGGGAAGGTTACCTAAAACTAGTCTTTAGTACAATATTACCTTGCATTATGGAATATTTTCGAACAATATTTGTACCAGACAGTAAAATCAAAAACAACGATATTACACATAAACACACAAATAAACGAGCGCTCTAAAATATGCAACATTATAAATCGAAAATTATTTCTTCTCCAATCTCTTTTGTATACTCTATACGAAACTCTTTCTCGATAGAAATATATCTTAAACAAGGAAGAAAGTGCTGCAGTCGGTCAAGCCCGACCATATGGTACCCTATACCATATACATAGGTCAAAGGTGTTCTTTTTCCTGTATAAAGACAAATATTTGCTAAATTCTGCCATTATACAAACATTTTCTCAAAACTTATATATTTAAGCTGTTTCCGTCATTTGGACTTGTATGAGTGCTAGGGTCAAATGTGGACCGATTATCTCGAAATTTGGCAAATTGATTACAGTTGTGCAAAAAATTAACTTAAAATTCTCATTATCTTCAGATTTATAAGCGTTTTAGAGATTTTTGTCTCATTAAGTGCGTTTTGACAGAAGAGTTTGTATGGTCAAATGTGGACCAATTTCAACGAAATTTGATACAGTGATTTTGGTTTACATAAACAGTATTTATTTCAAATCTTAAGAAAAAATATTGATATTTGCGGCCAAAATATTAATTCCGGAAAGTGAGACCTATGGGAGGTACCATAAATAATAGACCGATTATGACGAATTTCAATAGTCGTGGTCCCGCTATCAAAAAACTGATCCGTGTCAAATTTCATCAAATTATCTCTAGAATTGCGACCTGCATTTTGATTAAATGGTTTATATGGGGGTCCAGACGGACGGATGGACTGATGTCAGCTAAATCGACTCAAAAAGTGATTCTAAGCCTACAGGTACACAAAAAGGTGGGTCTAAGACAAATATTTCTATGTGTTACATACATCAGCACAAACTTATAACACCCTTTCCACCTACGGTGGTGAAGGGTATAAAAATTATCTTGTTAAATTTTTACACAAACAAAAAGCGTTCATTGTTTACCATTACTTTTGCTTTCGATTTCTATACATGTAATTGTTTTCGATGTATTGGTAAGATCTTTTAGTAGATCGTTCGAAAACTTAGACTTTTAAGCAAATATTGTGTAACATTCCTTAGGGATTATAAAAATAATTCATTTTGCAAAAAGTTTGATATTCAAATATAGAATGCGGCGATTTGGCCGCTGGTTCCCAAATCTAAGTATTTAATTTGATCAATTCAGTTTATTAAATTACTCAAGCACATTACAGTTCAATAAGCCTTTCGTATCGAGAAAATTAAGAAACAAATAAAGGGCATCACGATTGAAATAAAGACACACAGCATAATTATTACAAAATCAGTTTTGAAATTTGACTTTCAATTTCTGAAAAAACTGTACACGGTACATAAATGATTTTCTGCAATAATAAAGTTTATTTTATTGTTTATGTACAACAAATTAAATAATATAAAAATATGAAACCCAACTGATGCTTTTTTGCAATTAAAATTATGGTGTATGGTGAAAATTTGCCATTTTTTTATTAAAATCCTATTTTTTTAGTATAGGAATTTGCTCCAGTTTTTGTTTCTGAAATCTCAAGAGAATATATGGGACTATCAGCCATGTCACAAAACTCAATTCCGTTCGGAAGTGGAATTAATTCCGTGTTTTGCTTCTGCAAAAAAAGTAAAACGAATAAATTTTTCGGAATGAAACCACATTCTTTGTTAAAGTGGAATTGAATTTGTATAATTTTCTTTGTTTATTCAATATTTGAATAATTTCTTCAATTATTTAGTGTTATTTGTTGAAACAATGATAGAGTTACTGATTTCAATTAAAAAAAATCGTGTTATACAATGATTTTGGACATTTAAAATTTTTCGGAGTCTATAGAACCTAAAACCGTTTAGATCCGAATTTAACTACGGAATGGTTTCAATTCCGAACGGAATATGTGACATGCCTGTATATAAGTGCATTTTAGAAAGTTTTTTTGTTATATATTCGAAAATTCAAAAATTACACTAATTTCAGTCAAAGCTGTAAGTAGGGTGAATGAACACCAAACTCCACGAATATATCTGTGGCTTGGTGCTAAAAGGGTCAATGTCAAAAAACTAGTTTTGAGAAGATTTGATTCCTAGTTTTTATTTTCCATATAAATTCAAAGTAACATTGCCTTCAACAGTTAAGCTGTTGAAGCCAAATAAAAAAAGTTAAAGAAGGGAATCAGATGCAATGATTAACTCAAAACAGGAAAAAAGGGGCATTGGCCCTTTAGACACCAAGACAAAGAATTGTAGATGAGTTCAGGGGCCAAATTACCGCATTCGATATCGATCGAAATTTCAGACTTTTAAGCGAATATTGTGAAGTATACTTTAGGGATGTTCAAAGTTTCTTCGATGCAAAAGGTTTATTGAAATTTGGTATCCATTTTGATTAGTTTTTAAAAATATATTTTGTTCAATTAAAACTCTTTTACTATCGTTCATCTTTTTGCAAATAACTTCAAAAAAATATAGTAAACTGTGCATCTTTTAAATAATTTTGATTATCCTTAAAGTATGCTATTCAAATGTTTTGAAAATGTTTAAGATATCGAATGCCGTAATTTGGCCCCAGAGTGACATTGGCCCTTAAATTTCTTTTGAATCTTTTCTGGAATAAACTAAAGATTGGCTGTAGAAGCAAAATAAAATAAAGTAGAAAGAGGAACCTAATGCAACGACTAACTCAAAACATCCGAAAATTGACATTGGCCCTTTTAGCACCAAGCCACAGAATTCGATTAGTGGTCTTTCTTTATACATTGAAGTACTGAAAATAGAAAGAGTGACCCTACAACGATGAAATTTTGCACTGTTCAGTTTTATATAGATAAGAAAAATTCAAAAAAAAATGTCGAAATCCAAGATACCTACCTTGGACCCCCATTTTTTCACCAATTTTTCTTTTCAATGTACAAGTCGCAATTCTCATCAGAATTCAAAAAAATTCAGCATACGTTTATTAATTGATCCGAGAAAGCGTTATACTTATTTTGGTTGAGATTCGTTGTCTCTTTGAGGTAATTGAATTGGACCCTCATTTTTCACGTATTTTTGTTCTCAATGTATAAGCCGGAATTCTCAACATGTTGAGAATTTGAAAAAATTTGGAACACGCCTATTGTTTAGCCATCAAAGAGCTCAACTAATTTTTCAATGTACAAGTCGCAATTCTCATCAGAGAAAGAGTTATACTAATTTTTGTTGAAATCCCTTGAGTCTTAGAGGTACTTGACTTGGACCCTCATTTTCCACGTATGTTTGTTCTCAATGTATAAGCCGGAATTCTCAACAGAATTTGAAAAAATTTGGAACACGCCTATTAGTTTATCCATCAAAGAGCTTAACCAATTTTGGTTGAAATTCGTTCACTCTTTGGGCTACTTGCCTTGAACCCTAATTTTTCACTTAATTTCCTTCTCAATATAAGCCGCAATTCTCGACAGAATTTGATAAAATTCGGCACGCATCTATTGGTTGACCCAAAAAATAGCTCTACTAATTTTGGTTGAAATCCGTCATGGACTTACACATAAATTCAATTTGATTAAAAAGCTACGCCTAAATGACTGCAATACTTTTTGCTTAAATTATGCGTTACAATTTATGTGACTTTTTTCAGAAAATTTTAAACTTTGTTCTACGATTGGTAAATTTCGGTGAATTTTTTTCGTTCAATCTACAAAAGAGACTTTCACCTTTCCCATAGCCAACTTAGTTTTTGGCTAAAGAAAAACGAAAACACTTAATTTTATAGAGCTTTTTTGATTTTCTTATATCTCCTAAACTATATACGAGTTATTTTAATCTGCAGACTAAAACCATGGTTTTGTATCTTTATTAAATCGACATTAAGATTAAAGCTGTGGAACTATATTCGATGCATGAGCTACTGTGTTTGATGAAAAATTTTATAACTTTTTGTATTAAGCAGATTTCAATATAACACATAGTATAACTTTTTCTTGAAAACAATTATTGATCCTTAATATCTAGACTTTTCTCTATTGAAATGCATCATTCGATTTTTTAAAAGCGGTGGTCAAGAAATGGCTTTTTTGCAGCAGAAATACCATAATGGGCCTCAGAGGAACACACAGAATATTGAAATTCATGATAAACTGTAGAAAATATTTCAATTTCTTAAATTTTAATAAAAAATAAAACTAATATGAAAAAAAAATGAAAATAATATGAAAAAGCTATATACAAAATTGAAAATATATATAAACTAATTACCTTTAGTAAACAATTTTATCTTTAAAATCAAAATATTTAGTAAATAAACAAGTAAAGTAATCAATCTATTCATGCAAAAACTTAAACCTGTCATTCTCAATTACTCAATTCTAAAATACATATAATAAGTTTTATCAATAATTAAGCTTTTTTGAATTCTAGATATAACCAAGGAAGATATAATGAAGGTAGTTTCACTGGCTTTTACTAAATTTTAATAAGGGTTTTTGAAGTTTATTTTTATGGCATATGAAGTATAGCGTTGCCACATTATTTAGTACAATTTGGAAATTCTTAAATATTATGGGTAATATATATTTTATATATAAAAGCCAAATTAACATCCAGCTTGGAAAAGGCGGTATAAACACATAAAAAACCGAAAAAAATTGTTTTCTTATTGTAAAAACTAAAATAAAAATTTCAAACGATTAAAATTTGCATGCTGCTTTATTTTTCATACGATAGGATTTTGGAAATATACGATCATGTAATATAGATACTCCTGGCGTGAATTCCTTAATACTGAAGAATTAATGCAAAAATATTTAGCCTTGCGTACATCCACTTTGGCATATTATGCTCTTTTATTTCAGGTTTAGGTTTTTAAAGTACCTTTTCTTTATGAGCAATGTAAATAGCATGTACTGTAGTTTTCAGTACTACAGTACTGAAACCCACTGAAATCCTCAATACATATATTAGTTACGATTTTTAAGCGCACCCGTTGAAGCTTTCATTAATATGTTCCAGAAAACTGGAATATAAAATGGAATATATAATATTTTTCAACATCTACAATATGGATAGAGTTTATATGATTTTATATAGGTTAACATCAAAGAATTCAAATGATGTGGAAATTTACGCCTCTTGGTATGTGTTTCATATTTGCCGATTCCCAAACCAATGGTAGCGGATCAGATTCCAATAGTACCCATAGTAGTCTTGGATTATTTACAAGAATTTGCCTCATACAGAAATGAGAAAATACTTCGTCGGAGGAGGAAGTGACCCTATCCATTTCATGGCTACAACAAAATAGAAAAATACAGATAAAAACTTGTAAATTTATCAACTTAATAAATATTATCAGCAACATTAACCAAAGTCTACGGTGACAGCAATACAGCATCAACAATAGGAGCATTTCCTCTCATAAGAGGATCATGCAACATCCATCAGCGAAGAAAAGGAACTTACAGTGACAAACTAATTAACAAATATATTAGCCGTTAGTTAAATTAGCCATTGAGACTTCTGAAACTATAATAAGAACAGACTTTGTATTAAAATAAATTCTTCCTGATTATGAATAAAAAGAATTACGTGATTCTCTTCTTCTACCGAAACGTCAAACTCTCCTTCGCTGACAACGAGAATGATATGATAATGATCTTTTCGTACCGGAATCAACTAACAAAAACATAACGTTTTATTTTAGTATTTTTATAATTTAAAAAATTTTTTGATTTGAAATAACAATTCTATTTTGAAAAATAAATTAATTTCTATTACTTCAAATCGCCGCTGAGACAACAATTTTAGTTATGTGTTTTTTTCTAAGTATTCAGGAAATTTAAAAAATCAATAAAATTCTATTATATGTTTAAAGCTATCCAGCTCTTTTCTCCTAGAACAAGTAAAATATAGGTAAACGGTTACGTTTACAGATACATAAGCAAAAAAAGTTTTAAATTCTGTAATAAAAGAGTGTTCAAATTTTAACACTTAACTCATATTGTCGGCGCAGGAACAAAAAAAAGGGAAGACTTAACATAATATGGTAGCTTTATTTCTATTGAAATGTCAGAACCCTTAGAATTGTCAGAAAGTGAAATTAAATTTAGTAACGTAAAGTGAAATTACCTTCATTATAATATACCTTGGATATAACTACTCGTAAATATGATTTTGTTGGAAAAAAAGCAATTAAATTTAGCCAGACATTTGTATTATTTGTTATAAATATAAGAAATTTTAGCAATCACACGGAAACACACACACATATCAAATAAATACACTGAAACTTATCTTTAATATATAGAAATAGACATAATTAATTAATAGTAAATAATTAAATAAATATTGTAAACAAATTTCATACCTTTAAATTTTTAATAAAAATTCCAAAATGAAACCAAACTCCAAATCGAAAATGATGTTATTATTTATTGAAGACTAGGAAGCTGATAACCACGGGTCGGCGCAAAGAGAACAGAACAAAAAAATAGTCGGCAGGATTGCCGTTTTTTATACTTTTAACTAAAATAGGTATTTTTTTAATGTGTAAAAAAAAGTTTTCTACTCCATTTTTTTTAATATTTTTATCAAAAATTTTTCTAAAGAAATTTTTTATTAAAAATTCTTTTATAGAAAATTTTTCTAATTTTATTTATAGAAAATTTTTTCTCAAAAATTCAACACTTTTTCTATAGAAAATTTTATTTATCAAAAATTCTTCTATAGAAATTTTTTTTATCAAAAATTTTTCTATAGAAAACGTTTTTTATCAAAAATATTTCTATAAAAAATCTTATCAAAAATTGTTCTATTTAAAATTTTTTTATCAAAAATTTTTCTATAGAAAAATCGTTTTTATAAAAAATTTTTCTATTTAAATTTTTTTTATCAAAAATTTTTCTATAGAAAATTTTTTTATCAAAAATTTTTCTATAGAAAATTTTTTTTATTAAAAACTTTTCCATAGAAAATTTTTTTTATGAAAAATTTTTCTATTAAATCTTTTTTTGATCAAAAATTTTTCTATTAAATTTTTTTTAATAAAAAATTTTTCTATAGAAAATTTTTTTATCGAAAATTTTTCATCGAAAAATTTTGTTTCAAAAAATTTTATATAGAAAATTTTTTTCTCAAAAATTCTTCTATAGAAAATTTTTTTATCAAAAATTTTTCTATGGAAATTTTTTTTTTTCAAAAAATTTTTTTATAGAAAATTTTTTTATCAAACAATTTTTCTTAGAAAAATATTTGGTAAAAAAATTTTCTATAGAAAATTTGTTTATCAAAAATTTTCTATAGAAAATTTTTTATCAAAAATATTTCTATAGAAAATTTTTTTATCAACAAATTTTTCTATAGGAAATTTTTGAAAAATTTTCTATAGAAATTTTCCTATCAAAAATTTTTCTATAGAAAACCTTTTTATCCATAGAAAATTTTTTTATCAAAAATTTTTCTATAAAAAATTTTTTATCAAAAATTTTTCTATCAAAAATTTTTTATCAAAAATTTTTCGATAGAAAACTTTTTATCAAAAATTTTTCTAGAAAATTTTTTTATCAAAAATTTTTCCATAGAAAAAAATTTTTATCAAAAATTTTTCTATATACATTTTTTGTTATCAAAAATTTCTCTATAGAAAATTTTTTAATAGAAAATTTTTTTATAAAAAATTTTTCTATAGAAAATTTTTTTATCAAAAATTTTTCTATAGAAAATTTTTCTGTAGAAAATTTTTTTATCAAAAATTTTCTATAAAAATTTTTTTTATCAATTTCATAAACAAATTTTCTATAGAAAATTTTTTTATCAACAAATTTTTCGATAGAAAATTTTTTATCAAAAATTTTTCTATAGAAAATTTTTCTATCAAAATTTTTCGATAGAAAATTTTCTTATCAAAAATTTTTCTATAGAAAACATTTTTATCAAAAATTTTTCTATAGAAAATTTTTTTATTAAAAATTTTTCTATAGAAAATTTTTTTTCAAAAATTTTTCTTCGAAAAATTTTGTTTCAAAAAATTTTATATAGAAAATTTTTTTTATCAAAAATTCTTCTATAGAAATTTTTTTTATCAAAAATTTTTCTATGGAAATTTTTTTTTTCAAAAAATTTTTCTATAGTAAATTTTTTTATCAAACAATTTTTCTTAGAAAAATATTTGGTAAAAAAATTTTCTATAGAAAATTTTTCTATCAAAAATTTTTTTATATAGAAAATTTTTTATCAAAAATATTTCTATAGAAAATTTTTTTATTAACAAATTTTTTTAAAGGAAATTTTTGAAAAATTTTCTATAGAAATTTTCTTATCAAAAATTTTTCTATAGAAAACCTTTTTATAAAAAATTTTTCTGTAGAAAATTTTTTTATCAAAAATTTTTCCATAGAAATTTTTTTTTCAAAAATTTTTCTATAAAAAATTTTTTATCAAAAATTTTTCGATAGAAAATTTTTTTATCAAAAATTTTTCCATAGAAAAAATTTTTATCAAAAATTTTTCTATATAAATTTTTTTTTTATTAAAAATTTCTCTATAGAAAATTTTTTAATAGAAAATTTTTTTATCAAACATTTTTCTATAGAAAATTTTTTTATCAAACATTTTTCTATGGAAAATTTTTCTGTATAAAATTTTTTTATCAAAAATTTTCTATAGAATTTTTTTTATCAATTTTATAAACAAATTTTCTATAGAAAATTTTTTTATCAACAAATTTTTCTATAGAAAATTTTTTATCAAAAATTTTTCTATAGAAAATTTTTTTATCAAAATTTTTCGATAGAAAATTTTCTTATCAAAAATTTTTCTATAGAAAACATTTTTATCAAAAATTTTTCTATAGAAAATTTTTTTATTAAAAATTCTTCTATAGAAAATTTTTTTAGAAAGAAATTAATTTTAGTTGAACCAGAATTTATGTTGATGGTCGTGGGTTCGAGTCGGGCTCAGGTTCATGTCATAAATTATTTTTTTAATTTATGATTTTTAAATTAGATGAATAAATTTTAGGAATACTGAAAAAACTATGTGACACTTAGCAGTGTGGAATGCTGCATTTTCTGTCCCGCTACGGACTTCATCAGCACACTGTGTCACCAACTGTTAGATGCCAGTAGTTAAGATCATCTATTTAACTGAATTCTTAAGCGAAATTGAAAACGAGAATTATATTAACACTCATTTCTATTTCACCTATGACCATATGATCGATTCAGTTAGACGAACTTATCCACCATAGTTTTTTCCTTTATGTTTTGTATTCCTATCCTTTATTAATCTAAACAGAAACTTGTCAAAACAAAAATCTTTGTCTTCATTACCAGCTGATAGTTGGTTAAAGTACAAAGTAAATGTAGATTAATAAAGGATAGGAATACAAAACATAAAGGAAAAAACTATGGTGGATAAGTTCGTCTAACTGAATCGATCATATGGTCATAGGTGAAATAGAAATGAGTGTTAATATAATTCTCGTTTTCAATTTCGCTTAAGAATTCAGTTAAATAGATGATCTTAACTACTGGCATCTAACAGTTGGTGACACAGTGTGCTGATGAAGTCCGTAGCGGGACAGAAAATGCAGCATTCCACACTGCTAAGTGTCACATAGTTTTTTCAGTATTCCTAAAATTTATTCATCTAATTTAAAAATCATAAATTAAAAAAATAATTTATGACATGAACCTGAGCCCGACTCGAACCCACGAAAATTTTTTTATCAAAAATTTTTCTTAAGAAAATTTTTTTATCAAAAATTTTTTCTATAAAAATTTTTTTTATGAAAAATGTTTCTACAGAAATTTTTTTCACCAAAAATTTTTCGATAGAAAATTTGAAAAATCTTTGTTATAAATATATTTTGATCAAAAATTTGTACAGAAAAATCTTTTTATCGAAAAATTTTCTCTAAAATATAATTTTTATCGAACAATTTTCCAAAGAAAAATATTTTTATTTTGTCTATAAAAAAATTTTTGGATCGAAAATATCTAAAAAATCTAAAATTGTTTAATATTAGAATTTATTTCCGTTTTGAAAAAAATTCCCAATATTTACAAAAATATTCCCAATGTTTACAAAAATAATAGTGTCGTGGCAACAATGTTCGAGATTATATTTCGTTGTTTTCCTCGAACCACGTATTTTGTTGCTATAAATTGGATTTTGATTGGTTTTTTTTTGACTAGTTTGTTTTTGTCATTTCTTTAACAAAGCGGCACAAACCGACTCTTTTAACATCCAAGTAAAAACTGAAAGATTTTAATACTCATTTTCAGGAGTTTTATTAATGATCGTGGTATATACGAAAATTAAAAAAAAATCATCGGCTACTAGTGGTATGGGCTGCCTACTTCTGTTGATAACATATGTAATCACTTTGACAACATAAGGTCTTAACTTTGTATTTATGGTGGTATTTAAGCTAAACAGATACATATGAGTATAGGTATGTATGTATATTAGAGCAACACGATCTTCAAACTAATGAAAACCGATGACCCTGAAAATTAACTTTGATTGAAAAAAAGGTCCTAGTTTTAAACGTTTATTAATTGTGTTAAAAACTTTTTTAAGTGTTTTTCTTAATCTTCTTGAAACTTTAAAAATAATTAAGAAGAAAACTAAATTCTTTCACCCAACACGCGATTTCTTAGGGTACATGTCATGAAACATATTCGAACAAACGATTAAGTATTTAAAAGTTTCACAATCTCTGAAACAACTTTTAAAGACGTCAAGTCAAAATGACAAATTTTGCAACTAAAAAAAAATGAAATCGGTTGAAGGATGAGTTCGTGGACAAATCTAAAAAAGGATTGCATGTTAAGACAATCAAGACCGTAACTGTAACAGCGTAACCGCTTACATGTTGAGTTTATGCTTTTTTTAGCTTTATCGAATTGCCTTCTATTAGACACTCATGTCAATTTTCTATTGTGAAGATTTTCATTTTGACGTCACAGTTATGGTGTATTTATGGACAATCGAATGGCGTCACTAAAGTTTTTAGGGGGAAATGGGGGAAGAGTTTAAGTTAACAATTATTTACCTGCTGTTATTAATCATCAGTTCTCGGACTTACAAGTTGTTCTAGTGATTAATAATAATTGTGGCCTACATTGTGTTTTTTAACTCACAGTTTATCGTTGAACTTTAGAAAATTGGGCTAATTTTTTATTGCAAGAGGAAACAAGTTTGAGGGCAATTTATTACAACATGAAAAAATAGGAACATGGTAACGTAGGCAAAAGGTAACACAAAAAGTTTGAATTCATTCTTATTTTTCATATTATTTCAAAAAATTTTAATAAACATTTTTCTATAAGCAAAATTTTTTTAATAAAAAATTGTCCATAAGCAAAATTAAAAAAAAATTCTATATGAAAAATTCTTTTAATAAATTAATAAAAATTTTTCTATAAAAAAAATTTTTGTAATAATAATTTTTCTATAAAAAAAAAAAAAAATTTTTAATAAAAATTTTTCTATAAGAGAAATTTTTCTATAAGAAATTCTATTAAAAAAATTTTCATTAAAACAATTTTTCATATAAAAAAAAAATGTTCCTATATAAAAAAATTTTATTAAAAAAATTTTTCTTATAGAAAAATTTGTCTTAAACAAATGTTTCTTATAAAAAAATTCTTCTTATAGAAAACTTTTTATAAAAAAATTTTTCTTATAGAAAAATTTTTAGTAAAAAATTTTTTTTATAGAAAATTTTTTATTAAAATAATTTTTCTTATAGAAAAATTTTTCTTATAGAAAAATTTTCATTAAAAAATTTTTCTTACAGAAAAATTTTCTTTAAAAAATTTTTCCCATAGAAAAATTTTCATTAAAAAATTTTTCTATAAGAAAAATTTTCTTATAAAAAATTTTGCACTAAAAATGTTTCTTATAGAAAAACTTTCATTAAAAAATGTTCCTTTTAGAAAAAATTTCATTTCAAAATTTTTCTTATATAAAAAATTTTATTTAAAAATTTTTCTAATAGAAAACTTTTCATAAAAAATTTTTTCTTATAGAAAAATTTTCATTAAAAATTTGTTCTTATAGAAAAATTTTTCTTTGAAAAGTTTTTCTTATAGAAAAAATTTCATTAAAAAATTTTCTTATTGAAAAATTTTCATTTAACAATTTTTCTTATAAAAAACTTTTCATTAAAAATTTTTCTGATAGAGAAATTGTCATTAAAAAATTTTTCTTATAGAACAATTTTTATTAAAAAATTTTCTTATAGAAAAATTTTCATTAAAAAAATTTTCTTATAGAAAAATTTTTATTAAAAAATTTTTCTTATAGAATTTTTTTTTTTAGATTTATTAAAAAATGTTTCTTAGGGAAAAATTTTTATTGAAAAATTTTTCTTATAAAAAAATTTTTTCTTATAGAAAAATTTTTATTAAAAAAATTTTTCTTATGGAAAATTTTTCATAAAAAAAAAATATAAAATTTTTCTTATAGAAAAATTTTCATTATAAAATTTTTATTATACAAAAATTTTTCTTATAGAAAATTTTCATTAAAAAATTTTTCGTATAGAAAAATTTTCATTAAAAAATTTTCTTATAGAAAAATTTTCATTAAAAAATTTCTTATAGAAAAATTTTCATTAAAAATTTTCTTATAGAAAAATTTTCATTCAAAATTTTTCTTATAGAAAAATTTTCATTCAAAATTTTTCTTATAGAAAAATTTTCATTGAAAAATTTTTCTTATAGAAAAATTTTCATTGAAAAATTTTTCTTATAGAAAAATTTTCATTAAAAAATTTTTGTTATAGAAAAATTTTCCTTAAAAAATTTTTCTTATAGAAAAATTTTCATTAAAAAATTTCCTTATAGAAAAAATATTTTTAACAAAAATTTTTCTATAAATTTAAAAATTTTAATTTTTTTTTATAAGAAAAAAAAAATTTTTCAATAAAACGTTTCTATAAGAAAAATATTTATTGAAAATTTTTCTATAAGAAAATTTTTTTAATAAAAATTTTTCTATAAGAAAAATTTTCTAATAAAAATTTTTCTATAACAAAAATTTTTTAATGAAAACTTTCGGTGAAAAATTTTTTAACGAAATTTTTTCTATAAGAAAAATTTTCAATCTTTCTATAAGAAAAATTTTCAATTTTTCTATAAGAAAAATTTTCAATTTTTCTATAAGAAAAATTTTCAATTTTTCTATAAGAAAAATTTTCAATTTTTCTATACAAAAAAAAAAAAAAAAAATTTTCTAAAAGAAAAAAAAAATTTTCAATAAAAATTTTTTAAAAGAAAGATATTTAATAAAAATTTTTCTATAAGAAAAATTTTCTAATGAAATTTAGAATTTAATGAAAATTTTTCAATTAGAAAAATTTTCCTATTAGAAAAATTTTTTAACGAAAATTTTTCTATTAGAGAAATTTTTTGACGAAAATTTTTCTATTAAAAAAAATTTCAATGAAATTTTTTAAAAATGTTTTCTTATAGAACATTTTTTTTACAGAAATACTTATCATTTACAGGTCATTTTGAAGTTCTGAAAACTCAAAAAAATTTTAATACTTTAATAATTATTCCAATTTCTAATTAACAAAAACACGTATTTTATTACCCAAAAAAAATAAAAATGTCTTGCATTTGCCAATATTTTGTTCACACCAAAGAAAGACCTGCCCCAGGAGATCCATGTACAGATGTGTCAAATATTCAAAAAGATGCTTCAGTTATAACCAATGAAGAAAATAGGTAACATGAATGACTTTCACCATTCATTTTAAACTAAAATCTTGACTTTTCTCCTTACAGTCTTGCTTCCAATCACGAAGTTTCAGCTACTGAATTGGCAGCAGCTCATGCCGAAAATTGGCTTCTCAACAAAAACCTCACAGAAGCTCAGATCACCATCGAAAATCTGGAGAGTCTAGTTAAGACCATAATGGACAAACAAAATTCCATGCTTACGGAAATGTATCATCTGAAGCAGAGAAATCAAGAACTGGAAGAAGAATGTCGCCAGCAACGGGACTATCATGCTATGGAACGCAATGCTATGGTTAGGGAGTTACATGATGTTAAGGAGTTACTGCAAAAACGTACTAAAGAATTGGTAGTCTAAGATTTTTGTTTTTAAATTATAGTAATTTAAATGGCTTTTCTTTATTTTAAGGATGAAACCATTTTGAAGAACAATGAGCTGACAAATGAAGTCCAAGATGCCCATGAGAAAATCTACTTAATGGGTATGAAATATTTACGTTTAAAAGGGGCCCATTCCTATCGTTCTTCCGAGGAGACAGATGTTGATCGATCAACGGAAGAAGAACAGGAGGAGGAAGTGTAATGTTTTGAATCGTTTATTTAAATATAGAATATTTATTTTTAAACATTTTTAAATTGAGTTAACATATTTTTATCTCTTTAATATCATTTTTATTGCGGATCCACTCGTTTTATATGTATTACTATTTTGAAATTTAAATTGCGCCTAAAGGATATGCTTTAGATTTTTTACATATCACACAAAGTTCTATCATGTAGGTGCGAGTATGTATGTGTGAGGTAGCAAAATTAAAGAATGAAATCTGTAGAATTTTTGCATGGAATTTGTTTTTGCCTAATATCTCCTTAACTACTGGTCAAAAAGGGCTGGAAAACGCTATTACGTATTTTTGACAGGCGCTGAATCCGAAAATGTTATCCAAATTTGACTACAGTGAAATCTTCGCAGAAATACCGACGACTTTTTGAACACTTAGGCGTATGAGTAATATTTGGACAATGTAATACTACTTTTTATAACTGGGCGTATGAGTGATATTTAAGAAATTGATGTCTGCGACATCAACTTCTTTAACATTTTTTAAGAACAAGTCAAGTTATAAAAATGTATAACTTGATACGCATTATTTTTAAAATTATATGAATTGGGCGAATCTTCTTAAAATTATAAAAACTTTACCAATCTCTTAAAAAATTTAAAATTTAGCATATTTCCACATTTAAGCAACCCTACAAAAAATATTATTTTAAAAATCTAATATTTAACCCTCCTTTCAACAAGATCTTACCTCTGGTTTCTGAGATTTTCTCTTTTAAGTATTTCCTAGGTTTTGGTGATTTTTGTACTTTGACTCTATGATAACAATAATAGCGACATCTATTGTGAACTATATTTTACATATGGGTAAATCCCAAAAAAGGTCCACCGTGATCAAAAAATTAAAAGTAAAAAAAATAGGTAAAAAAATAATTTATCGTAAGAAATAGCTATAACGATTTTGATAAAATTTATGCGGTAGTTAGCTTTTTTACCGTGTAGATCGAATAAGAAGGAACTTTTGGAAATTTTGCCACTATTACCCCCTTTCCAACTGGTAAAAAAAGAAAAATCGAAAACGTTATATCTCCTAAAGCAATAGGTACATATATAATTTAAATTACGTTAAAGCGGATAGGTATTTGGTACTTTTTTGAAACTTTTACCGATAGGTGGTAAAAAAAGGGTGAAACAACTTTTTTTTGTACTTTTTTGAACCACTCTTATCTTTTGAACCAAAGGAATTTTGTACTCCAAGCAATAGATGTGAAATAAAATATCTAACATGTATTTGGTACTTTTTTGATTTCGAGGGGGGCTAAATGGGTAAAAAGGCATAAAATAACATAACAACTATGAGCAAAGCTCGGTTAACACAGTAAATACTCAACAATAACAAAAAAAGTAATAATTCAAAAGATATAACTCAAGATTTGGTCTACCGATAATCTACTTTCACTACAAATTGGTTTTGTTTGGAACCAATAAAATTAATATATTTTGTAACGACTTTTTGCACTTCTAAATGTTTTAAGTATTTAAAGTAGGGCAAGTCCGACTTTTTAATACCCTTCGCTGCTAAGATCAAATAAAGACCAACAATTTAAAAAGTTGTTCTTATGAGCTGTTTTTTTTTTTTAATTTCGAGATTTGAGTAGATTTATGTCATTTCCGGCTGAGGGCTTGATATGGAAGCTAGATTCAATTGTGGATCGATTGTTACCAAATTCCGGTTATCAGTTTATTTTTACAAAATGTCTATCTTTGCAAAGTTCATACATGGGCATACTGCTTTACTTTTTTACTGCAGTAAGCGTTTCAGTAATCAGTAAATGTTTACTGATTAATGAAACAAAAAATCAGTATTCAGTAAATTATACTGATTACTGAAAAAATAAATCAGTATTCAGTAAATTTTACTGAATACTTAAAACTTTTATCAGTATTCAGTAAATTTTACTTATTACTGAAGAAAAACTTCAGTAATCAGTAAAATTTACTGAATACTGAAAATTTTTTTCAGTAAATTTTACTAATTACTGAAAAAAAATTTCAGTGTTCAGTAAATTTTACTGATTACTGAAAAAAAATTCAGTAATCAGTAAATTTTATTGATTACTGCAAATAAATTCAGTAATCAGTATATTTTACTGCTTAATAATAAGATTGCAGTATCTGAAGTTTTTCAGCAAAAATTAAAAAAAAAACCTTTTTTATTTTAAGACAGAAATGTCAATGTAGACAAGTACTTAGTAAGTAATGGTACTTCAAAAAGTCCATCTATGGTACTTGCCTTATTAAATTACAAATAGGGAGTAAAATAACTCAGCAAAACTTTTGATTACCAAGTTATAAGATAAGCAGCTAAAATACTGAATACGAACTACTTACTCATTAGCTGTTTAAATCGTTACATTAACATGGTGATGTGGGATTTGAGTACAAACATAGACTCATTGAAAGTGACCTACGCTTTAACTCCGGCTCCGAACGGCAAATTCATTAGTTAAAGAAGTTTTACATAGCCTAATGCTCAATAACCAGTGGGTCTGGCCGGGGATCGAACTTGGGACCTCTGTTTGCTTGCACGAGGGAGTTTATGATCTTTTTCGGTATTTAGACACGTCAGATTATACTGGTGCGTTCACAAAAGTTGTTTAGCTTTACGGTGGCTATAATTTTACAAAATATAGAGTGGGAAAAATCAAGATTTCCAAAAAGTTATGATAAAAAAATAGTTTTCTTTAACATTTAAAAAAAAGACGGAGACAAAATATATTTATATCACAAAATGTTATTAAGAAATATTTTCCATACTCTTGGCTACATTTTTGCAAAACATAGTTAAGCGATATTTTTAAGTGCTGATTAGCTAGTTGGGAAGAACTGATGACACCTTTTTTTGGCACCATGCTAATATTGGGAAACTTTGGTGGCCCATAAAAAAGGTCACTAAATTGGACAAACTGAGTATATGGTTCTACTACAACTTGATAGTAGAATAGGACCCACATAGTAATATCTTTGCACTTTTCAAAATATATTTATTTTTTGTATAGTTTAGTTCTTGTTTTGTTAATTATACAATCAAAACCACCGGATACTGCATTCAATGATCAGTATTACTGATTTTTTTTTCAGTATTCAGTAAAATTTACTGATTACTGAAATTATTTTCAGTAATCAGTAAAATTTACTGAATACTGAAATCTTTTCTCAGTAATCAGTAAAATTTACTGAATACTGATTTTTTTTCAGTAATCAGTAAAATTTACTGAATACTGAAATTTTTTTCAGTAATCAGTAAAATTCACTGATTACTGAAATTTTTTTCAGTAATCAGTAAAATGTACTGAATACTGAAATTTTTTTTAAGTAATCAGTAAAATTTACTGAATACTGATTTTTTCTTTCAGTAATCAGTAAAAGAAAAAAAATTCTGAAAAAGTACTGGTACTGCAAAGTGCCCATCTATGGCAAAGGAATTATCTTTAGATTAATAAGCGTTTTTGTGCTTTTCTAGGTTTTTAAAAGTCTTTTGAGAGTATGTCTGTATAGGAGTTATGGTCAAATATAGGCCGATTCCTACAGAATTAGGTACACTGATTTTGGTCACCATATGAATATGATGAATATTTTAAAATACAATTAAATTTGTGGCTGTAAAGAGCTAAAAACATTATTTTGGAAAGGCATACCTATGGGACGTACCCGAAATAGTGCCCATAGTAAATCTGTGCGAAAGTTAATTTAATTACGTCTGATGTTTCGACCTGTAAATTAATAATAAGTATATGGATATCTCGCCTGCCAGTCAGACGAACGGACATCGTTAAACTGAGTCGATCGGTATACTAAAAGGTGGATCTCAGATCAATATTTGTATCCTTGACAATCAACAGCACAAGCCCTTTTCGCCTATACTGGTGAATGATATAATAATTGAAGTGAGAAAAGGATTTCGAATAAAGATACAAATTAACATTTCCAAAATATCTGGTAGGCCGCCTATCGGCTTAGAATTCGAAACCAATAATACTTATGCCATTCTATTCCGTCACAAAAAATATTTACAGAACGAAATGTAATCGATGTACGCTTGATCAATCGATTTATAGCATCAAACGTTTGATAACTGAGCCGAAATGGTGATGTCAATTGGCCCCCAAGAAGTTGCGATTTTCTGTTAACGACAAGTGTTATGACGACAAACAAGAGACAATTTAGGATTTAATGTCAACAATAGTGATGTCATTGCCATGATACGACACTTAAAAAAGTGCTCGAAAACTCATTATACTTAAAGCAAAGGCTCCTTAATATAAAGATGTTGCACATCCATACTTTGATTTGCCGTATGGCCACTTTTATTCTAATTCGGAAATGATTATCCAATGAGAGAAGGCTCACACACGTACTCATAAAGTGTATGTATATATGTTTGTTTTTCATTGTTCTTATTCACTTTAATTTCACTTTTAACGGAACACAAATGTATGGGGTGCAATATTTTCAACATTATAGAGTCTTTGCTTAAAGGTTAGAATCATACCAATATTTGTTTTTAACTTAATTTTTGACTAAAATTAACCATTTAACTCAAAAATTGGCATATGCAATAAATATTGTCTGCGGCATAAGACAAACTCTGAAGCTTTTAAAAAATACAATTGCTATATTTTTTTTTTGTTTGATATTTTATATTTAATAATTTCGAAAAAAGGTATAATAGTATTTTTTTTTATTTAATAACTAAATACTTATACATATTTATAATAAATTATTAGCTAATAACACTAATTAATTATTTTGTTTTTCTTTGCCAAATACTTTTGCTTTAAAGATTTAAAACTTAATAAAATGTTTAAACTCTACACGATTTAAAACTAAATTTTAAAGAAATTTAAATTAAACAATTTCAGGTTTTTACTACATAATTAAATTTTTTCGTTTTTTTTTTTTTAAGAATAAAGTTTAAAATTTTTGTGTTTCTATAATTAATTTATAGTAATTTTAGTAAACAAATACTAATAATTATCTTTAGTTACAATAAATATTGCTTTAATTAAAAATTAAATGTTAATTGAAGAAATTGTTTCTTAAGAGGGTGTTTGTTGATTTGATTTGATTGATATGTAAATTAAATATAAATTGAGTGCTTTTTTTAATTTAGTTTAAAAATTATATGAATTAAACAATTTACTTTTTTTATAATATATTAGTAATTACATTGTTATTATTATTTTAAAGGGTCCTCTGTTTGCTAATGATTGTGTTTGGGGTGATTATATGATGCATTTTTAACAATTACTTTTGGTTTGGGATTTATTCTAATGTAATCAAAATTGCTTGCTTTTTTGCACTTTTGTTGTCATTTTGTTGTCATTTTGTCTGTGTTGAAAAACTTTGTCTAAATATTTGTGGCTGAAATTAATAGTAGGCTTGTTTTATAGCGGCACTAGTGATGAGAAATGCAGATCCTATTAGCATGAATGTTATTATTTTAAGAGCACTTGGCCTTCCGGAAGAATCTGAAAAAAGAAGAAACATTATTATTAATTTTATACTAATAATGATATATAGTTTTTTTTTTCTAAAGAAAAATTTTTAAATTTACATTTTTTATCAAATTATAATTTAAAAAAATTACCCCTAATGCATTAAGAATTATATAACTATCAAAGACTTTTAGTAGGAATTTTGTATGGAAAATTTTAGTTGTAAGCTAGTCCTATCTACGTTTATTGTCGTTGAAGAATTAGAGGTTATAATCACTGGTCGGCGCATAGAGAACAGATTTTTTCTATAGAAAATTTTTTTATCAAAAAATTTTTCTATAGAAATTTTTTTTATTAAAAAATTTTTCTATAGAAATTTTTTTTATCAAAAAATTTTTCTATAGAAAATTTTTTTATTAAAAAATTTTTCTGTAAAGAATGTGGGAAGTGAAGGTAGATGAAAACTGAAAAATGTTTGTTTTTGTTCAGTCGATCATCTACGCTTTTACTTTTGGTTTATGAACATAATTCTTAATAGTTATGTTTGTAAATTTAGTAATAATGCGAGGTTTTTGATCTGTCTAAATTGGGGATAATCCTCCTGAAGAGATGGCTTAACCAACCATCGAAACGCGTCGAGGAATTTGGTTTCTCCGCAAACATTTTTTGGCTTTTTATCAATAAATTGATCTGTTACATTAATAAATAAATGTAACAGGTTTGGGATCAAATGCAAATACACTTCTTTTTGAAAAAAATTTTTCTGTAGAAAATGTTTTTATTAAAAATTTTTCTATAGAATTTTTTATCAAAAAATTTTTCTGTAGAAAATTTTTTTATTAAAAAATTTTCTATAGAAAATTATTTTATCAAAAATTTTTCTATAGATAATTTTTTTATCAAAAATTTTTCTAGGGAAAATTTTTTATTAAAAATTTTTCTATAGAAAATTTTTTATCAAAAATGCTTCTATAGAACTTTTTAAAAAGAAAAAGTTTTCTACTCCATTTATTTTAATATTTTTATAAAAAATTTTCTAAAGAAAAATTTTTCTGTAGAAATTTTTTTTTATCCAAAATTTTTGTATAGAAAATTTTTTTATCAACGTGTTTCTATATTTATCAAAAACTTTTTGATACAAAAAGTTTCTTTGGAAAATTTTTTATCAAAAATTTTTTATAGAAAATTTTTTTATCAAAAATTTTTCTACAGAAAATTTTTTTATCAAAAAATTTTCTATAGAAAAATTTTTTATCAAAAATTTTTCTATAGAAATTTTTTTTTTTTTAAATAAAAATAAAATAAACAGATTTGGGATCAAATGCGAATCGTCATTATTTTTGAAGAAAATTCTTTTATCAAAAATTTTTCTTTAGAAAATTCTTTTATCAAAAATTTTTCTATAGAAAATTCTTTTATCAAAAATTTTTCTATAGATAATTTTTTTATCCAAAATTTTTTTATAGAAAATTCTTTTATCAAAATTTTTCTATAGAAAATTTTTTATCAAAAAATTTTCTTACAAAAATTTTTCTATAGAAATTTTTTTTACCAAAAACTTTTCTATACAAAATTCTTTTATCAAAAATTTTGCTATAGAAAATTTTCTTACAAAAATTTATAAAAATTTTTTTTATCAAAAATTTTTCTATAAAAATTTTTTTCATCTATAGAAGATTTAAAAATTTTTTGATATACAAATATTTTTATCGAAAATTTTTACAGAAAAAATTTTTTCTATAGAAAATTTCTGATAATTTTTGATTTTTTTATCAAAAATTTTTCTACAAAAATGTTTCTATAGAAATTTTTTTTACCAAAAACTTTTCTATAGAAAATTTTTTTATCAAAAATTTTTCTATAGAAAATTTTTTTATCAAAAATTTTTCTATAGAAAATTCTTTTATCAAAAATTTTTCTATAGAAAATTCTTTTATCAAAAATTTTTCTATAGAAAATATTTTTATCAAAAAAGAAGATTTTATTACAAAAATGTTTCTATAGAAATTTTTTTACCAAAAACTTTTCTATACAAAATTCTTTTATCAAAAATTTTGCTATAGAAAATTTTCTTATAAATTTTTTTTTATCAAAAATTTTTTCATCAAAAATTTGTCTATAAAGAATTTTTCTACAGAAGATTTAAAAATTTTTTGATATAGAAATATTTTTATCGAAAATTTTTACAGAAAAAATTTTTTTCTATAGAAAATTTTTGATTTTTTTATCAAAAATTTTTCTACAAAAAATTGTTTATCAAAAATTTTTCTACAAAAAATTTTTTTATCAAAAATTTTTCTTCAAAAAATTTTTTTATCAAATTTTTTTATAGAAATTTTTCTATAGAAAATTTTTTTATCAAAAATTTTTCTATAGAAAATTTTTTATCAAAAATTTTTCTACAGAAAATTTTTTATCAAAAATTTTTCTATAAAAAATTTTTATCAAAAATTTTTTTATAATAAATTTTTCTATAGAAGATTTAAAAATTTTTTGATATACATAAAAATATTTTTATCGACAATTTTTATGGAAAAATATTTTTTCTATAGAAAATTTTTTTATCAAATTTTTTTCCATAAAAATTTTTATCATCAAAAATTTCTCTTTACACAATTTTTTCATCAACAATTTTTCTATAGAAAATTTTTTTATCAACAATTTTTCTATATTTTTTTTATCAAAATATTTTTCTATAGAAAATTTTTTATCAAAAATGTTTCTTTAGAAAATTTTATATTAAAAATATTTCTATAGAAAATTTTTTATCAAAAATATTTCTATAGAAAATTTTTTATCAAAAATTTTTCTATAGAAAATTTTTTTTATCAAAAATGTTTCTATAGAAAATTTTTTGATAAAAAATTTTTCTATAGAAATTTTTTTTTATCAAATCGCCCTTATCATATCATAAACGTAGGCTTATAGTACGAATTTTGTATAGAAAATTAGATTTTTAAGCTTGTCATAACTTAATTTTTCATTTATTAATTAGGGGGTGTGTTTTTTGTCCCTTCTGCGTCTTAAGCCGACAAAATATAACTCAAAGATAAAAACTTACTTTTCTTATTGGTCGCAACACAAGAACGATGTTCGGAATCACTTCTATAACCAAATTTACACTGGCACACAGAATTACGGCATTCAACTTTTTCGGGAGTCTTTTCCACAAAACATTCACTAGCCGTGGAACAGGCTTCATTAAGAGCTTTTAATAGGAAAATAGCAAAAATAATAAGTCAACTTAATTAAAAACTAAAAAAACGACATAGAAACTCACCTTTTCTCGACTCACAACGACCATTTTGGAAATGTTGCTTATCACCGCAGGAACATTTATTTTCAATACAGGCAGCCAACAAAGGCTTACATTGTTCGGTATCAACGCATTCCTCCTCAATGTCTTCGGCTAAGTAAATTAAAAGAAAATATTAGTTAAAACTTCAAATCGTTTTATATGTATATATTAAATACCTTCTTTCATGCACTCATCTTTGAAGTGCACAAAACCTTTGCGACATTGACAGGACTTTGAGGTCTCCTGAGTGCCATTGGAAGCTGAAGTTGTAGCACACAGGGAGTTCTCAACCAAGCATTCATCAGTTTCTAAACATTCAGCACCAACGCCTGAGAAAATAGTACAGTTAAATAAACTCTTTTATATATAACATAAACTCAATCTTACCCGGCAAACATTCATCACCCTTTCTTATATAATTCGGCTTACAGACACAATAACGATTTGAGCACATCGCATGATCCACAGGACATCCGTCATCATTTTCACACTCCGAACCCAAACCCTTCTTATACACACACATTTGCAAGAGTTCATCGTATTCGGCGTATTGTTTGCAAGTACAACGTCTTGGAATTTCGGATTGACAATAAGCAGCACCAAAGGGACTACATTGATTATCACCAGTGCAGGATAAATGATATTGTATGGCTGTAAAGAAGTGTATGTAAATAAATTAACTTAATAGTCTATAAGATCGGGGTTTGGAATGACTTACGTTTACGACATCCTCTTAGATTACTGTCATAAAAGAAATTCTTTTGGCAAATACATTTTTTCGTTTCAGCATCAAAATGATTTTCACACTCATCGGAACTTTCTGCTATCTCGCCCAGTTCTGTGTAAGAGAAAAAGTGAGAGGAAGAGATGTATTAAAAATTAAATATAATACTTTGAAATCTCAATAAAATGCGCTTAATTACCAGTAAAATTTACTGAATACTGATTTTGTTTTTCAGTAATTAGTAAATTTTATTGAATACTGATTTTTGTTTTCAGTAATCAGTAAAATTTACTAAATTTTTCTGAATAGTTGTTTTTCTTCCAGTAATCAGTAAAAAAAGAAAATACTGAAAAAGTAATGATACTGAAAAGTAGCCATATATTATTATAATTCGTTATATGTTAAAGTAATTACATATAAATAATTATTATGTTTTTATAATAAATTATAATTATATATAATGCGTTCTAATTCATTTAAAGACCATATTGTAGTTGACGGAAGGCACTCATCAAGCGTATTGGATGTGTGTACAATTCGGGAAGCCAATATGGACTCCGATCACTATCTCGTTACAGCCAAGGTCAGAACACGCCTGAGTGTGTCGCGAAACATGCAGAAGGAATCGCAAAGGAAATTTAACACCACCAAGCTAAAATCCCATCCCATTGCCACAGATTACTCTCGACGAACAGCTCAATTACTCGGAGAAAATATTTGTACTCCCAACGACATCAGCGCTCTATGGCGACATACTCTATGAAAACTGCTGCGAAAACTTTATTGAGGTTCCAAAACCCTCTTACAAAAAACTCTTGGTATGACGAGGAGTGCCGCGATGCCACTGCTACGAAAAATGCAGCATACAGGGCAACCTTGCAGTCAGTAGTTACTCGTCGATAGAAAGATATAGAGAAAGAAAGGGGGAAGATAAACGCCTATTTCGAAGAAAAAAGTGAGAAATGGAAAGACGTGTGTTCGAGGAGATTGAGTTATATAAGAATCGTAATGAAGTGCGTAAATTTTAGCAAAAAGTTAAACTCCAAATGGATGGTTCTAGCAATTGTATTTTCTCCTGCAAGGACGACCAAGGAAACCTGGTAACGGATGTTGAAAACGTACTAAAACTGTGGAAGGAGCACTTTTTCAAATTGTTGGTATCAAATGAAAACGATCAAGATGACACGCCTGAACAAATCAATAATCACAGCGTTATGTGTCCACTACCAAATCAAAATGAGGTTAAAATCGCAATAACTCGACTAAAAAATAACAAAGCTGCGGGTGCCGATGGTCTGCCAACAGAGCTTTTCAAGGCCGGAAGTGATAAGTTCATAAGGCTGATTTCCCAACTTATAGAAGCAATGTGGTCGGAAGAATACATGCCAGACGATTGGAATCTTAGTGTCCTTTGTCATGTGCACAAAAAGAAGATAAAACTGTATGTGCAAATTATAGAGGGATAAGCCTCCCCTCAATTGCATATAAGATTCTATCGACCATACTGTGCTAAAGGCTTAACGAAATAATTGCCAAATTAACGAAATAATTGCGACGTACCAATGTGGCTTTACACCAGGTAAATCAACCACTGACCAGATCTTTACTGTACGTCAAATCCTGGTGAAGACGCAAGAGATACGTATCATCTTTTTGTTGACTACAAAGCAGCTTTTGACAGCCCGATACGGAAGAAGGTGTATGAAGCAATGTCTGAGTTCGGCATTCCCACGAAGCTAATACAGTTATGCAGGATGACATTAACTAATACAATATCATCTGTTAAGATAGGTAAGAACCTATCAGAGTCTTTCATAACTAAACGGGATTTCAAGCAAGGTGATGTGATCTCTTCAACATTATGTTACAGAAAATCTTGCGAGATACAGCAGTTAATACAACTGGTACAATCTTCAATAGAAAACATATGCTACTCGCGTTTGCCGATGACATTGACATTATGGGACGCACTTTACGCGAGGTAACTGCTGCCTTTTCCAGCATCCAGACAGACCACTAGAATTTGATCACATATGTCCGTTGAAAACTATAGCTTTAAAGTTGTAAAAGATTTTGTATACCTTGGTACCGCTGTGAACATCAACAACGATATAAGCTTTGAAATCGATACTATTTTGACCTCTACGTAAGAACTAAAATTTCGAGGGAACTCGTAGAAGAAACCGTCCAAAACTTCTATGGAAAGTCCAAGTAGAAGGAAATCTTTCAAAACTTGGCATAAGAAATTTTCGAATATGCGCACAAAATAGAAACGCATGGAATTCTAAAATATGCTCGGCCTTTGACCTAAACAGGTTGTTACTACAGGCCATTTAAGTAAGTAAGTATTCATTTATATCACAACACAATCTTTAATTTGTTATAATGGAATTATAATGCTTCATAATAACACTATAATGAATCATAACTCATTGCAATATAATTCAAATATGTTATAATTCATTATAATCGCGTTATAATTCATTGAATTTGCATTATATGGTGTTATAATTTATTATAATTACATTATAATGCCATATAATTCATTTTTATCGCATTTTAAGGTGTTATAATTAGATATAATTGCATTATAATGCCTAATAATTCAATAAAATCTAGCTATATTGCATTATAATTCATTGTAGTTACATTACAATGCCTTATAATTAATTATAATCGCATTGTAAGGTGTTATAATATATTATAATTGCATTATAATGTCAAATAACTCAATAAAATCTTGTTATAATGCTTTATAATTAATTATAGTTGAATTACAATGCCTTATAATTCATTATAATCGCATTATAAGGTATCATAATTGCATTATAATGCCTTATAATTCAATTTAATCTAGATATAATGCTTTATAATTCATTATAATAGCGTTATAATTGTTTAAAGTCGATTCAGGATTAATTTAATTGAGTTATAATATCGTAATAATGAGTTCTAATAAATAGTTTTCCTATATCAAGACTTACCTGCAACACATTTTCGATTTTTATTATAGTAACCTTGTCGGCACAAGCAAACACGATTGGAGCATATGGAATGAGGAAGGCCAGTGCAGGGTAATCCGCTATAAGTACATGGAAAACCATCTAAACAAACATAAAACAGACATTAGAAACATAGTAAAAGCACATCTCAAAGTCATACTTACACTCCTGATTCTCAGCATCGTCATCAGAGTTCGACACAGTTGATAGAGTTTTCTCATCATCGACAAAACGAAATACGGTTCCACGACGTCTCTGTCTTTGTGGTGCTGCTGATTGTTGCTGATAGTGATGACTTTGATACTGCCTTGATGGTCTGCGACTGCTCGAACTGGTCGAAGCGGTTGCTGTTGTTGTAATTGTACCAACATTTTTATATTTCGGCGTTAGAACCTTCAATTCAAAAGCATCAATACTTGTTTGCACTGCAATTTCACGCGACTTTCGTTCTTGTGACTGCAAGTCGCCGGGTGGTGAGTATAATTCTTGTTTCGATTCCGTATTTAAATCTTCAACATCGGTATCACTAAAGGTATTATTGTTGTTGTATTTGATGCTACGGCTTCTGAACTGATGATTGTTGTTAGTGCTTGAGTTGTTGTTGAGACTTGAAGTGGTACTGAGTCCATTAACCAATTTGGTTATAACATTAAAATCACTTTCACTGGGTGAAGATTTTGAAAGATTTGAAGTGGTTTCAGTTTCAGTTGGGGTGGAAGTTTGTCTTTTCGTTCTTGTTGTAGTATTAGAGTTGTTGTTGCTGTTGTTGTTGTTATTATTATTCGAAGTTATGTTGTTGTTAATATTAGAGTTGTTGTTATTATTATTATTGTTCTTATTATAATTAACTTTAGATTTGATTTCATTGACATATTGACATTTTAAGCTGTTACATTTGACGTTTTCACCTAAATCATTACAGTCAGTGTCAACGACACAAACATCACCAATTTCTGGAACATAAAAAAGGTTTAAGTCTATTTAAAATATTCATCTTAGATAAATTATACAAGCATTATAATACGTTATTATACATTATAAATGCATTATAATGCGTTTTAATACAATATAAACACATTACAATGTTTTATAATAACTTATAACCGCATTATAATTAATTATAACCGCATTACTATGCGTTTTAATAGATTATATTGCGTTATAATGCAGTACAACTGCATTATAATACATAATAAGCGAATTATAATGCAGTACAACCGCATTATAATACATTATAAGCGCATTATAATGCAATATAATACATAATAATTGCATTATAGTGAATAAAATTCATTATAACAGCATCATTGTGCATTATAATAGATTATAAAAGCATTGTTATGCGTTATAATACATTACAACCGCATTATTGTGCGTTATAAAACATTATAACCGCATTATTATAAGTAATATTATATTGTAAACACACTATAATGCGTTATAATTCATTATAACTACATTATTGTGCGTTATAATAGATTATAAAAGCATTATTAAGCGTTATACTACATTATGACCGAATTATAATGCAATATAATACTTTAAATTGAGTTATAATTGAGTATAATTTTAAAGCGTTATAGTACATAATAAACGCATTATAATGCGTTATTATTCATTATAACTGCATTGTAAAACTTTATAATGCATTATAGAAGCATTTTAATGCGTTTTAATTCATTATAACTTCATTATAATGCGTTATAATATATTATGACCTCATCATAATGCGATATAATACATTATAATACATTGTAACCTACTTTTAACGCATTATAATATATTATTACAGCATTATAATGAGTAATAATATATTATAACAGCATTATAATGTGTTGTAATACATTATAATGGCATTATAATGCGTTATAATATATTATAACCACATTATAATGCGTTGTAATATATTATAACCTCATTATACTGCTTTACAATAGATTATAATAACATTATACCCCATTATACTGCGTTATAATACATTATAACCGCATTATAATGAGTTATAATAGCATTATAATGCGTTATAATACATTATAACCTCATCATAATGGGTTATAACACATAAGAACCACAGTATAATGCGTTATAATACATTATAACCCAATTATAATGCATTATTATATATTATAACAGCATTATAATGAATTATAATATATTATAACCACATTATAATGCGTTGTAATACATTAAAATAGCGTTATAATGCGTTATAATATATTATAACCTCATTATAATGCGTTATAATAGATTATAATCACATTGAAATACGTTATTATACATTATTTCCCCATTATACTGCGTTATAATTCATTATAACTTCATTAAAATGCTTTATAATAGCAGTGTAATGGGTTATAATACATTACAGCTTCATCATAATGCGTTATAATACATTATAATACATTGTAACCGACTAATAATGCATTGTAATATATTATAACAGCATTATAATGAGTTATAATATATTATAATAGCATTATAATGCAATATAATACATTATTAGCGCATTATAATGCGTTATAATACATTACAACCGCATTATAATGCGTTGTGGTACATCACAACCTTATTATATTGCGTTACAATAGATTATAATAACATTGAAACGCGTTATTATTCATTATTTCCTCATTATACTGCGTTAAAATATATTATAACCGCATTATAATGTCTTATAATAGCATTACAATGCGTTATAATACATCATAATCTCATCATAATGAATTACAATACATTAGAACCACATTATAATGCGTTATCATACATTATAACCCAATTATAATGCATTATAATATATTATAACAGCATGAATTATAATGCGTTATAATATGTTATAACCTCATTATAGTGCGTTATAATAGATTATAATAACATTGAAATATGTTATTATACATTATTACCCCATTATACTGCGTTATAATACATTATAATGCGTTATAGTACATTATAACTGCGTAATAATTATTTATAATACATTATAACAGCATTGTAATGAGTTATAATACATAATAACAGCACTATTATGCGTTATAATACATTTTAACCTCATTATTATGTGTTATAATACATTATAACGGTATTATAATGGGTTACAACACATTATAACCGCATTATTAATGTGTAATAATATGTTATTACTCATTTTAATGCATTAAATAATACATTATTACCGCATTATAATACATAATAACTCATTATAATAATATAATGAATTATAGCTACATTATTATACGTTATAATACATTATAACTGTTTTTACAAAGCTTTATAATGATTTATTATCTTATTATATTTCCTTATCATACATTATAACCCCATAACGATAAGTATTATAAAAAATCACAAAAAAAAAATCCGAGACAAACTCACCCATTGATTTACGACGGCATATGTTGCCATGTCTATGATAATATCCATTGGCACAAGTACAAATATTCTCTTTACATTGGACCGAGTCGCGATCATAACCAAAATAACAATCGTCATTCGTTTCGCACTGTTGACTGAGACCATTTAATGTCCGACAACGACCACGCACATATGTTTCGCCATCGGCACAATCACAGACCCCCGCTTTACACTTGGCTCCCGTTGGCATAAGATTGCATTGAACAGTTTCTTCGCATTGGTCACCAATCAGTGACGTCTTCAGACATGTCGAAAAATCACTCGAGAATACAATATCGATATCGGTGCATTTACATTCACTTGTCGCCGAGGAGCATGATGAATATTTCGCTGTACAATCAGCATGTGTATCACATGGCCAATAGACGGCGCTGGTAGCTGGAAAAGAATAAGAAAAGTGAATTAGTTGAAAGTATTTTTTCCACTGGGAGTCAAGGATAACAGAAGAAGAATTTTAAAAATTTATTGATTATTTGGGGGACTTTTTAGGTGACTAAGTAATGATGCTTTTATTAATGCAATAAATCGAAAACCTATTTTAGTTTTTATCTACTTTATGATTTTCTTAATTATTTTATGTTTCAAATTGTTCATGTTTTTGCTGAGCAATTTCATTTCATTTCTTTTTTTTATTATATTCTAAATTTTTCTTATACCTTATCACCAATTTTTTTATAGCCAAAACATTAACCCTTTAAGTAGAAATAACTAGTTGCGCTCGCAAAACCTTTTTTTGTGCCATTGACGGGCTATTCCCGTCAGATATTTTAAATGCTGTTACACCATTTTTTACCTTGACTGTCTTTTTATCTAAAATTCTCTTTATGTTAATAACAGTACTTCACACAGAAATTAAAAAGTCTCTACACAAATTTTTCTGTAAAATTAAATCGTTAGACTGCAAGAGACTTTGATTCTCGGAAAAAAATTTAAGTTTTTTCTTAACATAAAAAAATGGTTATGCCAGGTGTTTAATTGTTTATTAGCTATTTTTGTATGACCAACTTAGGAACGCGATTATCTGTAGCAACTGATAACATTTTTTTTTTTTTGTATTTTAACCTCAGCACGATTATTTCTATTGGAATCAATAGTTCGTTTCAAGATTAGCCGGGGAAATTTGTTATACGAAAACTGATTATCCAAAAAAATGTAACATTTGTAACATTTGTTTTTTTAATGTATGAATTGTATATTTATTTATACTTCTATAAATAGAACAATATTTTCCAGTTATTTATTAACATAATTAGTTTCTGACGTCCGAGGATAAACATAGACGGAGTTACGTCTATAAAAAACTTGTAGAAATAAGATAAATACAAATAAAATAAAAATTATCTTTAGTTTGAAAATAAGGAAATTTTTAAAACGAATTAAATGGTATTAGACCAAATAAAGTATTTTATGAAAACTAAGACAAAACACAATAAATTTGAATTTAACTAGCAAAGCCAAAAACCGCATATTTTAACAGAGCCAATTTTACAGTTAACATAGTTCTGTTATTCACTTAACATTTAGATATTAAATGTTAATAATAATTTTGTGTTACAATTTAAAAAATATTTCTTTATTTAAGGTTTCAAAAAATTTTTCGTAATAACAATTTTTATAGAAAATTTTTCGATATTGAAATTATCATAGACAAATTTTCGATATTAAAATTTTCGTGTAAAGTTTTTCGATATAAAAATGTATGTAAAACATTTTTGACATTACAACTTTTGTATCTAATTTTTTGATACTAAAATTTTGTAAAATAATTTGAATATATCAGAAAATTTTCATTATAAAATTTATAATAGGGGTACTCGTTTAAACTACTAAATGCCTCTTATACCTCTTAAAGCTTAAATATTTAAGACGTATTAAAATATGTGTCAAAAATTGTATAGGAAATTTTTTACAAGGCTATTAAAGTTTTAAGCAACAATTTTGGCTCTTAAATTGTCTGTTAAACATACGAGATGGGGTTACCATAATAGTATTTTCAATGTGTTTGAAATATTTCATAGAAAATAATTTTATCAGGGCAACAATGTTCTTTGATAAAAAATAAAAACAGAAAAAAATTATTAAAATTTAAATTTTTGGAATAATAAATAAGAAATTATAATGACAAAGGTAAGAAATACGTGAAAACTATTTTCTATGTAAATTAATTTGTTCCATTATAGCTATTAGCTTTTGGAAAAGAAAATGTAGCGCAAGCGCGATAAGCCTACACACAAATCAAAATCATAATTTAAGTATTAAGTTTAAGAGGTGCGCTCGTTTGACATTATTGCTAAATAGAAAAAATTTAAGAGTTGCTAAAGTTAGTAGTTTATACGAGTACCCTTAATGAATATTTTTTGACTTTTGATATTGAAATTTTCAAATAAAAATTTTCGGTATTAAAATTTTAATAGAATATAATATTTAAGTTTTCATAGAAAATGTTTCAATATTTAAATTTTTAAAGACAATTTTTCGATTTTAAAATATTTATATAAAATTGTTCATTATAAAAATTTTGTATAGAAAATAATTTTATATTACAATTTTAATAGAAAATATGTCCATAGGAAAATTTTTCGATTTTAAAATATTAATAGAAAATTTTTCGTTATTAAAATTTTTAAAGAAAAATTTTCAAAATTAAAATTTTAATAGAAATTTTTTCGATAAAAACATTTTTCTATACTTTAGTTTTCATAAAAATTGTTCGTAATAATTGTTTTTATAGGAAAATTTTTGATATTAAAATTTTAATAGAAAAATTTTCTAAATTAAATTTTTATAGAAAAAATTTCGATATTAAAATTTCCATAGGAAATTTTTTCGATATCAATATTTTTATAGAAAAATTTTTATAAAAAATTTTTTGATATTAAAATGTTTATAGAAAATTATTAGATTTTAAAATCTTCATAAAAAATAAAATTTTTTGTAATAAAAATTTTTAAAGGAAAATTTTTGATAATATGCGAAATTCAATAGCAAATTTTTTGATATTAACATTTTTATAGAAAATTTTTCGTTATTGAAATTTTAAAGAAAAATTTTTCAATATTAAAATTTTAATAGAAAATTTTCGATATTAAAACAGAAAGTTTTTCAATATTCCAATTTTATAGAAAATTTTTTGATATTAAAATTTTTATAAAAAAATTTTTCATATTAAAATTTTTACAGAAAATTTTTCGATACTAAATTTTTTTCATATTAAAATTTGTATAGAAACATTACTTGATATTAAAATTTGTATAGAAAATTTTTCCATATTAAAATTTTTATAGAAACTTTTTCGATATTAAATTTTTTATATATATATATATATTAAATTTTTAATAGAAAATTTTTGGACATTAAAATTTTTATAGAAAATGTTTTGATATTAAAATTTTTATAGAAAGAAAATTATTTGATATTAAAATTGATAGAAAATTTTTGAACATTAAAATTTTTAAAGAAAATTTTTTATTATTAAAATTATAATAAAAAATTTTTTTAAGGAAAATTTTTCGAGATTAAATTTGTCATAGAAAATTTTTCGATATTAAATTTTTCATATAAAATTTTTTGATAAAAGTTTTAAACTTTTATAGAAAATTTTTCGATATTAAAATTTTAATAAAAAATTTTTCGATTTTAAATTTTTTATAAAAATTTTTTGATATTAAAAGTTTACTAGAAAATTTTTTTTAATTATAATTTTTATAGAAAATTTTTGATATTAAAATTTTAATAGAAAATGTTTCGATATTAAAATGCTAATGGAAAATTTTTCAATATTAAAATATTGATATTAAAATATTTATAGAAAAGATTGAAAATTTTTCATTATTAAAAATTTTATAAGACAATTTTTCGATTTCAAAATTTTCAAAAAAAATTTTTTCGATATTAACATTTCGATATTAAAATTTTTATAGAAAATTTTTCGATATTAAAATTTTTATAGAAAATTTTTCTATATTAAAATTTTTATAGAAAATTTTTTGATATTAAAATTTGAATAGAAAATTTTCGGTATAAAATTTTCAATATTAAAATTTTAATAAAAAATTTTTTGATATTAAAATTTTTATAGAAAAATTTTCGATATTAAAATATTTTTAGAAATTTTCTGTATTAAAATTTTTATAGAAAATTTTGCGATATTAAAATTTTTATAAAAAAATTTTATACATTAAAATTTTTAAAGCAAATTTTTCCATATTAAAAACTTTATAGAAAAATTTTCGATATTAAATTTTTTATAAAAAAATGTTTCGGTATTAAAATTTTTATAGAAAATTTTTTGATATTAAAATTTGTAAAGAAAATTTTTCCATATTAAAATTTTAATAGAAAATTTTTCGATATTAAAGTTTTTATGGAAAATTTTTCGATATTAAAATTTAAATAGAAAATTTTTTGATATTAAAATATTTATAGAAGATTTTTCGATTTTAAAATATTATTAAAAAATTTTTTGACATTGAAATTTTTGAAGAAAATTTTTTATTATTAAAATTTTAATAGACAATTATTCGATTTCAAAATTTTCATAAAAACAAAAAATTTATATTACAATTTTAATTGAAAATATTTCAATATTAAAATTATTATTTTTGATATTTTTTAGAAAAATTTTCGATTTTAAAATTTTTTTAGAAAATTTTTCGATATCAAAATTATTATAGAAAATTTTTCGATATTAAAATTTGTATAGAAAAATTTTCGATATTAAATTTTTCATAGAAAGTTTTTCAATATTATATTTTTCATTTGGGGAAATATTATTTACAATATTTTTTGATCACTAAATTTTATTGACAAATGTTTTATTGCTCCGTTTTCTGTTTCTGCTGTTCGTGTGACATTTTATTAAAAACTTTAATATTCAGTAAATAACAAATTGTGGTAATAGAAAGTGACAACTGTATTTTATTCTATTATCTGTCGCCGGAAATTAGTTGTGCAAATACAATTTATATGTTTTGTCACAATTGCCTAATAATTGTTATAATTTTGTACTCAAAACTGAAAGGTTTCGTTTTCATATAATAATTTAATAAAGACACAAATTAATATGTATTCAAAAATTTTATAGCAACTTTTACTTCTTATAAAACTTGTAAAATTTGTGTGGTTATTTCTTTGTTATTAAAAAAAACTACATACTTTTAAATCATTTATCAGTTTTCAATAATATATGAAAAACTTGTAAATTATTAACAAATATTGTCAAGAATAATAAGTATACTTTCAAGGTTATTTACTTTCAAAAAGTGGTGTATATCTTAAGGCTGAGAAATAATGTTAATTTAAAACGGAATAACTAAATGTTGCTTTAGGTTAAATTATATATTTTAATACAAATGAAATATAAAATTTTATTTAACTTCTCTTTTTAATATCGTTAATTGTTCAAATAATAAAAACTATGATTTAAATTATTAATTTTATAACAAATAATTATCATACTTTTTAAATTTTGAACTTTCAAAAAGTGGGGTATATTTTAAGGATGGGAACCAAAGTGTGTTTTAGGAATTACTTTGCTATCATGAAGTTATTCGATCTAATAAGAATACAACTTTTCCATAAGGCTTAAGATTTAAATTAAAATGTAACATAAAGAGTTTTTCAATATATTTATTTATATAATGTGTATTACTAAGTTTTTGAAACTCTTTTGTTTCTATATATTTTATAATGCCATTAAGTTTTCAAAAAAAAATGGACTTCGTTACTGAAAATAATTACAATAAAATTTATGATAACTGCATTGTTGGCCATCTAATTAGAAATGCACAAAAATATAAAATTTAAATTTTTGTTACAAATTTACCCGCTTATGTATAAACAAAAAATAAAGTTATGACAAACTTATAAATCAAAATTTCCATACAAAAAGCCTTTGATAATTTAGTTAGTTTAGAAGATAAAAGTTCACTTACGTAAGTTACTTACTTAAGTAAGTTTTTACTGTAAGAAAAAATACAATAATAGTTTTGAGTAATTATACTACACCCCCTCAGGTAGAAAGGTTATTTGCTCTGGGCCAAATTACCGCATTCGATATCGATCGAAATCTTAGATATTTTCAAAACATTTGTATAGCATACTTCAAGGATAATCCAAATTATATAAAAGATGCTCAGTTTACTTTTTTTTTGTAGTTATAAGGCAAAAGATGACCAATAGTAAAAGAGCTATGTTAGTATATGTTTTTAAAAACGAATCAAAATGGATACCAAATTTCAACAAACCTTTTGCATCGAAGTAACTTTGAACATCCCTAAAGTATACTTCACAATATTTTCTTAAAAGTCTGAGTTTTCGATCAATATCAAATGCGATAATTTGGTCCCTGATGATTTATTATGGTTTTCTATTAGAATACCAATTTGTGATGCTCCAAAAATATTGTCTTGCATACCTTTAGGATGTTCGAAAAAAAGTTTCTATAAACTCGTTTTCAGCAAAAAATCAACATTATAGGCAGGGCTGCCAGAAAATTTTCGTGAAAATCGGCAGATTTCAGAAATCGGCAAAAAAAAAACGGAATTGTCTAAAATATATCACTAATATAGCCAAATATCAAACAAAAGTTCCTTGAAAAATTTTTTATAGAACCAATTTCATATTAAAAATGCCTCGTAAAATTTGTAAAAAAAAATTTTAAATGGAAAATTATTAAATTTTAAAAATAATTTTTTACAAAAAAATATATAATTTCGATAGAAATAACTTTAAATGGAAAAGTTCACCACAGAAATAATTTTTAAATTTTAAATATCATTTTTTAACCAATAAATTGTCATATGTGTTAAAAACCTGTTAAACTTTGAAGTTAAGTTTTTTTATCTCAATAATCGCCAAAATCTAGCCAAAATCTGCAAAACGAAACTTTACTACTTTTCAGGCTAAAACCCGCCAAAATGACGATAAAGCGGCAAATCTGGCAGGCCCGATTATACCCACGGGTCGACGCAAAGAGAACAGAACAAAAAAATGGTTGTCAGAGTTGCCGTTTTTTTATACTTTTAACAAAAATAGGTATTTTTTTTCAATGTGTAATTCTACTGAAAATTTTTTTATCAAAAATTTTTATACTAAAATTTTTTTTCAACATTTTTTCTACTGTAAAATTTTTTATCAAAAATTTTTCTACTGAAAATATGTTTATCAAAACTTTTTCAATAGAAAATTTTTTTATCAAAAATTTCTCCATAGAAAATTTTTTTATCAAATATTTTTCTATAGAAAATTTTTTTGTCAAAAATTTTTCTATAGAAATTTTTTTTATCAAAAATCGCCAAAATGACGATAAATCTGGAACAGAGAACAGAACAAAAAATAGTCGTCAGAGTTGCCGTTTTTTATACTTTTAACAGAAATAAGTATTTTTTCAATGTGTAATTATTAACGTTTTAAAAAGAAAAAGTTTTCTACTCCATTTTTTTAAATATTTTTATCAAAAATTTTTCTATAGAAAATTTTTTTATCAAAAATTTTTCTATAGAAAATTTTTTTTATCAAAAATTTTTCTATAGAAAATTTTTTTATCAAAAATTTTTCTATAGACAATTTTTTTATCAAAAATTTTTCTAAAGAAAATTTTTTTTATCAAAAATTTTTCTATAGAACATTTTTTTATCAAAAATATTTCTATAAAAAATTTTTTTATCAAAAATTTTTCTATTAAAAAGTTTTTATCAAAAATTTTTCAACTGAAAATTTTTTATCAAAAATATTTCTACTGAAAATTTTTTTTATCAAAAATTTTTTATAGAAAATTTTTTTATCAAAAATTTCTCTATAAAAATTTTTTTTTATCAAAAATTTTTCTACTGAAAATTTTGCTATCAAAAATTTTTTTATCAAAAATTTTTCTACTGAAAATTTTTTTATCAAAAATTTTTCTACTGAAAATTTTTTTATCAAAAATTTTTCTATAGAAAATTTTTTTATTAAAAATTTTTCTATAGAAAATTTTTTTATCAAAAATTTTTCTATAGAAAATTTTTTTTATTAAAAATTTTTCCATAGAAAATTTTTTTATCAAAAATTTTTCTGTAGAAATTTTTTTTTTTATCAAAAATTTGCCTATAGAAAATTTCTTTATCAAAAATTTTTCTATAGAAACTTTTTTTATGAAAATTTTTCTATAGTAATTTTTTTTATCAAAAAATTTTCTATAGAAAATTTTTTTTATCAAAAATTTTCTTACAAAAATTTTTCTATAGAAAAATTTTTTTATCAAAAATTTTTCTGTAGAAAATTTTTTTTATTAAAAATTTTTCTATGAAAAATTTTTTATCAAAAATATTTCTATAGAAAATTTTTTTATCAAAAATTTTTCTATAGATGATTTGAATTTTTTTTTTTTAATTCAAATATTTTTATCGATAATTTAACAAAAATATTTTATTGAAAAATTTTCCATAAAATATAATTTTTATCGAACAATTTTCCAAAGAAAAATATTTTTATTAAAAATTTTTCTATAAAAAAATTTTTGGATTGAAAATATTTAAAAAATATAAAAATCTAAAATTGTTTAATATTAGAATTTATTTCTGTTTTGAAAAATATTCCCAATATTTAAACAACTATTCCCAAGGTTTACGAAAATTAAAAAAAAATCATCGGCTTCTGGTGGTATGGGCTGCCTACTCTTGTTTATAATACAAATTTGTGATGCTCTAAAAAGTATTGCATACCTTAAGGATGTTCGAAATAAAAAGTTTCTACTAAACCTATTTTTAACAAAACTAAACATTTTGGGCTTTTGATAAGGCTTAAATGTAAAGCATCTTGATAACAATAATAATAATAATGTTGTAAAATCGACATTTATAAATTTGTATGTAAGACATATTAAAAAATATATATTTTTTTTTGCACGTTGGATAAGTTTTTTCTGTTATAGTTAATGCATATTTTATTCAGAACGCTCTCTTTCATTATGAAGAAATTTTGAAACACGATTCAAATAAGCGATATTTTGTATTTTTGTTTTAGTTTTCGAAATTCGTAGGATAATTGGTATTTCAAAGTACCTGTTATAAGAAGGCAGGAATAAATAAAAATTTGAAAAAATTTCATTTTAGTTTTTGTTAAGCTAAAACTAAATTTTTAGCTTTTCGAGGAAATAACAATTAAATATAGACAGACACTTTTGCACTTTAATATATTTAGTTTCCGTAAAATTAACAATTAGTCTTCATAAATGTCTAAAATGCAACTGATTTGAGGTGATTAAAATTTTGCGATTTTGAATGAAAACTCATTCTGGCCATACAATTCTAATCAAATGAAATCAAATCTTATCTTGAAATATCAGCTTTCTATATACATATATTTCATAGATATCGGCATAATTTTTCTAACTGTTTTAATGGATTATATGTATCTGGAGTATTGATTATATTAACATTAACAATTTTTTCGTATTTATTTTACTTCTACTAAATTTCTTATCTTTTCTTGTTTCTACCAAAAAAAAAAAAAGCAATAATTCAGGTGGTCGTGCAGGTGTAGCAGAATGTCACAAAATTTTAAGTTAAGCGTATGACTACAAGTACTAGAAGTTGATGTAGATACTATTAATACTTATATTTTTATAAATTTTTATTCATTGAACACCTGTCCAATTTCTCATCCAATAAAATCATAAAACAGTTATGACTGTAAACAGATATAACAACAATAAAAATCGTTAGATACTTTGTTTTCTTTATTAGCTTGTAATTTTTTTAATTTAGTTACATTTCAGTTAAATGTTTTACGATGAAAAGGAATAAAAACGTGTAAAATACAAGAAAAAAACAGAAGTCTACTTTCATTTACTTTTCAAATCTGTTCTAAGATATCAGTTTTTTAAAGAAATCAGAAGGAAATAAACAATTTTTTACTACTCTAAAATTTTCGGTTTTGGCACCCAAATAAACCATTAGAAATGTTTTTCTTTGTTGTATTTCCTAAAGAAAACAAGTAAGAAATTGCTATAGTCGGTTAAGTCCGATCATACGATACCCTTCACCACTAAGGTCAAAAGTGTTATTTTTCCTGTATAAAAACAAATATTTACTAAATTTTGCCATCATACAAACATTCTCTCAAAACATATATATTTAAGCTGCTTCCGACATTTGGACTTATATGAGAGCTAGGGTCAAATGTGAACCGATTATCTCGAAATTTTTCAAATTTATTACAGTTGTTACAAAAACTATGTATGCAAAAATAAACTTAAAATTCCCATTATCTTCAGATTTACCAGCGTTTTAGTGATTTTTGTCTCATTTAGTGCGTTTTTAAAGAAAAGTTTGTACGGGAGCTATGGTCAAATGTAGACCTATTTTAACGAAATTTGGTACAGTTTAGGATTTAGGTTTACATAAGCAGTATTTGATTTAAATTTCGTGAAAAAATATTGATATTTGTGGCCAATATATCAATTCCGGGAAGTGGGACCTATGGGAGGTACCATAAATAATGGACCGATTTTGACGAATTTCAATTTTCCATGGTGCCATTATCAAAAAAATGATCTGTACCAAATTTCATCAAATTATCTTTAGAATTACGACCTGTAGTTTGATTACAAGGTTTACATGGGGGTCCAGCCAGCCAGCCAGACGGACGGAGGGACGGACATCGCTAAATCGACTCAGAATGTGATTCTAAGCCTATTGGTATACTAAAAGGTGGGTCTAAGACAAATATTTCCATGCGTTACATACATCAGCACAAACTTATAATACCCTTTCCACCTATGGTGGTGAAGGGTATAAAAATAGAATATGAACAATTAAACACTTTTGAAACTAAATTTTGGTACTTTTTAATATTTTGGATGTTGTCTAGGATAAGAACTTGAACTTAGCATTGACAATTTGCCAGCTAATTAAGGATTATATTGAAAAACCCTTTGTTTATAAAATAGACTTTTGTTTATTTTAATCTTTTTTGAAATCTCTTTATCGCGCTTCTGTCTTTAGTCGCCAAAAAGAAAGCAACGATGAAAGTGTGGATATAAATAAAAGAGAAACTGAAAAATGTTGTGTGTTTCTGTTCAGATGCTTATCTTTGCTAAATGTTGATATTTGTATAACCACTATAATTCGCGTTTATTTTGCTTCGCAAATAAGGTATAATGCATGATTTTCGATCTATTTAGAATGAGGATCAGCGTTACCGTTATGCGACTAAAGTCGCAATTTGCGACTATTTAGGTGGCCTGAGACGCAACCTGCGACTTTTCTTCCATGGCCCTTTTTTGCTACTTTTTCGAGTTTTGTGCGACTTTTGACACCTTTTTAGAAAATTATTTAAAATTTATATTTTTATCACATATTCAATATCTTAACTAAAATTCCCTAAAATTATTGTAACTTAAGTATAAATGTCATCACTTTGGTCTCAGTTTGCTATCTAAAACCATTAAAAGCAATATATAATTTTTTGCACGATTTTCAAAATCTTCATACAATAATAGCAAAAAATGATTTTTTGGTGCGCTTTTGCTTTTAGATGTTAAATGGCAAAAACTCAGTTAACGAGGTAGTTTCTAATTTTTATACATATTTGTCATATGTTATACCAATATAGAGCACATAAATGATATATATCAAACGATGCACAACTGATCTACCAATCCTTATCCATATTTTAGGAATTCATTGAGGGGGCCGAAAAATATGCGAAAAAAATTTAAAAGTGGAGAAAACGTGCTTAAATTTTGGCAGAAATTAAGTAGTATTTGAAGTGACGAAATAAAAATTTAAAGGGCAATGGATTCATCCCCCAAGTATGGTGTCTATTTCATAAAATTACGACTGGGTCCAAATGAAACGAAAAAAGAAGAGTTTTTTACGTTTTTGAAATTTGCATGACAATTACGCTAAGAAGTGCAAACTTGCGCCACTAAGATTTTGTGTTCAATATACCTGTAGACTTAGGAGTTCAAATCTGTAATTAGATTTTCCGAACACCTAAGAGTATAAAAATTATTCGAGTTGAAAGTCGGTTTTACAGGAATTAAAACTGTTTGATTTTTGCCTATATATAATATTTTTTCAAGTATGAATTGTTTTGTAGTCTTTTGTTCATTGTTTAAGTAAAAATGATATAAAAAAAGTGTGCGACTTTTTTTATTGAAAGTGACTTTTTGTGCGACTTTTTTTCAAATTTGTCAGCGGTAACGCTGATGAGGATACCCCTTCCTAACCAACAAACGAAACGCGTCGGAAAGATTGTACTCACCAAGATTTTTTTTGTTCGAATTTTATGACTTTTTCAACGGAATATTATGACACTAGGTCTAAAAGTTTAGTTCTAAAAATTTGAGCCAAATCGGACAACGTTCTATGGGCGCCCATCGGGTCCAAAGTTTATGAGCCCATTTGTATGGGTTATTTTTTTTTTTTTGTTTTTGAGAAATATCAACCAAAAATAAACAATTTTTACAAGAAAAAAAAACAAAAATACATGAGTTATTCCATTTTCCCCTGAAAATTCATGTCCCTGAAAACGCGACTGAAGATATGCACCAAAATTAATTTTTGTAAATTAAGAAATTACAAAGTTAGACATGATTAATCATTAATTCGCTTGTAGTGATCAAAACAAATTTGATTAAGGAAAGCCTTACATAGCGAATGTTTTCTATAGGAAAGCTTTCGATAGCGAGTGCTTTCTGCAAGAGTTCTTTCGCTATTAAAAGTTTTCTACAGGAAAGCTTTCGATATTGTTTCTATTACAAATATTTCAATATTGAAAGTTTGACTTGGAATAATTTCTATATGAAATCTTTCGTTATTAAAAGTTGTATGAGGGAAATCAAAAGTTTTCTATAGAAAATCTTTCCTTTCGAAACCGAAAGATTTATATAGAAAATCTTAAGATATTGGAATTTTTATATTAGAAAACTCTTAATATGAAATGCTTTTAGTAGAAAGCTAAGTAGACGACAAAAGTTTTATATATCTTTTGATACCAAAAGTTTTCTACGGAAAATATTTCAATATCAACAGTTTATTATAGAAAACCTTTCAACATCGAATGTTTTCAATAGAATTTTCTTTTTCGGAAAGCTTTCAACATGGAATGTTGAAAGTTTTTTACATCAAAAGTTACATATAGGAAACCTTTGATATTGAAAGTTTTTTATAGGAAAGTTTTATATTAGAAATCTTTTGATATTGAATGTTTATAATAGGAATCCTCTTTCAACATCGAAAGTTTTATATAGGAATTTTTAATACAAACAGTTTTTTAGAAAGCTTTAGATATTAAAGTCATCTATAGGTCATCTATATGTATATAAATAAAAAGCTTTCTATCTAAAATATTTTGACGACAAATGTTTCATTTAAGAAATCTTTCGATTTCGAAAGTTTATTATAGAAAACCTTTCAACATCGAAAGTTTTATATAAGAAAACTTCAGGTAAATAATGAAAGTTTTTTATTGGAAAGCTTTTGATGTGAAATGTTTTTAGTTTAAAGTTTTATATTAAAAGTTACCTTATAGGAAACCTTTTAATATTGAAAGTTTTCTATACGAAAAATGTTGCCGACAAAAGTTAAATATATAAAATCATTAACATACATCCAACCGAAAGCTTTAATTTGTTTTTTAAAACGACACATAATTTGGCGAGATAGGGCTTTTAAAAAACATATTTTGTTAGGAATAAGTTAGGGCTTTTTAGCAAATTTTGATAAAATTGCCTTAAATTTTTGTGAGGAGGTGTATTTGCGTTAAATGTAATGAATAACAAAAAATCAATTTCGAAATAGATGTGAGTTAGGGCCTTTCTACATGAGACCAACGATATGTTTTTTCTGGTTTTAGAGTTATAGCAATAAAAACAAAACAACAAAGTTGCAACATCAAAAAATTTGTATTTTTCTTAAAATATATATTTATAATTCCCCGACAACATTCTAATTGGAACAAGAGGTACTTCTCTCAGACAATGACCTGCATCCGATTCTATTTTTAGGCTCATTGAAAGGGACCCTCGTTTTAACTCCTGCTCCGAACGGCAAATGCATTAGTTATAGAAGTTTTACATTGCCTAATACTCAATAACCAGTGGATAGCTGAGTTATGAGGCTTTTTTTGGAAAATTTATTTTTTCAAGTGGGATTGAACTTGAGACCTCTGGTATGCTAGGCGGATGACTAACCTGCTATACCACGGCGTTTCACAAATTTGCTTGTATCTTTATTAAATTTGTCACAAGCAAGAAATATCTATATCTATAAAAAAATGTCCGCGTCTGTTTGTATATTGTTTGTTGGGAAGGATCTCCGAAACTAGCGGAACGATTTTTCTAAAATTTTGACAGTGTAGTGGCCGGTGGTGACTATATGCTAAATTTTTTTTTTTGAAATCTCATAAAATTGACAAATATAGCTGATAAGCGCTTTTCCCATTTTTTAATAGAATGATGTTCCCTACAAACAAAACTCGTATTGAAATGAAAACTGACGAGGTCATGTTCGAAGATTTTTAATATTTGGAAGAAGATCGGGACAGATTCCTCAAGAAGTAAGAAGCGTTTATCCAAAGCTTTTGCCTTTGGTTTGCAGTACATGCACTTTAAAACTGCTGCAAATCGCGTTCCAAATGATGAAGCATTGACTGACCCTGTATGTCGGCAAACAATGCAAGTATTTTTGTAAAAAAACAATTTAAAAAATAAAACTTATTTTTTGGGTCTTATTTCATTTTTTTGGGGATTATTTCATTGGGGTTTATTTCCTATTCTAACTTAATTTTAGTAAAAATTTTTAAAATGATTTCTAAAATTGGGTGTTATTTCGTTAAAATTAGGTATTATTTCGCCAAAAATTGGGTGTTTTTTCATATCTTATTTCCTAGAAGTTATTTCTTTTTTTGCTGCTAGTATAATTGGGGTTTATTTCATTTTCGTAATTGGGCGTTATTTCATTGGGGGTTATTTCATGTCGCCGATAATGAAGCCCGATTTTTCTAAAATTTGGACAGTATGTTAAGGTGTGACTGGTGGTTAAAATAGCCTAGACCTTTTCTGAAATCTCAAGTGGGCGTGACCCCTCCCATATAAGTCAGATTTTAAAAATTACAAATTGGATGATCAAACCGACCGATTTTTCTGAAATTTAGACAGTGAAATAAGGTGTGACCGGAGGTTAAAATAGCTAATTTTTTTAAAATCTTAAGTGGGCGTGACCCCTCCCATATAAGTCAAATATTAAAAATGACAAATATGAATGATAACATGAAAACGATTTAACCCAATTAATTTAAGTTTTAAATGTGAATATTTTCATACTATAGGATAGTATTTTCGCTGTTTGATTTTTTTGGAATCGACCAACGACTGGACCAATGAAGACATTTTTTCTTTATAATTTTTTTTTTTTTAGTCCAAGTTAGGATTATACATTAAGAAAAATTTACCATGCCCACCTTTATGACCTGTTTTTTTAATATATCTAATATTAATAATTCCTATATATCAACTCGCTCTGTTTGAAATTCTGGCCAATGAATTTTGTAAAAAACATCTTTAGCCGAATTCCAATTTTTCATTTATGCGACAAAAGTTTTCCTATTTCCTGGTAATCTGAAATCTTCGGTTAGCTTAATCCCACATATGAAATATTGGAACAATCTGAATACTTTGTTTTTTTTTATAACTCAAAAGAGTCAGCACAACAAAATTTACAAAGATATCACAACGATTTCAGGTAGTGGTACAGAATGGGTTAAAGCGACTTAAATAAGATTTTATTAATTATTATATTCTATCTATAAAATCTTGTATTTTTTAAATCAACCAATTGAAAAGAAAAATTAAACCGTTTTTACAATCAGAAGACCATGGCCAATAATAAAAAGTACCTGGTTGACCGAGCCTTGCTCGGAGCTTTATGATAAGCATTTTGAGGCAATTTTTAAAATTTTTATATATTTTATTTTATAAAGTAGTAAAATAAATTTAGAGAAAATACATTGTACAAATATTCAGTTAATTTTGAATTATTTTATTTATTTTGTCCGATCAAGACATAGTTTTCATAGTTTGCAGTTTAACTCATTTTGAAAAATTTTGGAAATTGGTCATACCAACAGAAAACTCGTGCGCAACAACTTTGCTAAATGTTATAGCTTGATCAAATGCACAGTTTACGATTTAATTAGTTTTGAGTAATTTTCAGTGGCGCCACCTATCGAACTTTGGTCATTTCCATTAATAAACCTTCGTCGGCTTATCCGCAACAACTTTGCTAAAGATTATAGCATGATTAAATGTACAGCTTACGATTAAATTGACTTTGAGTAATTTTCAGTAGCGCCACCTGTCGGAAATTATTCATTACCAAATAAAAAGCCTTCGCCGGCTCATGCTCTTCATCTTAACTTTGCTAAAGATCATAGCATGATCAAATGTACAGTTTACGATTTAATTAATTTTTAGTAATTTTCAGTGGCGCCACCTAACGGAAATTAGTCTTACCAACTTTATTTGGTACTTCTTTGGTACCAATTGAATTCGGTACATTTTATTAAAACGCAGTTAACATAATTCTTATTCATATTACTTTTTGAGATGTTAAGTTATCATGTTATCCTTTCTTAACCCATTTTGGCCCCAATATCAAAAAAGTACCAAATACGTGTTCAATATTTCTTTCACATCTATTGACTGCAGTACAAAGTTCCTTTCAATATTCTTTGGTTTAAAAAATAAGAGTGGGTTAAAAAGTACCAAAAGAAACTATTTTCACCCTTTTTTACCCCCTATCAGGCATAGTTTCAAAAAAGTACCAAACACCTGTCCGCTTATTTTCATAGCTGTTTAAAACGTAATTTTTATTTTGTTTCTATACCTATTACTTTAGGAGATATAACGTTTTCGATTTTTTCCTTTTTTTACCCGTTTTTACCCTCGACCTATACATCAGAAAAGGTACACTGTCAAAATTTTATCAAAATCGTTAGAGCCGTTTTCGAGATAGCCATTATATATATATATATTCAATTATTGCTAGTTTAAGAATATAAGATAAGACATAGTAGTGATAAAACTTAATGCAAAAAGTTGAATTTTGTTGACTAGTGTAATTTAAAACAAAAAAATACTAGAAAAGCCATTTCAACTGATTATGAATACCTCTAATTTATTGTCATAAATAATTCTATTACTAAATATTAAATGGAATAATTTATAAATTATAATTAAATAAATTTTGTGGTATACTTCAAGGCTGCATATAATTAAAAACTTGTGTAAAGAATCGGAATAAAATTTTAAATTTTTGGTTAATAAAAATTTCTTTTAAAGTGACATGTAGTGACATACTATTAAATATGTGTATATCAAATAAATGTACGAGGGCTGTTAGATAAATTTGGGAATTTAAAAATTAAAATGGAATTTATATTTTCTTATATTATATCTGTGGCTTGATGCTAAAAGGGCCAATGTCAAAAAAAATAGTTTTGAGAAAATTTGATTTAAAGTTTTTATTTTCCATATATATTCAGAAAAACTCTTGAAAATCTGTTCTGAGTTAGAGATTAGCTGTTGGAGCCAAAAGAGGGTAAAGAAGGGAACCTAATACAATGATTAACTCAAAAGTGCAAAAAAATGACGTTGGCCCTATTTGAGGATATCCTTAGATAGATAGATATTCTTAATATCGAAAATATTATAATTTTTGGCCCAGCCTAATGTAGATACACATTTTTTTTTACATTGACCATTTACACATGTAAATATGTAATTGTATGTAAACAAAGAAAAAAGACTTTGTTGGGTATGCATGACTTGGATGACTACTGTTTTTATTAATGTTAATACACGCGATATTTATTAGTTGTTTTAACATTTTTTATTGACTCTAACTTTTAGCGCAGAAAATAAAATTGAGTCCTCCGTCAGTCGCACTGCAATGACAATAAATGTTTTTTCCGTTGTTGATAGGAGTTATTTGCATATGTGAACCCCCTACTTACGAATATACAATTACATTAACATATTGTGTTTACATATACCTACACTTGGCCATATGTACATACAAATGAACATGTAAATATATATTCATATGTACATAAATATATTCTTAGTGTTAGTATTTATTTACCCACGTTTACTACTTTTACAAAACACATTCATGTAAATATGTAAATCCCAGAGTAAATGTATGTAAATGTTTTTGTACAAAAAAAAGCAAATTTATTCCTGACATAGTTTAACAACAATAACAAAATCATTAATAAATATAAGCATTTTGTGACAGTTGGTCAAAATTATTTTAAAAATAAAATAAATTTTTACTTTTCGTGTTCGTTTGTTAACTTTTTGATTTAAAATTCGATTTTTCTAAATTATTGTAATAACTGGTTGTAAAGTATTAATTTAATTAATATTTATTTGTATACTTTGCAAATGTTTTAAGGGTTAAATGATGAAGTTTGCTTTTAAATTGAGGATTCATTTAACTTTTAATGATAAGTTATGAAAAAATGGGTGTTTTCTGAATCGTCAATTCGGATCATGATAAAATTTAAACATTTAACAAAAACATACTTTTTGCATGTTATTTGCAAAACATGTGATTTTATGTTTTTAAATGGACATTTAAAAGTTTTTCTATAAAAATACGTAGTAAAATTTTGAAAATGTTCCTATAAATGAAGCCAATTTTTTAAAATTTTACTATTGTTTTAGAAAAATTTTTAAAATTTTACTATTTTTATAGGAAAATTTTCAAAATTTTACTATTTTTATAGTAAAATTTTCAAAATTTTACTATTTTTATAGTAAAATTTTCAAAATTTTACTATTTTTATAGGAAAATTTTAATAATTTATAGAAAAATTTTCAAAATTTTACTATTTTTATAGGAAAATTTTAATAATTTTTCTATAAAAATAGTAAAATCTTCAAAATTTCACTATTTTTATAGGAAAATTTTAAAAATTTTACTATTTTTATATTAAAATTTTAGAAATTTTACTATTTTTATAGGAAAACTTTACTATTTTTATAGTAAAATTTTCAAAATTTTACTATTTTTATAGTAAAATTTTCAAAATTTTACTATTTTTACAGTAAAATTTTCAAAATTTTACTATTTTTATAGTAAAATTTTCAAAATTTTACTATTTTTATAGTAAAATTTTCAAAATTTTACTATTTTTATAGTAAAATTTTCAAAATTTTACTATTTTTATAGTAAAATTTTCAAAATTTTACTATTTTTATAGTAAAATTTTCAAAATTTTACTATTTTTATAGGAAAATTTTAATAATTTATAGGAAAATTTTCAAAATTTTACTATTTTTATAGAAAATTTTAATAATTTTTCAATAAAAATAGTAAAATCTTCAAAATTTCATTATTTTTATAGGAAAATTTTAAAAATTTTACTATTTTTATATAAAAATTTTAAAAATTTTACTATTTTTATAGGAAAATTTTCAAAATTTTACTATTTTTATAGGAACATTTTAAAAATTTTACTATTTTTATAGGAAAATTTTTAAAATTTTACCATTTTTTTTAAGAAAATTTTCAAAATTTTACTATTTTTATAGGAACATTTTCAAAATTTTACTTTTTTTATAGGAACATTTTCAAAATTTTTCTATTTTTATAGGAAAATTTTTAAAATTTTGCTATTTTTATAGGAAAATTTTAAAAATTTTACTATTTTTATAGGAAGATTTTAAAAATTTTACTATTTTTATAGGAAAATTTAAAAAATGTTACTATTTTTATAAGAAAATTTTCAAAATTTTACTATTTTTATAGGAAAATTATCAAAATTTTACTATTTTTATAGGAAAATTTTCAAAATTTTTATATTTTCATAGGAAAATTTTGAAAATTTGTCTATAAAAATAGTAAAATTTTGAAAATTTTTCTATAAAAATAGTAAAATTTTGAAAATTTTCCTAAAAAAAATAAATAGTAAAGTTTTGAAAATTTTCCTAAAAAAATAAATAGCAAAATTTTGAAAATGTTCCTATAAAAATAAATAGTAAAATTTTGAAAAATTTCCTATAAAAATAAATAGTAATATTTTGAAAATTTTCCTATAAAAATAGTAAAATTTTAAAAAATTTTCAAAAAAAAAAGTAAAATTTTGAAAATTTTCCTATAAAAATAGTAAAGTTTTCCTATAAAAATAGTAAAATTTTCCTATAAAAGTAAAAAAAAATTTTGAAAATTTTCCTATAAAAATAGTAAAATTTTAAAACATTTTCTAATAAAAATAGTAAAATTTTGAAAATTTTTCTATAAAAATAGTAAAATTTTAATATAAATATAGTAAAATTTTGAAAATTTTCCTATAAAAATAGTTGAATTTTGAAAATGTTCCTATAAAAACAGTAACATTTTAAAAATATTCCTATAAAATTTTGAAAAAATTTCAAAATTTTTTCTAAAAAATAGTAAATTTTTGAAAATTTTCTTATAAAAATAGAAAAATTTTTCTATAAAAATAGTAAAATTTTAAAATTTTGAAAATTTTCCTATAAAAACAGTAAAATTTTGAAAATTCTCCCATAAAAGTAGTAAAATTTTGAAAATTTTCCAATAAAAATAGTAGAATTTTGAAAATTTTCCTATAAAAATAGTAAAATTTTGAAAACTTTCCTATAAAAATAGTAAAATTTTGAAAATTTTCCATTAAGATAGTAAAAAAAATTTCTAAAGAAACAATTTTATACCAAAAATATTTCTATAGAAAAAATTTTATAGCAAAAATTTTCCCATAGAAAAATTTTTATACCAAAAAATTTTGTATAGAAAACTTTTAATTCCGAAAAAATCTTTTTATAGAAAAAATTGCATATCAAAAATATTTCTATAGAAAAAATGTATATCGAAAATTATTCTATAGAAAACATTTTAAACCAAAAATTTTTCCATAAAAAATTTTGATACGAAAAAAAATGTGTATAGAAAAAATTTGAAGCCGAAAAATATTTTCTATAAAAAAAATTTAAAACCAAAAATTTTTCAATAGCGAAAGTTGTATTCCGAAAATTATTCTATAGAAAAAATTGTATACCAAAAATTTTTTTATAGAAAAATTTTGATATGTACCAACAAATTTTATATAGAAAATTTTTGATACCGAAAAAATATATTTAATGAAAAAAATTTATATAAAAAATATTTCTATAGAACAAAATGTATACCTAAATTTATTGTATAGAAAAAAAATTTAAACCAAAAATTTTTGATACGAAAAAAATTTGTATAGAAAAATTTTGAAGCCGAAAAAGATTTTCTATAGAAAAAATTTAAAAACAAAAATTTTTCTATACCAAAAGATGTATTCCGAAAATTATTCTATAGAAAAAAATTATATACCAAAAATTTTTTCATAGAAAAATTTTGATACCAAAATATTTTGTATAGAAAATTTTTGTTACCGAAAAAATCTTTTTATAGAAAAAATTTTATATCAAACATATTTCTATAAAAAAAATGTATATCGAAAATTATTCTATAGAAAAAATTTTAAACCAAAAATTTTTCCATAAAAAATTTTGATACGAAAAAAAATTTGTATAGAAAAATTTTGAAGCCGAAAAATATTTTCTATAAAAAAAATTTAAAACCAAAAATTTTTCTATAGCGAAAGTTGTATTCCGAAAATTATTCTATAGAAAAAATTGTATACCAAAAATTTTTTTATAATAAAATTTTGATATGTACCAACAAATTTTATATAGAAAATTTTTGATACCGAAGAAATATATTTAATGAAAAAATTTTATATCAAAAATATTTCTATAGAAAAAAATGTATACCTAAATTTATTGTATAGAAAAAAAATTTAAACCAAAAATTTTGATACGAAAAAAAATTTGTATAGAAAAATTTTGAAGCCGAAAAATGTTTTCTATAGAAAAAAATGTAAAACCAAAAATTCTTCTATAGCAAAAGCTGTATTTCGAAAATTATTCTATAGAAAAAGTTGTATACCAAAAATTTATTCATAGAAAAATTTTGATACCAAAAAATTTTGAAAATTTTTTTTATATATCAAAAATATTTCTATAGAAAAAATTGTATACCAAAAGTTGTTCTATAGAAAAAATTGATTAATTACTTTCAACGAAAAAATTTTATATCAAAAATTTTCCATAGATAAATTTTGATACCAAAAAATATTGTATAGAAAATTTTTGATACCGAAAAAATCTTTTTAAAGAAAAGATTTTATATTAAAAATATTTCCATAGAAAAAAGTGTATATCGAAAATTATTCTATAGAAAAAATTGTATACCAAAAATTTGTTCATAGAAACATTTTTTTATGTGCCAAAAAATTTTGTATAGAAAATTTTTGATACCGAAAAAATATATTTAATGAAAAAATTTGATATCAAAAATATTTCTATAGAAAAAAATGTATACCTAAAATGATTGTATAGAAAAAAAATTTAAACCAAAAATGTTTGATACGAAAAAAATTTTTATAAAAAAATTTTGAAAATTTTATTTATATATTAAAAATATTTCTATAGAAAAAATTGTATACCAAAAATTGTTCTATAGAAAAAATTGATTTATTACTTTCAATGAAAAAATTTTATACCAAAAAATTTTGATGTAGAAAATGTTTTTTCTTTAGAAAAAATTTTATACTAAAAACATTTCTACAGAAAAAAATTTATACCTAGAATGAATTGCAAAATCTATAACTTTGTTGACAATTGGTAGCCATTTAACCATGTAGGGTATTGTATAGTCAGAAATGACCTATTATATGATTAAAGATTAAAAATTTAAAAAATAGTTAACAAGTTTTACAACAACAAAAAACCTTCAGGGAACCGCTGTCTGCCATAAAAAAGTATGAACAAAAAAATAGGTCAACCCTCTAATTAATAAACGCCTAATTATTTGAACATACATAAGGACTTACATAAATAACCACACGCATCTACATTTAAGCCAAACAATAAATGCAATTAAACAATTAATTCAGGTGGGAAAGAAGTTGAGGCACACAAGGGGAAAAAAAGGGATCGATGGAAGTTATAGGGTTATGTCAAAATTACGAGAACTACTCGTAGTAGACTAGGAATAAACACCTGAAAGTATGAGTAACTATTTGTGGACATTAAACATTAAATTTAATTTAGTTGGACAGACAGACAACTTTTTATGTTTTACTCTTTAGAAATGAATAGATAGAATACTCGTGCATGGAAAACAGTGCATGACTAAAAGAATATAAACTCTTGAAAATCTTTATAAATAAAACTGTTAAATACATTTTTAATTAAGGGATTCATTTGACTTGTTTTGTTCTTAACTTTCAAAGTTAAACCGTTTAAATTGAAGAGAAAAATGATTCATGTTATTTATTATCATATAACAGTCATCTTATTATATTCTTATACGAGCAATAATTGTATGTATATATAGAATGGCTATCTCGAAAACGGCTCTAATTTGATTAAATTTGATTAAATTTGAACGGTGGGTACATTTTTTGATGTATAGGTCGAGTATGATAAGACTTTTGGATACTTTGCTTCTAAGGGGGTAAAAACGGGTAAAAGGAGGAAACATTATATCTCCAAAAGTACTAGGTATAGAAACAAAATTTAAATTATGTTTTGAACAACTATAAAAATAAGTAGACAGGTGTTTGGTACTTTTTTGAAACTATGTCAAATAGGGGGTAAAAAAGGGTAAAAATATTTTTTTTTTTACTATTTTTAACACACTCTTATCTTTTGAAACTAAGAATATGGAAATTAATTTTGTACTGAAATCAATAAATGTGAAAAAAATATTGAACACGTATTTGGTACTTTTTTGATTGCGTCGGCCAAAATGGGTAAAAAAGGGATAAAATGTTAACTTATTATCTCATAAAGTATTACGAATAGGAACAAAAGGTTAACTGCGTTTTAATAAAATGTAGTTCAATTGGTACCAAGGAAGTACAAAATATACATATGAAACTTTTTTAAAATTAGGGGACAAAAAGGGGGAAAATAGTATGTTTTAAACAAATCAATGTTTGTCTGTCTGTATGTATGTTCTTTATAGAATTGTAAACTACGCATTTGATCATGTTATGCTTTTTAGCGAAGTTGTTGCGCATGAGCAGACAAAGGTTTTAAAGTTGGTAAGACTAATTTTCGATAGATGGCGCCAATGAAAATTACTCAAAATGAATTAAATCGTAAACTGTGCATTTGATCATGCTGTGATTTTTAGAAAATTTGACGAAGAAATTCCGACAAGTGGCGCCACTGAAAATTACTCAAAATAAATTAAATCGTAAACTGTGCATTTAGTCAGGCTATAATCTTAGCAAAGTTGTTGGCATGAGTTTCTAAGTTAGTAATAGCAATTGTCAAAATAATCACTTTTTTACCTGGCGGCCATTTTGTCAGCTGTCAAGTGATTAATATTTAGTTTGGTTTGCCATTTCATCATGAACAGGTTGACAAAAGAACAACGCTTGCAAATCGTGCAAATTTATTTCGAAAATAATGGTTCAGTTCGCGAAGTTTACCGCAAGCTCCGTCCATTTTATGGTCGACATAATCGTCCATCAGAGCAATTAATTCGGTTAACCATGGATCGTTTTCGCACTACGTTTACTCTATGTGATAATACGCATCCGCAGCGACGTCGAACAGTGCGCACCGAAGAAACAATTGCCGCTGTAGAGCAAAGTGTTGAAGAGGACCCGAATGAATCGATTCGCCACCGTGCACAGCAATGTCCATCAACTTTATGGAAGATTTTGCGCAAAGATCTTGGCTTGCGACCTTTCAAGATCCAACTTGTGCAAGAATATTTTAAAGCCGCGAGACCATGCAATGCGTCGTGATTTTGGTGTATGGGCCGAAAATGAGATTGATCTCGATGCTGATTTTCATCGCAAAATTTTGTTCAGTGATGAGGCTCATTTTTGGTTGAATGGCTACGTCAACAAGCAAAATTGCCGCATTTGGAGTGAAGAGAATCCACATGAGACCCTTGAGACGCCATTACATCCACAAAAACTGACTGTTTGGTGTGCTCTATGGGCTGGTGGAGTCATTGGGCCATACTTCTTCCGAAATAATGCTGGAGAATCAGTTACCATAAATGGAGACCGGTATAGAGCCATGATAACCGACTATTTTGTTCCCCAATTGGATGGCATGAATGTGGATGAGTTGTGGTTCCAACAAGACGACGCTACATGCCACACAGCGCACGTCACAATTGATTTATTGAAGGAAACATTCGATGAGCCCATAATTTCGAGGAATGGACCTGTCAATTGGCCACCAAGATCGTGCGATTTGACACCACTGGAATATTTTCTTTGGGGATATGTGAAGTCGCTCGTCTACGCCAACAAACCAGAAACGTTAGGGGACTTGGAAGCCAACATTCGTGGCGTTATTGCCAACATACGGCCCCATATGCTCGAAAAAGTAGTTGAAAATTGGACCTGTAGAATTGGCTTTATTCGAGCCAGCCGCGGCGGCCACATGCCCGAAATCATATTTAAACATTAATGGCATAAAATTATTCTTCCAATAAAGCCAAATTGATGGACATTAAAACGATTTTCTTGTGTTTTATTTCAATTCGAAGTTCTATACCTCTAAAAAAAACACCCATTATATCTATATATATATAGAATGGCTACCTCGAAAACGGCTCTAACGATTTTGATAAAATTTGGGCAGTGGGTACCTTTTTTGATGTATAGGTCGAATAAGAAGGGACTTTTGGAACCTTTGCCTCTAAGAGGATAAAAACGGGTAAAAAGGGAAAAAAATCGAAAATGCTATATCTACTAAAATAATAGGCATTGAAATAAAATTTAAATTATGTTTTGAATAGCTGTTAAAATAAGCGGACAGGTGTTTGGTACTTTTTCAATCTATGCCCAATAGGGGTAAAAAGGGTGAAAATAGTTTTTTTGGTACCATTTTTAGGTCACTCTTATCTTTTGAACCAAACAATATAGAAAAGAATTTTGTAATGCAATCAATAAATGTGAGAAAAATATTGAACACGTGTTTGGTACTTTTTTGATTTCGGGGGCCAAAATGGGTAAAAAAGGGATAAAATGATAACACCTCATGAAGTAATATGAATAGTAACAATATGTTAACTTCGTTTTTATAAAAAACACCGACTTCAATTGGTACCAAGTGCCAAAAAATGCATATGTAACTTTTTAGAAATTAGGGGATAAAGGGGAAAAAAATTGTTAATGTTATAACTTTTTAATAAATTAATGTTTTTCTGTCTGTATGTCCTTTATAGAATAGTAAACTATGCATTTAAACATGTTTGCTCATGCAATGATCTTTAGCCAAAGTTGTTGCGCATGAGACGACAAATGTTTTTAAGTTGGTATCACTATCCGACAGGTGGCGCAACTGAAAATTACTCAAAATGAATTAAATCGTAAACTGTGCATTTGTGTCTTTAGCGAAGTTGTATATGATACTTAGCGAAGTTGTTTTAAATGAGCCGGCGAAGGTTTTTTACTTGGTATGAATAATTTCCAACAGGTGGCGCCACTGAAAATTACTCAAATTGAATTAAATCGTAAACTGTGCATTTGATCTTGCTATGATCTTTAACCAAAGTTGTTACCAATGAGACGACGAAGTTTTCTTAGTTGGCATGAACAATTTTCAATAGGTGGCGCCACTAAAAATTACTCAAAGTGAATTAAATCGTAAGCTGTACATTTGATTATGCAATGATCTTCATTAAAGTTGTTACACATGAGTCGACGAAGGTTTCTTAGTTATTATCAACAATTTGCGATAGGTGGCGCCACTGAAAAAAAATACTCCAAATTAATTAAATCGTATTTTGTGCATTTTATCAGGCTATGATCTTTAGCAAAGTTCTTGCGCATGAGTCGATGGAGGTTTCTAAGTCCGTATGACCAATTTCCGAAATATTAAACTATGCATTTTATCATGTGTTGATTGAACAAAATAAATAAAATTATTCAAAATTAATTGGATATTTGTGTACCGTATTTTCTCTTAATTTATTTTAATTGGTTAGCACTTTATAAAAACTTTAAAATTCGCCTCGAAATACTTATCATTAATCTCCGAGCAAGGCTCGGTCGCCCAGGTACTAACATAAAATATATAAAAACTTTAAAATTTTAAATGCTTATCATAAAGCACCGAGCAAGGCTCGTCCAACCAGGTACTGAACATTAAATATATATTTAAAATCACCCCAAAAATTATCTATAATTATCATTAAATTAAATACATATTTTTGCATATTGTAGTTATTATGTTTTGCTCACCTTTATTAAATCCCAATAAAATGTTGTTTTTGCTTAATCCTTTCTATTATGAAATGCTGTATTATCCTTAAAGTCTTTGTTGGTTTCTTCACACTTCAAATGTTTTTTGTTTTATTTTTAAAGTAATTTAATTTTAATATTGCAATTTATATGTATATTCTTTTTTAAGTTTTAAGTTTTCAGCTTTTACTCTGTTTTCATGTGATTTATTGCACGAGTATTTTTAACTTTTCTATAAACATTTTTCAGATTTGAATAAATTATCTTTATAAAGCACTAGAGAGTGTTTGCGAAAATATTCATATATTTAAAGTTTAAGAAAGTTTTATGCATTTGCTGATAGTTAACGTATGTTTTAACACTGGAAACGAAAATGTAACCTGAAATTTGTAATGTTTTTTTTTTTTTTTATACTGGTGGTTAAAAATATAGTTACAATGAGCTTTAGTTTGGATAATTTTGAAAAAAAAAAATAGTATCTATATAAATAAATTGTATTTAGATGTTTTTAATTACGAACTGACCACGTGTACGTATCAATAATACGATTTAATTTGATATTAACTAAATGAAGTATACGCCCCCCATACAAGGAGAAACTTATACGCTGGGATAGTAGACCGGCTCAAATATTATACAACTAATTCCTTTGATGCAAAGAAACCACATGGAAAGGATTTTTATAGGAGCTATTAACATTGGAACTTACATATGTAAGTCTAATGTCAATAAAACAATAAAGAGTGCTCTTAATAAAATTTGTAGTTGGATTTTCTTAAATAAAAATCAAACCTTTTAATATAAAAACTCTACAAAATACTCAAATATAATGACATATTATACAAAATCATTTAGCATTAAAATGTTTACTTAGTACTCGGGTTTTGCAAAATTATTCGGAAACCCTCCCATTAAAGATTTTACAGTTGCTTCTGATACCTTTTTGAAGCATGTATTCCACCTGCGCTTAAAATCGGACATGTTCTTGGAAATCTTTCCTGTGTTCTTCAATTCCTTTTTTACCAGAGCCCAATACCTTTCCACAGGCCGAAGTTCTGGACAGTTAGATGGATTGGCCTCTCGTGGTACAAAAATGACATTATTCTTTGAGTACCACTCAAGTGCCTTTTTTCCATAATGGCATGATGCCAAATCGGGCCAAAAAAATGTAGTCACTCTGTGCTCTCTTAAAAAGGGTAACAACCGTTTTTGTAGGCACTCCTTTATATAAATTTCTGTGTTTATTGTGCCAGATGCCACAAATACTTTACTTCTTTTGCCACACGAGAAACTTCTTAGGGAATTTTGTTTGTTTTTTTGTGCGAAACTCTTGCCGAACATTGCCCCTTTTATCAGCAACATAAAAATCTTGACCAGGAAGTTGAGAAAAGTCTGCCAGTACGTATGTTTCATCATCCATCACACAACAGGTGTATTTTTTTATAAAATCAGACTTCAATTTTTTCGCTCGTTTATTTGCTTCTAAGTTCTTTATAGCATTGCGATCTGGAACCTTTTGGACTTTGTATGTCTTCAGTCCAGCATAAGCTTTGACTCTATGTGCAAAATTCGTAGAACATTTCACCGTACGAGCTGGTTTTCTTAAAGAAGTGTTAGGCGCTCTTCGAAAGAGTCGCTCGACTTCTTTTGCCTTACCAATATCTGAAGGACCTTTTTTCCTCCCTGATCCAGGTTTTCTTTCAATGCTCAGGTTTTCCTTATACCGTCTGATGGCATTAGAAACCGTTCGAGGGTCAACTTTCAAATTTTTAGCTATTTTTTTTAAAGTCCATGACGGATTTTTTTGAAATGTTTTAATTATATTTTCACGAACTTTTTTTTCGCAGTCCATTTTGATTGAAATAACTATTGAAAATTAATAATTTCTATAGAAACTAACTTGATAGAAACTAACTTGATCAAAAAATAAATTATTTCTTGCACTATGGATAAATTTTGTCTAAAATAGTAAATGCATATTTTTTTTAGAACACTCTTTATTCAAAAAAGTTGTCTTACTTTAATGGCCTGTTACACGATCTCGAATGAATGCTTTCTTTCTTATCCTATACGAAAGAAATTTGTTTTTCTTTTCACAAACTTTATTTTATGCGAAAGATAAGTCGAAAAACAAGTCGAAAGAAAACGTAAGTATTTTCATACAAATTTCTGTTTCACTATTTCGAACAAGTTACCAGCAATACGAAAGCAAATGTCAAAATGAGTCACTTGATATTTTGCTTTCGAATAGAAACGAACGAAAGGCTTCGAAATAGTGAAACCAAAATTAATACGAATTCGAGTTACTCACTTTCTTTCGAGTAAATTTCCTTTCGAAATCGTGAAACAGGCTATAAGACAAGAAGTTACATATATGCGGCTTTTCGAACCTATCTACTTAATTTTGTACTGGAAGTTTATACAAACTTTATCGCATACTTTTCTCTTCAAACCCAGAGGTAGTCTGCTATCAATGGCATACTAAAACAAACTAAACTATGCAGTTTTTTCAAATTTATATAGATATCAATTGACAGTTCTACATATATTCGAAGGGGAAGTTTTGTCATTTTGATATATAGGCGGAAATTTTAAGGAAAACATGGTTTTATTGATCTGCCCTCGTAGGATATGCAACATGGGTTAGTTATAGAAATCATTCTGCAATATAAGTTTACATGTAGTAAAAGTTTAGCAAAGTGAATTTTTCTATATAACAATTAAAAACATGAGGTTTTCTATAAAAAAAATTAAGCAAAAATTAATATTTATATCGAAACAGTTTTTCAACAAGATCTTTTCAATAGAAACAGTCCTGCAACATGTTTTTTTTTTCTACACAAAAGTTTTTCTGAAGAAAATGTTTAAAAACATAGATTTTTCTAAAGAAGAAATTGATATACAAGATATTTTCTATTGAAAAAGTCATGCAAAAGTTAGAGCTAACTAAAAATCGGGTTTTTCTGAACAAGGTCGTATAGTAGAGTTGATTTTGATCCCGAAAAACGGACTTTTGTACCATTAATTTACTCCCTATATTCTTCTTTTTACAACAAATTTACCTAGTTCCTTCACAGTGCAATACATAAGTAGGAGTCATACTTCGAGTGTCAATATATAAAAAAAAATGTTCGCCTGTTCCTGCAATTTCAAAACATATCAAGTCACAAGATATCGGTTTAGTTTAGTTATTCAGTTACTTTTTCCATTATTTTGTCGATATGGAAAACTTTTAAGTCTTTAATTTGAAATTCAATTTAAATGTTAATGCTTTGTTTTTTGCTGTTTATTAACACAGATACAAAAATCTCACAAAAATGCAGTATCGAGACTAAACAAAAAAGTGTTTGTTGTTAATATTTAGATTTTTTTACAGATCCAAAAATAGTTTTCATTTTTAGATGTTACTTATGGTAAAAACATGTAAGATGTTACCTTTGTTATGTTGTTACATTATATATGAATGTTAGTTTTTTTTCATACCTATAGAAGACCGTCTTTCAAAATAAAAAGTGATGTAGGGAATGTTGGATATCAATCAACGGTTATGATTGGTCTTGACTTGCTAAGCCCAGACTTACCTTGGCTACCCTTCATCTAAACTTTGGACACTGGCCTCCGGGGAACAACGTTAATAAACGTTAATGTACTGAGCTAAAATGTACGGCGAATTCATACAGAAGAACGATAAAAAATATGAGGGCTAATAACCATTTCCTGGAAAAAACAAGTGCTATGAAAAAGCTAATGTTTGAAAAGGATGTCCAATACATCGACAGCAAGACCAAGAAGAGGTAAATCTTTTAAATTTGGCCTAAGAAATTGAAGAATATGCGCACAAGATCGAAGCGCATGGAATTCTAAAATATGCTCGGCCTTTGACCTTAACAGGTTGTAAATACATGGCATATAAGTAAGTTTTGTCATAGTAATAAAATAAAAAAAGCCAACTATCAAAAACTAAAATTCTATTTATTCACAATGCGAGCTCACAGATATCGGCTCAGACAAAAACATTTTTTATGCTCGAGAATTTTGTTTTCTGATTTGGCACCCAATAACTTCTGTTTATTCAAAGCTTTTCGACACCCGATTAAGCTTATTTTGGAGTTATCCCCATAGGAATAAAAAATATCACACGTATGTATGTAAATCATTAGCAATGAAGCCATTTTTGATGTTTTTTTTTTTTCTTCAATCTCAAACTCTTAAAATTGCAATATTTAATATTATATACATATCTTCACAACTATAAAACATGGGGTTTTAAAACTTTCTGAATGCCAATGAAATTAGTTTCGACATTTTTTTATAGAGTGACACGAGTTTAAGTTACAATAAAACGCAAATCATAATAAAAAGCGCAATATGGAACACTAATTCTCAACAACGGTCGTATTTCGCCGATGACTTTGAATATTGATTTCTAGTTATTGGTGCTTTGCGGTCAAATAAATGGGGTTAAATCACACGATCTTGGTGGTCAATTAAATGGTTCATTATGTGAAATTATTTTTTCATCAAAAGAATCCTCCCTAACAGAGTCCCACATATGAAATTTTTGAAAAATCTCAATAACTCCTACCAACTCGCTCTGTTAGATATTCTGACTATAGAGCCCTATAGAAAACATCCCCAGCTACTCCCCGATACCTCATTTGTCCACCCACGTTGCCTTGTTTCCAAGGAATCTGGAATCCTCCCATATATAAAATTTTTGATTAATCTCAATAACTCCTACCAACTAGTTATGTTAGATATTCTGTAGAGCCCTATAGAAAACATCCTCAGCTACTCCCCGATAGCTCATTTGTCCGCGCACGTTGCCTTGTTTCCAAGGAATCTAGAATCCTCCCTTAACATAATCCCACATTTGAAATTTTTGATTAATCTCAATAACTCCTACCAACTCGTTTTGTTACATATTCTGACAATAGAGCCCAATAGAAAACATCCTCATCTACTCTCCAATACCTCATTTGTCCGCCCACGTTGCCTTGTTTCCAAGAAATCTGGAATACTCCCATATATGAAATTTTTGAAAAACCTCAATAATTCCTACCAATTAGCTCTGTTAGATATTCTGACTACAGACCCCTATAGAAAACATCCTCAGCTACTTCCCGATACCTCATTTGTCAGCCCACGTTGCTTTGTTTCCAAGGAATCTGGAATCCTTCCTTAATATAATCTGACATTTGAAATTTTTGAAAAATCTCAATAACTCCCACCAATTCGCTATGTTAGATATTCTAACTACGGAGCCCTATAGAAAACATCCTCAGCTACTCCCCGATAGCTCATTTGTCCGCGCACGTTGCCTTGTTTCCAAGGAATCTAGAATCCTCCCTTAACATAATCCCACATTTGAAATTTTTTATAAGTATCAATAACTCCTACCAACTCGTTCTGTTAGATATTCTGACAATAGAGTCCTATAGAAAACATCCTCAGCTACTCCCCGATAACTCGTTTGTCCGCCCACGTTGCCTTTTTTCCAAGGAACCTGGAATCCTCCCATATATAAAATTTTTGAAAAATCTCAATAACTCCTACCAACTAGTTATGTTAGATATTCCGTAGAGCCCTATAGAAAACATCCTCAGCTACTCCCCGATAGCTCATTTGTCCGCCTACGTTGCCTTGTTTCCAAGGAATCTAGAATCCTCCCTTAACATAATCCCACATTTGAAATTTTTCATAAGTCTTAATAAATCCTACCAACTCGTTCTGTTAGATATTCTGACAATAGAGTCCTATAGAAAACATCCTCAGCTACTCCCCGATAACTCGTTTGTCCGCCCACGTTGCCTTGTTTCCAAGGAACCTGGAATCCTCCCATATATAAAATTTTTGAAAAATCTCAATAACTCCTACCAACTAGTTATGTTAGATATTCCGTAGAGCCCTATAGAAAACATCCTCAGCTACTTCCCGATAGCTCATTTGTCCGCCTACGTTGCCTTGTTTCCAAGGAATCTAGAATCCTCCCTTAACATAATCCCACATTTGAAATTTTTGATTAATCTCAATAACTCCACCAACTAGTTCTGTTACATATTCTGACAATAGAGCCCAATAGAAAACATCCTCATCTACTCTCCAATTCCTCATTGCCTTGTTTCCAAGGAATCTGGAATCCTCTCATATATGAAATTTTTGAAAAATCTCAATAATTCCTACCAATTAGCTCTGTCAGATATTCTGACTATAGAGTCCTATAGAAAACATCCTCAGCTACTTCCCGATACCTCATTTGTCAGCCCACGTTGCTTTGTTTCCAAGGAATTTGGAATCCTTCCTTAATATAATCTGACATTTGAAATTTTCGAAAAATCTCAATAACTCCCACCAATTCGCTATGTTAGATATTCTAACTATGGAGCCCTATAGAAAACATCCTCAGCTACTTCCCGATACCTCATTTGTCCGCCTACGTTGCTTTGTTTCCAAAGAATCTAGAATCCTCCCTTAACATAATCCCACATTTGAAATTTTTGATTAATCTCAATAACTCCTACCAACTCGTTCTGTTACATATTCTGACAATAGAGCCCAATAGAAAACATCCTCATCTACTCTCCAATACCTCATTTGTCCGCCCACGTTGCCTTGTTTCCAAGGAATCTGGAATACTCCCATATATGAAATTTTTGAAAAACCTCAATAATTCCTATCAATTAGCTCTGTTAGATATTCTGACTATAGAGCCCTATAGAAAACATCATCAGCTACTTCCCGATACCTCATTTGTCAGCCCACGTTGCTTTGTTTCCAAGGAATCTGGAATCCTTCCTTAATATAATCTGACATTTGAAATTTTTTAAAAATCTCAATAACTCCTACCAACTAGTTATGTTAGATATTCTGTAGAGCCCTATAGAAAACATCCTCAGCTATTTCCCGATAGCTCATTTGTCCGCCTACGTTGCCTTGTTTCCAAGGAATCTAGAATCCTCCCTTAACATAATCCCACATTTGAAATTTTTGATTAATCTCAATAACTCCACCAACTAGTTCTGTTACATATTCTGACAATAGAGCCCAATAGAAAACATCCTCATCTACTCTCCAATTCCTCATTGCCTTGTTTCCAAGGAATCTGGAATCCTCTCATATATGAAATTTTTGAAGAATCTCAATAATTCCTACCAATTAGCTCTGCCAGATATTCTGACTATAGAGTCCTATAGAAAACATCCTCAGCTACTTCCCGATACCTCATTTGTCAGCCCACGTTGCTTTGTTTCCAAGGAATTTGGAATCCTTCCTTAATATAATCTGACATTTGAAATTTTCGAAAAATCTCAATAACTCCCACCAATTCGCTATGTTAGATATTCTAACTATGGAGCCCTATAGAAAACATCCTCAGCTACTCCCCGATACCTCATTTATATGACCACGTTGCCTTCTTTCCAAGGAATTTGGATTCCTCCCTTAACATAATCCCACATATACAATTTTTAAAAAATCTCAATAACTCCTACCAACTCGCTTTGTTAGATATTCTGACTATGGGTATCAATAGATAACATTCTCGCTTACAATCTGATACCCCATTTGTCCGCCCACGTTATATGGTTCACTAGAAAATCGAATTCCTTGTGTATTCGCCTTATTTTTGGTTCTTAACAGAGCTATGTTAACTACATAACAGAGCTCTGTTAAAAACATTGGTTTGTGTCTAGGGTTTTAAATTTCAAATTTAACTTCACACACATCAAACCGAGTTATGTTAAAAACGGCAATAGGGCCAATGAATGGAAATTCGAAATCAATATCAATTTAAGCTTCAGCACATTCGCAGAATAGAAGCTGAGGTACGAGTAAGTTGACTAATAATGAAATTTAAAGAAAAAGCATCTATCAGCTATCAAAAAAAGCAGTGATGTCAACTAAAACTTGTGACACTCTAAAAAAAAAAACAACCGATATATTTAAAGTTGTGGTTGCATTTTTAGATTTAAGCACTATAGAAAAATATCAAAAATTCCCATCAAATTTGTGAACCGGTCTAATATACAATACATAATACTAAGTACAGAAATGCATGTTTGTAAGTGAATTTGTATTGTAGAGATAAAATACCTACACTTCCGTTTCCTCTTTAATAGTATTTCCCGTTTATATTTTCGTGTTTTTATTGTAATGTTTTTCCTTTCGCTCCTTCAACGAACGAACTTATACATATATTTATTCACCTGAGTAATAAAATCTATTCATTCACTCACTCACTCACTCACTTACACACTCACTTTCCCACTATTTATTTCATTCGTACTAGATTCACTTCGAGTTAAGTTTTAGTTTTTGTTATTTTTGTTGTTTTTATTGTAGTTGTACATATATTAATAATAAACAAAATATGTATAGATATTATTATATTGTTGTTGTTGTTGATGTTGTATTCATGGTAAAGTATTCAATCGATAGTCATTAAATTTTCCAAAAATTAAAAATGAAAAAAAAGAAAATTATTAAAAAACACATACATTCATCCACTCGCATGGAAAAGAAAACTTTTCTTTTTTTTTAATTAATGACGTTTTAGAAATAATAAGACCTTTTAAATATTATTATAAATTTTTAATTGAATATTTCATTATTCAAAAAAACAAAAACTTTTTTATAATTTATGAAATTTTATGAAAATTTAATTATTATGTTTTCAAGATTTTTTTTTTTTTTTGTTAATTTTTTGTTTTAAACTATTTTTAATGAAGTTTTTTTTTTAAATATTTATTGCTTTTTTAAATGTGATTTTTTAAATTTTATTTTAAAATTGTATCCATTTTTTCTTAAATTTTTTACTAAAAATTTATATTTGGTATTTTTTTCAAACTATTTTTTTTTCAGTTTTTATTGTATGTATTTCCTTTTTTTTTTGGTTAATTTAACCGCGCGCACTTTAACCGTTGCTTTATTTGAAAATTTCCATCCTTTTCGAAAAAGTCATTTAGAGCGACTGATATGTCGCCACACAACAAAATTCGCCTGATAGCGGCATTCTTTATTTTATTTTCTACCTTTACAATCTACAACAATAATCTACAACGATTATTTACTAACACTATTTTACTTCCACAATACCTTTACACTTACATACATTTATACATTAGTATACAATTCTATCAAATAATACCCTGACACCCATTATCCCACCCCCTTTAAAAATCCATTTTTTTCGTTCGCTCCTTCTTTCGGACATTCACTTTTTAGGTTTTTCGTTTTTAGTCCCAACAATTTTTTTGTCTTTATTTTTTTAGTTTTTAACGTCGGAATATCTATTTTCATATCCAAGAATATGTAAAGGGTCTCTTACACTATATGTTCTTTGCTTCCACTGCCTTATGGTGGGGGTGGATAGTCTGAAGGGTTATGTAGGGGATGTTGGATACCAAGCAACGGTTCTGATTGGTCTTAATTTGCTGGACACTGACCTCCTTGTGGTATCACCTGGTTAACTACCTGAACACCCGTTACAGTAGTGAGATAGCAAGTGCCGCGAGTTCTCCCATGAGAACTATAAAAATATGGTAGCCCACTACTGAAAAAGACAATTACTATGAAAAAGCTAAAATTAGAATAAAAACGCACGCACACCTTAATGTAAAAAATGACGTCCGAAACTTCTATAGAAAGACCAAGTAGAAGAAAATCTTTCAAAGCTTGGCCTACGAAATTGGAGAATAAAACATGCTCGGTATTTGACCTTAATAGGTTGTTAATATAGGCCATTTAAGTAAGTAAGTAGATAGTCTGATTGTTTTTTTGAAATAAAGTTCTTCTCGCTCCCATCCCCTGCCGTCAAAAATACGTTGTTCAATTTTTGAATTCATAAATAATGCTATGGCATGCTTAGATAAATTTATTAATCGTTTATGAATGCGGCGATCACATTTTTTGCAAGACTGACTATTTAATAACCTTTACCACTGAGGCCAAATTTGGACCAATTGAAAACAAATTAACAAGTCTTCATTAATTCTTAGAGAAATAAAGTGCGGGTTAAGGTACAGGGCCAATACACGCGGCATGCGGCTGCGGGCGGTCGTAGTATTGCCAGTACATAAAATGTGCGCTTGTTTACAAAAATGTTCATATAAAAAAAATATTTGAGTAGGTTATAATTAAATCTGGCAGCACTGAAAAAATCTGCCGCGCGGAAAAGTAGAACAAAGTTCTACTTTTTTCCATTGCCGCTTGAAATTTGACAAATCAAAAAACAGCTGATTGCCGCCCGCAGCCGCTTGCCGCGTGCATTGGCCTTCTACCTTTATGTGGTATAGGCTGTTAATGTGAAATGGAAACTTTTCTCTTAAACTTTACAATATAAGAATAATGGAAAAACGACTATATTGCTCCCTATATGTAGCAGTTTTTTAAATAAATAAATAATTATCTTCAGTAAGCACAAGTAAAGCTATTGTGGTATACTTTGAGTCTCCATAGAAAATGTTGATATTTTTTTTTTTTTATTTACTGAACAATTTTCCTTCTACCCCTGTCAGGTATCGAGTTTGTACTTCTATTTTGATATTAACTCCCAAAAATCTAGCAACTAATAACACTTTAACACATTACCAACATGTGCTATGCCATATTATCTGCATATTTTTTTAAACGCTTTTAATGTGATTTAAAATTTTCTCAAATATCTCTGAATATATATTTTATATTTGTCTCAAATAGATCCGTGTAGGCACAGGGTTAAATCATATTTTAATCGGAAAAAACTAAACATTTTACAATATAAAAACTATACCACATTACCCGCACATTTTTTTCAATCGCTATAATAAAGTGTAAAAAAGATGTTTTACATGTATGCGTGATAATCAGGAGTAAGCAGCCCATACCACCAGTAGCCGATAAATTTTTAAAATTTTCGTAAATACCACGATCATTTATAAAACTCGTGAAAATGAGTATTAAAATCATTCAGTTCGAATTTGGATGTTAACAGAGTTGGTTGGTGCCGCTTTGTTAAAGAAAAGACAAAAACAAAATAGGCAAGAAACAAATCAAAAGCCAATTTCTAGCAACAAAATACATAGTTCGAGAGAACAAAGAAATATAATATCGAACATTGTTGCCACGACACTATTATTTTTGTAAACATTGGGAATATTTTTGTAAATATTGGGAATATTTTTGTAAATATTAGGAATATTTTTCAAAACAGAAATAAATTCTAATATTTAACTATTTTAGATTTTTAAAAAAGCGTTTTTTACTTTATAGATATTTTCGATTCAAAAATTTTTTCATAGAAAAATTTTTAATAAAAATATTTTTCGTTGGAAAATTGTTCGATACAAATTATATTTTATAGAAAATTTTTCGATAAAAATATTTTTATATCAAAAAGTTTTCAAATCTTCTATAGAAAAATTTTTTATAAAAAAATTTTCTATGGAAAAATTTTTGATAAAAAAAATTTTCTATGGAAAAATTTTTGAAAAAAAATTTCTATAGACAAATTTTTGATGAAAAAATTTTCTATAGAAAATTTTTTGATAAGAAAAATTTTCTAGAAAAAAATTTTAATAAAAAAAATTTTGTATAGAAAAATTTTTGATAAAAATAAAAATATAGAAAAATTTTTGATAAAAAAATTTTATATAGAAAAGTTTTTGATAAAAAAATTTCTATAGAAAAATTTTTGATAAAAAAATTTCTATAGAAAAATTTTTGATAAAAATATTAAAAAAAAAAAAAGAAGTAGAAAACTTTTTCTTATTAAAACGTTAGAACTACACATTAAAAAAAATACCTACTTTAGTTAAAAGTATAAAAAACGGCAACTCTACCGACTATTTTTTTGTAATGTTCTCTTTGCGCCAAACCGTGGTGGTAATCTCTATTCATTTGAAACTTGCGGACAATATGCACCAACTCAAAAAACTTGTGAAAGTTGGTTTGCGCGTTTCAGCGATTGTAAACCGAAAAAGTTTAAAGATAAGGAATTGAAAGCATTACTCGACAAAGATTCTTGTCGAAGGCAAGACGAAGATTATTGTCAAAGGAGCCGAATATCCATGACGCTAAGGTAAAGATCAGTTATTTTTGGGACCAGAAGGTATCTTTGCATTATCGGGTCAGACGATCACAAAGACAAATACGCTTCAATTTAAAACAGGATATCAGAAGTTGCCTTGATTTGAATAATGAATTAACCTATTTTGTTATTATATCGAACTAAAGGGTTATCCATGTCGTGGTTTCAAAAGTATAGGACTGGAATTCGACATCTGTCAAACTAAGTTGTTAAACCAATTTTTTTCCTTTCAGTTGAAAGTCTGACATTGACGAGAATGGATCGCTTAAGTATCACACAGCGCATAAAAATTATCAAAACATACTACAAAAATGGTGATTCTGCAACAGCCACATATCGTACTTTAAAATGAGATTATGGTTTATATAATCGTCCAACTACGCAAGCAATTGGCAAAATTGTGAAGAAATTTTAAGAAATTGGAGCGGTTACAAATATTGTAAGGCCTGTGCATTATCCTTACGCTTGTTTTGCTGAAAATATCGCTGCTGTAAGTGAAAGTGTTGCTGATGATGCGTAATTCGGAGCGTTATGGTCATAAGATAACCGACTTTTTGCCTGCTATTGAAGAATACGACTTGGAGATTATGTGGTTCCAACAAGACGCTGCCACATGTTATACAACTCGAACTAATATGGCTTTATTACAAGAGACATTTCCTCACCGCGTAATTTCTCGTCGTGGCGATATCAACTGGCCACCTAGATCATGCGATTTGACACGCTAAGACTTTTGTTGTGGGGGTACGCGAAAGACCGTGTTTAATCAGATTTAACTCTTAAGCACTTAAAAAGCAACATTCGTCAAGTTATGGCTGAAATACCGCCCAATATGTGTCATAAAGTGCTCGAATGATGTAGTGTTTCACACATAATGTCAACGTTCAAACTTTATAATAAACAATTAAGAAAGTGCTATAGTCGGTCAAGCCCGACCATACGATACCCCTCACCACTAAGGTCAAAGGTGTTCTTTTTCGTTTAAAAAGACAAATATTTGCTAAATTTTGCCATCATACAAAGATTTTCTCAAAACTTATATATTTAAGCTGTTTCCTTTGGACTTATATGAGAGCTAGGGTCAAATGTGAACCTATTACCTCGAAATTCCCATTATCTTCAAAATTCCCATTATATTCAAATTTACGAGCGTTTTAGTGATTTTTGTCTCATTAAGTGCATTTTGACAGAAGAGTTTGTGTGGGAGCTATGGTCAAATATGGACCGATTTCAACGACATTTGGTACAGCAGTATTTGTTTTAAATATCATAAACAAATATTAATATTTCTGGCCAAAATATCAATTCCGGGGAGTGGGACCTATGGGAGGTAATATAAATAATGGAGCGATTTTGACGAATTTTAATACCCATGGTCCCACTATCAAAAAAATTATCTGTAATTTTGTCTTTTGATTACATGGTTTACATGGGAGGTCCAGCCAGACGGACCGACATTTGCTAAATCGACTCAGAAAGTGATTCTTTCCACCTATGGTGGTGAAGGGTATACAAAGAAACATAAAATAAAAATATTTTTATGTATCGGATAACCCGATATTTATCCCAGATAGATGTTGTCCCGATTATAAAATGTTCTCAAAGATTACTTTTACTATCAATTTGCTTATTTGTGTCCGTCATGATAGGACACTATCTTATTGGAAAACTTAAAAAAAATCATATAGTGTAAAGTTACCCTAAGTAGTTGTATATTATTCTGTTTGTCTGCCTATTGGTCTGTCTGACGGTCATTCGTTAAAATAACTAAATTTTCTAGTTAGTGTAAACAAAATAACTTTCGGGCCTTCGTGTACCTATAGGCTATACTGTGCCCAGTACAAGTTTTAACACAGTACAGCAAAATGTAGACACTAACTTTTTATACATACATTTTTTTTTTAGTAGACTTTATATTCGTTAGTAATTGAAGCAACAATTCCTTGTAATGGGTGTTTTTTTTAGAGGTATAGAACTTCGAATTGAAATAAAACACAAGAAAATCGTTTTAATGTCCATTAATTTGGCTTTATTAGAAGGATAATTTTATGCCATTAATGTTTAAATATGATTTCGGGCATGTGGCCGCCGCGGCTGGCTCGAATAAAGCCAATTCTGCAGGTCCAATTTTCAACAACTTTTTCGAGCATATGGGGCCGTATGTTGGCAATAACGCCACGAATGTTGGCTTCCAAGTCCCCTAACGTGGCATGTAGCGCCGTCTTGTTGGAACCACAACTCATCCACATTCATGCCATCCAATTGGGGAACAAAATAGTCGGTTATAATGGCTCTATACCGGTCTCCATTTATGGTAACTCTCCAGCATTATTTCGGAAGAAGTATGTCCCAATGACTCCACCAGCCCATAGAGCACACCAAACAGTCAGTTTTTGTGGATGTAATGGCGTCTCAAGGGTCTCATGTGGATTCTCTTCACTCCAAATGCGGCAATTTTGCTTGTTGACGAGCCATTCAACCAAAAATGAGCCTCATCACTGAACAAAATTTTGCGATGAAAATCAGCATCGAGATCAATCTCATTTTCGGCCCATACACCAAAATCACGACGCATTGCATGGTCTCGCGGCTTTAATTCTTGTAAGGTCGCAAGCCAAGATCTTTGCGCAAAATCTTCCATAAAGTTGATGAACAAAGCTCCAATTGCTGTGCACGGTGGCGAATCGATTCATTCGGGTCCTCTTCAACACTTTGCTCTACAGCGGCAATTGTTTCTTCGGTGCGCACTGTTCGACGTCGCTGCGGATGCGTATTATCACATAGAGTAAACGTAGTGCGAAAACGATCCATGGTTAACCGAATTAATTGCTCTGATGGACGATTATGTCGACCATAAAATGGACGGAGCTTGCGGTAAACCTCGCGAACTGAACCATTATTTTCGAAATAAATTTGCACGATTTGCAAGCGTTGTTCTTTTGTCAACCTGTTCATGATGAAATGGCAAACCAAACTAAATATTAATTACTTGACAGCTGACAAAATGGCCGCCAGTTAAAAAAGTGATGCCAACTTAAAGTTTTATACCTTAATAAAAAACACCCGATACAAGTCAAGAGTATTTTGCTGAAGAAAACTGAAGTTTATATTATCAAACTCAATTTCGTTAGAGGGGCAGAGATGGGAAAACTTTACAGTTTTTGGAATATAAAATTATGACGGCAATCCTGAGCTGATCCATCTAGAGTTATGGCAAAGACTCTATAATATAAAGATGTTGCACTTCCATACATTGATTTGCCGCATGGTCGTTTTGAAAGCTCCATAAAAAAGCGAGTATACCGCCTTAACTCTTATACGGAAACAACTAATAGGGACATATTTCCAATGAGAGAAAGCTAAGGCACACACACAAGGTCGTGAAATGTATGTTTCTGCGTTTATGTGTTTTTCATTGTTTTTTATCTACTTTAGTTTTACATTTCACAGAAATAAATATATGAAGTGTAATTCTTTGGTTATGGCTTCAACACTACATCTTAATCTAGAAAAGCCATCATGATATCGTAGCTATTTGTCTCACACAACTGGAAACGGAAGTGCAATAAGCTTAGTACAAAATGTCGAAAATAATGACTTCCGTTTTTGAGTTTGCCCACCCCTAGTCTACATTATATAGCTATTATCGTTGTTATTTTAAGTTTTTTTTTTGTTTGTTTTCCAACTCGTTACCATCAAGTATTCGGTAGTCTCTTTATAGTATTTGTTCTTTTCCTCCTCTTCGTATAATGTTTATTATCAAATCCAACACTAACAACAGGCTGCTTTCGATTTTGTTCTTCATTTTGAGCAGAACTTAGGAAGGAAGAAAGGAATCAACAATTGAACGAAAGGAAATACAACTCATTTACATAGAATCGATGTATTGTAGTAAAACACACACACACAAATATAATGCATTGAAATGTGTGTAAATAAGTTTCTTAAGTATGTGTGAGAAACAATGTTTACAAGTACATTTACATAGTTATTATTACAATATTAGTTATTGTAACTACTTATAAAGAACAGCTCAATGATAACCCTTAGTCAACAATGTGGGTTATGTGATTTTTTTTTTAAGATTATTTTTAAAATCGTTAAGATTCAAATTCTAAAATTTTCTTTTAAGTTCTAGAATGGCTTTTACATCTCCAATAATTTGAACAAAAAAACACTTAACCCATTTTGTCAGCTATTTCAACATTAACTTCAAATATAAGTAGTTAAGAAATTTGTATTTATTTTTTATTTAATACCGTGAAACTTAATAATATTTGTAAATTTTATAGGCCTTAAGTAGGCAGAAAACGCGCAAAAAAAGTAGAACAAAATATTTATGGTTTTTTATTCCTTAAGTATTTTTAAGGTGATGATAAATAAATAGTGCCAATTACTCTGTATGATGAGTTAAATAATTTTATTTTATTTATTTCTTTTGCAGTAATTTTGGTAATAAGACTATTTTGCTGGATATTAGGAATGACGAGACATTTCACACATTAAAAACAATTTAAAAATCATACTTTTGACTACTAAAACCAGGTTAGGTTTAATTAGAATAGTTGGACAGTGTGATAACAGAATAACCCCTAATCGTCACTTCATCTACTTCAAAAATTAGTCGTCGCTGTCTTTATTCTAAGATTCCTTTTAATCCTGTCATTAAGGACACAAGTAACATTACATTGAATTCTAATAGAGATAGTAAATTGTTTCCTAATATTTACGAGCTAATAATTTTGATTTGGAGAACACATCGCATAACTAAATATCACATATGGTTTGTGTCAATAATAACAAATATGTTATTGTCACGAGTTTTTAAGTTATCCGCCCCATTGTGCAAAGTTCACTACTTATAATTCTTCCCCTAGTTTTCCAGAATGTTTCTGTTGGTGTAGTTGTTGTTCTGTTTGTGTCTATAAGCAGAACAACATTTTTCTCTTAATGTTTTGCTGAAACAGTAGAGCAGCATTTTTCTCTTTATCTACACTCTCTCTCTCTGTTTGTGTTAACTTGAGATAATCTATTTGGGCAACGTATTTGTGAGAATATTCTTGATCATGTGGGAATGTATTGGAAAATGCATGAACTTTCGTAAGACACATTGTTAGTGTAACGCAGGCGCGACCACCGCTAAGCAAGTGCTTGCCAGAAGATTTCTTATTCTCATTTATTTAGTCGTCATTCAACCTTTGACGGATGCACACGAGTGGAGGCTGTTATAAGTTTCGTTAATTTTTTTGTATTTTTTGTTATTGTTTTTTTTCAGATACACTGTGAGATTGAATGTTAGAATAATTATTTTTACGCTAAACATTCAATCGTTTTTATAGAAAATCTTTGATTTTTTAGTAAAAAATAGAAAGTAAGTTTTTCTATAGAAAAAGTAAGTTTTTCTATAGAAAAAGTAAGTTTTTCTATAGAAAAAGTAAGTTTTTTAAATTGTATTTATAAAAAAAATATACTATGCTGAATATACATTTCTAAAAAGTAATGTTTTCTGTATAGAAACAAAAGAAAATAATTTTTGTTTACATAAAAACAAAAAAAAAAAAGATCAATACTCCTCCGCATGTTCATTTCACGCTGGTTCAGCGGTAACTAAAATAAAATAGAAATAAACAACCAAATTTATGTCAATTCTTTCTTCTGCCTGTGTATCCTCTCTTTCGCTCGACAGCAGCTCTGCAGAAAATGCTAGAAACTCTCTTCTCTACTAAATGTATAAAGTCGATGAACGAATATTGTGAGAACAGTTTTAATTGAGACGTGTATAAGAAAACAGTGTGACTAAGAATATTTGCAAAGCAGTTTTGTGAAGTTTGTTTACAGTTTTTGTGAAAGTGTGTGTTGGCGTCTTTATTTATTGAAAAATATTTTACAATGACAAAATTAAATTAGAAAATTATTGACAAAATTTTCACAATATAAAGTAAATTCAAAAGTACTTATGTTTTATTTTCGTATTTGAAACAAGGTATTTTATGACAAAGTGTTTTTAGCTCTAACATTCCCCCCTTCGTGAACCAGCTAATGGTTCACCCTTTGATATGTTTAAAATCGCTAATTTTTGATACAAGTCAACCAAGATACAAGTGGCTTAAAGGAAGAGTAACGAAAACTTATCCATCCAAAGACGGTCAAGTTCGTTTTGCTGATGTTAAAACTATTAATGGAATTATTCGTCGACCGGTATCAAAATTAGCGATTTTAAATATATCAAAGGGTGAACCATTAGCTGGTTCACGAAGGGGGGAATGTTAGAGCTAAAAACACTTTGTCATAAAATACCTTGTTTCAAATACGAAAATGAAAACTAATGTTGGCGTCTTTATTTATTGAAAAATATTTTACAATGACAAAATTAAATTAGAAAATTATTGACAAAATTTTCACAATATAAAGTAAATTCAAAAGTACTTATGTTTCATTTTCGTATTTGAAACAAGGTATTTTATGACAAAGTGTTTTTAGCTCTAACAGTGTGTTTAAAGTGATTAACTCCAAAGTTAATAAAAATATAACTTTATAAAACTACATAAACCGGTATGTGCTGTAAATCGATTTCAAATCGTTCGATTTCTGATATATTTTTAAGATAATTTCCCCTATTTCCACAAAAAAATTCAAACCAAATGAAAGATAAGATATCAGTCAAAAGAATTAAAGACCAAATTTTCATTTGTTTTAGGGAAATAACCGATAATTGTCTCAAAAATATATCAGAAATCGAACGATTTGAAAACGATCGATTTCCAGCACATACCGGAAAGTGTTTTAATTTTGTTTTCGGTTGTTTGCAAAAATAATTCCTTCCACGTTTTTAAAGGAAAAACGTAACAGTATTTTAGAGAGTAAACATTATTCATTCACACATTTTCTTCAATCGCTGTCTAGTTTTGTGCATAAAAAATATTTTTTTTATGGGAAGTCTGATAAACTTCTTTCATTTAAATAAAATGGCTGCTAAAAGTAATCGATTGTTGATAGAAGCTTGCGTTCAACATGCACCAATTTAAAAAATAAAGTGTGAGATGTGGTTTCGACACAGAAGACAAGAAGAGGACTGGTCAACCGAAGATAATGAATTTAAAGCATTAGTAGACGAAGATTGTTGCTAAACGCAAGAAGAACTTACACTACTATTCGGAGCCATTATTCATAAAATAAATAAATAAATAAATAAGCAACGTAACTCTGTCCCATATAATTTGAAGCCAAGAAATGTTAAAAAGCGTTGCATGTCGTAAATGAGGCTTGAACGCTACAAAAAGCCTTTTATTGTTACTAGTGATGAAAAAGAGATACATTACTATATTCCCAAGATTAAAAAATTATATTTTAAGCCCGGGCAATCAGACGCCAAAGCCGAATATTCATGGCACCAAGGAAATAAAAAGGATGTTTTGCATTAAGAAGAGTAAGAAGGGTGTTTTGTATTATGATCTGTTGAAATCGGCTCAGACGATCACAGCGGAACTGATTCATTTGAAGAAAACAATCAACGAAAAATTAACGGAATATTCGACCAGACACGAGGCAATAATTTTCCATCATGATAACGATTGGATAACGATTGGCCACATGTTGCAAAATTGGATAACATTGGATGGGAAGTTTTGGATCACCTGTTCTAACTAGCATTTGTTTCGATCGATTCAGAACAGGGTTAGCAAGTCGACTAATAAGCAAACGATATCACATAAAGACTGTGTTCGATTCCCGTTCACGGCAATATAAATTTCTGTAATTATTAAATCCTATTAAAATTATTAATTACCACAGCATCCCAAATTGGCGGTAAGCACGCGGTCGATGCAAAAGAAAAAAAAATTAGCTTTAAGGCAGAAAGATTAAACAATGCGTCTAAATCGCAACAAATGGAGCAACTACACTGCTCTAAAAAGGCAAGACGCGCAATTACAAGGTTGAATACCTTTTTCCTCACTACAATCCCCTTTTCAAAAAAAGTAAACAAATTATTGTAGTATATACATTAGAGCGTCTCGACTTATATGGGGAAAAAATAAAGTTCGCCGTACACCATCGAATATAAAGCATTGCTATGAGGTAGTTTCGAAAAAAATTTTTTTAATTTTTTTCGTTGCACATTGGGGTCGCCAAAATACATTTTTCGTTATATCTTCGGCATTTACAGTCGGATCTCGAAGTGTGATATATCGATGTTTTTGTCCCGAGGAGGCCAACATTTTTCTTTAATAGTCATTATTCTCAGGTATCCGGTTATAGTATTTATCTATCAGACCCCTGTTCCTAATACCCTAATGTACCACCCTAATATCAGAAAATTAAAGCTCTTAAAAAAACGTTAAACTTTTACTAAGGAAGTTTTTCGATTTTTCAAACCGATCTATTACAAACAAGGAATTTCTTATTTATCGCCAAAATACATTTTTCGTTGTATCTTCGCCATTTACTGTCGGATCTTAAAGTGTAATATATCGATGTTTTTGTCTAACGAAGGCCAATGTTTTGCGATATTAATCATTGACCTTAAATACATTCATCTACATAGTACCTACCCAAGATATCTTAACTCATACAACAGGAATTATAAAAATTTTAAATCTTTTAATCAATTATGTTTTGAAAAGACTCAAGTTTGCTGTATTTTTGAGGGCTCTCAAGTTCTGAAAAAATGTGGCCCATGCGTTGCTCATCAGTGACAGCCAAGGCAGATTAATGTACTACATGAACAAAACGTTCAGTGTCTGTTTAAAGGCATAGATAAGCTGTGAAAATAATTAAGTTTAGTTTTATAATCATTGACCTCAAGTACATTCTTCTAGTACTTTTTTTTGATAATAATCATTGATCTCAGATATCCGTTCTAGTATTTATTTAAAATTGTGAAAAAATATCATGTAAAAATTCACAGTGTAAATACCCAAACAGTCTCTTAGTTTGTCTTGCTATTCGTTTTATCCACGAAATAATTGTTTGAATTTCATCTGTGTCTGTATAACATTTAATCGCGTTGTGTTTAATTTAATTATAAACTATTAAAAATTAATTTAAATAAACAACAGCCTCCCGAACTCTCCGCTTTTATTTTATCTGCCATTCTGGTTCTTGTGAAATCCAACCTCAAGCAATTCCAATAGATGATATAAGTATATCTTGGGTTCATCAATTGCCGGACGACGTTCAACAAATGCTTCGTCTGCCCATAGAAAATAACGTTTACTTTTTCCACCCGGTCCACAATTTCAGAATTTTTTTGACTGAGCCGCCATGCTTGCAATTCTTAATACAAGAACTGCTGAAGCATTACAGTTTACCAAAGATGTATGAGTTAAGATATATTGGGGTAGGTACTATGTAGAAGAATGTATTTAAGGTCAATGATTATCGCAAAACATTGGCCTTCGTTAGACAAAAACATCGATATATTACACTTTAAGATCCGACAGTAAATGGCGAGATATAACGAAAAATGTATTTTGGCGATCCCTATGTGCGGCAAAATAAGAAATTCCTTGTTTGTAATAGATCGGTTTGAAAAATCGAAAAACTTCCTTAGTAAAAGTTTAACGATTTTTTAAGAGCTTTAATTTTCTGATATTAGGATGGTACATTAGGGTGGTAGGAACAGGGGTCTGATAGATAAATACTAGAACCGGATACCCAAGAATAATGACTATTAAAGCAAAATGTTGGCCTCCTCGAGACAAAAACATCGATATATCACACTTCGAGATCCGACTTTAAATGCCGAAGATATAACGAAAAATGTATTTTGTAATGTGCGACGAAAAAAATTAAAAAAAAATTTTTCGAAACTGCCTCATAGCAATGCTTTATATTCGATGGTGTACAGCGAACTTTATTTTTTCGAGACGCCCTAATATACATATAATATATACAATTGTATAGGCCGTATTTGCCTGAGTGTTGCTTGTTTTTAAAAAAATACATATGACGTAATAAATTAGGATGAAACCGAGATATCAGAAGTTCAGTCACAAATAATTGCTTGAAGAAGAAAAAAACAAATTGGTAGGATGACATCAGCTGATCGAGGGTCTCTGGTTACCGTCATTACATGAAAGAGCGCAGCGTTTGTGCCTTCATTTTTTACATTCATCTTTAAAATCTAATAAAATAATATCTTGCACTTTAACTCTTTTGCATCATGTGGTATACAACATTACCAGCACATTTTTTAAAATCGCTTTTAATAGGATTCAATATAATTTCTTAGATATCTTTGAAATTGCGAAAGCATCACGCATGTGTCATATCGAGGATTACCAAAAAAACTAAAAATTTTGCTATCTTAAAACAAGTAGGCATTACGAGAGGGTTCTCAATATTCGCATTATTTCATTAAAAACATAATTTCTAGCTTCTTTCTAGGGGGTCAGTCCTTATGAGGGAACCAGAAATAGTAGACCGATTCTATTATTTGACGAAATTTTATTACTTTTTCTTCATACAAGTTTTGCATGGACACCGAGGCTGCCTGACATATTTATATCGATTTAGAAAGTAATTCTAAGTCGATCGGAGTAATTGATAGTGTGCCTCACAAAACCATTAAATTACAAACATCAGCAGAACCCCAATATACCTTTCCCACCTATTTGAAAGTAGGATATAAAAACTAGGGTGATGAAGGGGATTTTGAAAAACAAGCAACGGTTCTAATTGGTTTTGGTAAGGTTTTTCTTTATCTTAACTGAGGACACTGACCTCCTCGTGAGAACTATGGTAACACCCATTAATGTAATGAACTAACATGTGCCGCGAGTTCTCCCATAAGAACTATAAAAATATGGGTTAGGACATCGGGCTAGTAAGGGACTCATAAAAAAAGCAATTACTATTAAAATCTAAAAAAAGAATAAAAACGAACCGCTTAATTTAAGAAGCGGACGTCCGAAACTTCGATGGAAAGACCAAGTAGAAGAAAATCTTTCAAAGCTTGGCCTACGAAAACATGATCGGTCTTTGACCTTAACAGGTTACAAATTTAGGCTATTTAAGTAAGTATATAAAAACTAGGGTCCCTAAGATTCGACCATAATCTTATAAGCGCCAACTAGTTTTCTTTAATTGTCTTTTCAATTGTCAATTAAAGTTACCACAATATAAAGCCAACAGTTAGTGGGTCATAATTAAGTTCACCATTATATTGTGTGTGTTCGGAAACCGACAACCCAAACAGGCCATAAACACAAATGGCTAAGAACTAAAGGAGACCTGGGGATGGGCAAAGGAAAACTAATAGTCAATTCAGAAATTGTATAAAAGCCTTTCACGTTCACAACAAAACCCCAATACGAAGGGAAAATTACACAAATACTTCAAAAACATTACAAATACATGTTTACAATCTTATACATTTAAGTTATACATACAAATGTATACAAAAAACATGAAATAAGGTCAAACAAGTAAGAAAGTGCTATAGTCGGTCAAGCCCGACCACACGATACCCTACACCACTAAGGTCAAAGGTGTTCTTTTTCCTGTATAAAGACAATTATTTGCTAAATTTTGTCATCATACAAACATATTCTCAAAACTAATACATTTAGCCTGTTTCTGCCATTTGGACTTATATGAGAGCTAGGGTCAAATGTGGACCGATTATTATGAAATTTGGCAAATTGATTACAGTTGCTACAAATTATGTATGCAAAAAATAAACTTAAAATTGTCATTATCTTCGGATTTACGAGCGTTGTAGTGAATTTTGTCTCATTTATTGCGTTTTGAGACAAGAATTTGTATGGTAGCTTGGTCAAATGTGGACCGAAACGAAAATTGGTACAGTGATTTAAGTTAACATAAGCGGTATTTGTTTTAAATTCCATGAAAAAATATTGATTTTTGTGGCCAATATATCAATTCCGGGAAGTGAGACCTATGGGAGGTACCATAAATAATGGACCGATTTTGACGAATTTCAATAGCCATGGTCCTATTATCTTTAGAATTGCGACCTGTAGTTTAATTACAAGGTTTACATGGGGGTCCAGCCAGCCAGCCAGCCAGCCAGACGGACGGACGGACGGACATCGCAAAATCGACTCTAAAAGATGGGTCTAACACAAATATTTCTATGCGTTACATACATCAGCACAAACTTATAATACCCTTTCCTTTCCTATGGTGGTGAAGGGTATAAAAAAAGAATGTATGTAATTGGAGCAATAGAATTAGGAAGCAGGAATGAAATATAAGAAGTATTTTAAAGTTATTTAGAACGACGAAAGCTTACAAAATTTAGATTTTTTAGTAATTTTAAATAATTGCTATTTTCACTAGTTTTCTAGTTTCTTCGAAATGTCAAAATTTAGTATCAAATATTCATTAAAAAAAATACTTTTTATAGTATTCGAAAAAGCACTTTTATATTTCAATAAACGTTTCAGCAAAGTGGAACGGATTATTCTGGCAATTTCATATAGAACAAGTAAGAGTGGTATATTCGGCTTTGCCGAATCTTGGATACCCTTCACCAATGGCGTTGCAAAAGTACTTAATGTAATTCCTAGCAAAATTTGGTTATACTAGTATTATATGCAAAGAGTCTTTAAAATTAAGAGTCGGAAAAAGAAAAGCTTTTCGGTGGCGTCATCATCTAGAATAGTTATGCACCCAAAGGTTAGGTTGGGCAGGTGGCTGATGTCTAGGGAAGCTTCACTTGGGTTCTAAAGTGGTCCCTTTGTGAAAGATAATGATTACTAGACTACAAATAGAGAATGCATATTTAAGTCATAGAAACATATTTTACGAACATTTAATAAAGTTCGATAGACCAGATAAACCATGCAGAAAAGATGCTTCAAAATGTAGATGCCCTTACATTTGCAATAGCACATCGATTTGATGAAGTTTAAGTATTCTGGCATGCAACCCAAAAACACAGTGTCCAGTGAGGGTTGTGCACTTTAATTCGTACGAATTATCCAACTAGTAAAAGTTCTTGATTAGTTAAGTAAAACTCTGAAGTTAGCGGACTGATTTAGGTCAAAGCTTTAACAATGATAAGCCTTCAAATTATAGGGTATACACTCTTAGTTTTAGATACATACGTGAAATATATAGCTTTTGAATGGATGGTTATCAGCTTTGTCGGAAAAGTTTACTTATTAATTTGAAGTTAGTTAATTAATTAAAATGAACACTTCATCAATAATATTTGGGATGTATAGTTCTTTCGATTTGTCCGATGGATGTTTGGAAAGTTTTGCTCTAGTTCTTTGTGCAATTTTAATGTGATTTAATTTATCAGCATTAAATCGATTCCCGGTCGGGTTTATATGGGAGATTTCACTAAATGTGAATAGAGCTCGCCCATTTTCAATATCGAACTTTTCAAGAGATCAGAAATACTTTTGTCAAATGTTGTCCCTCTAGAAAGTTTATTTTAGGCGCTATCGCCCTGAATATCAATATTGTACAACGTCTTAATACTAAATGTCATCATCGTATCTTAGGCGAAGTTATACGGGATCAATTGTCAAACGTGAACGGATTTCTCCCAATTGCAATTAAAAAATTTAAATTTTCGTTGATATGTGAGATACTTACATACATATGTAGGTTTTGAACGGATATCATGTAATTAGCTGCATTTTTGTACTTCCTAGGAAGATTACCTATAATTTGATATATAATACATTCCCAAATGTTATCATAGTGTTCAAAAGTCAGACACAAAATTAAGATTAATGCTAAAATCAGATTTGTGGAGCTCCTGGATTTTACACAAAATTTTAGGATATTGTCCCACCCTGAATTTTATCATTGTCGATTAAAACACCATCGCTTAAACGCTAAATTATATCTACCACAAATTACCGAATGCATCAGGATTTAGGTAATCCCCTGCGAAGGACGCTATTAAATTTCATCAAAATAAACACCTGAGATATCGACAAATCAGGAGCTCCAAAAACTTGACTACAACTGAAAAAATTACAGACAGGTAGACGGACGGACAAAAAAACAGACGGACGGACGGACAAACAAACAGACGGACGGACAGACAGACAAACAGACGGACGGACGGAGGTCGCGAAATCGATTCTCCTGCCGATTCTGAGTTGATCGGTACAATTTGAATGGTATTGGTAATCAGATTTGTGGAGTATAGATTTTAGAAAATCCTCACACAAAGAACGATGTCAAATTTCATCACAATCGGTCCATAAACACCTGAGATATCGCTAAAACAATACTTACAAAATGTAAACAAAATTTCTTAGACACGTACTTTGGGCAATTTGCTGTACATCAAATGTAGTGTTATGACGATATCTCAATTGTTTATGGACCGCTTCTGATAAAATTTAATAACGAGCTTGGCGGGGGAATTTCCTAAAATCTGATATAAAATTCGTGCTAAAGGAGGATGGTTTTTCCTATTTCTGCATTTCATTTTTTCAACAAACATTCTCTAATGCGAACTTTGGGCAATTTGCGATACATTAAATTCAGTGTTTTGGCGATATCTCAGTTGTTTATGGACCGATTTTGATAAAATTTTACAGAGTGCTTTGGGAAACTATTTCCTACAATCTGATATATAACATATTTTCACATGTACACCAGGAGTATCTTTTTTATCTTGTTATTTAAAAGTGTGTTTCAATCAAAAATTTTAAAATTTTCGTCTAATTTTTGGTATTTTTTCGATATTTTCGGTGTTTATAAACCGATTTTAATGAAATTTAATAGCGTTCATTGCGGGAGAATTTCCTAAAATCTGATATATAATTTATTTAAGTCCATCCTCCAGGGGCTTCAGAAACTTTCAACAGACAGACAGACAGACGGACGGACAGACAGACGGACATCGCTTAATCGATTCTCCTCCCGATTCTGAGTCAATCGGTATAATTTTTATGGGGTCTACGATCACTAATAAAAAAATTACAAACGGAATCACAAACTTATAATACCCTTTCACCTATTGGTGAAGGGTATAAAAATATTATTTCAAAATTCATATTTGATATTCACTGGATATTCACAGGTGTGTTAAGATAAACAATAATCAACTAATTCCCATACTGGACACTATAAAAAAAGACAAACAATATTTAGATAACACAAAACGGAAATAAAAATATGGGGACTATAAGCAAAAGCTGAAAGTCAGCTCATCAAACAATTTCAATACTCAAAGGACGACTGAACGAAAAATGTCTAAACATTGTACAAATATACTTTTATTCCTATTTTCACACTCGTGTATTTTTGTGCATGTGTTTTTTTGGGGGAATTTTGAATTTGACAACTGTTCAATCATAACTGACATCTGCTTGACTGATTGTTTAGTTTCCGTTTTCGCTGACTATTTTTTTTAAGGTTTTCTTAATGGTTGTTGTTTTGTTGACTTTTCGTTTTTTTTTTTCTTTTGAAGAAATGTTATTTGTTCTAACTAAAAAAAATTTAACACAGTACGACAAAATGTTATGTTATGTATAAGAAAATTTTATCTATAAAACTAAAATCTGCTTAGACCCAAGACTGAAATTTAGACTCGACATGGACATTACAAACACTCACGATTTAAAAGTTGACACTATAAAATACACACAATGAAAAACAAGTAAGAAAAGCTATACTCGGTCAAGCAAGACTTTACACCCATTAAGACAAAAGGTTTATTCTCAAATTAAGGTTGATTTGATAATAAATCTTTTTTCAAAGGTCAAACGTTTGATACTGATTTGAGAATAATAGCGTTCTCTACAAAAAGGGGACTTTATTCTCAAATTGAGAAATGCCTTTATTCTCAAATCTTTATCAAACCTCATTCTCAAAGGTTTTTCAAATGTGGATATCATCCACATGTGGAACATAAATAAAATGGCGTTGTATTTCTGATATTTTTGAGTTTGTTTATTTTATTTTCAAAAACGGTGCATGTTAATATTAGGTAAAAAAAAATTAAGAAACAATGAACATTTACTTATGCATATGAATATTATTGTATTTTTAATCAAAATAATTTGATGAAATTTAGCATAGATGGGCACTTTGCAGTACCAGTACTTTTTCAGTATTTTTTTTTCCTTTACTGATTATATATATATATATAATTCCCCGACAACATTCCAATTGAAACAAGGGGTACTTCTCTCAGACAATGGACTGCATCCGATTCTATTTTTATACTCATTGAAAGGGACCTACGTTTTAACGCCGGCTCCGAACGGCAAATGCATAAGTTAGAGAAGTTTTACATAGCCTAATACTCAATAACCAGTGGCTAGCTGAGTTATGAGGTGAACCGCCGCTTTTTTGAAAATTTTATTTTTTCAAGTGAGTCTGGCCAGGGATCGAACTTGGGCCTCTGGTATGCTAGGCGGATGACTAACCTGCTATACCACGGCGGTTCACTCCTTTACTGATTACTGAAAGAAAAAATCAGTATTCAGTAAATTTTACTGATTACTGAAAAAAATTTTCAGTATTCAGTAAATTTTACTGATTACTGAAAAAAATTTTCAGTAATCAGTAAATTTTACTGATTACTGAAAAAAATTTTCAGTATTCAGTAAATTTTACTGATTACTGAAAAAAAAATTCAGTATTCAGTAAATTTTACTGATTACTGAAAAAAAATTTCAGTATTCAGTAAATTTTACTGATTACTGAAAATAATTTCAGTAATCAGTAAATTTTACTGAATACTGAAAAAATAATCAGTAATACTGATTATTGAATGCAGTATCCGGTGGTTTTGATTATATAATTAAAAAAGCAAGAACTAAACTACACAACAAATGAACATATTTTGAAAAGTGCAAGGCCGTGACTATATGAGTTCTATTCTACTATCGAATTGCAGTAAAACCCTATACTCAGTTTGTCTAGTTTAGTGACCTTTTTTTTATGGGCCACCAAAGTTTACCAATATTAGCATGATGCCAAAAAAATCAGCACTTAAAAATATCGCTTAACTATGTTAGGAAAAATGTAGCCAAGAGCATGTTAAATATTTCTTAATAAAATTTTATGATGTATTTTTTAAAAACGTTTAAGAAAAAAATTTTTATCATAACTTTTTGGAAATCCTGATTTTTCACACGCAATATTTTGTAAAATTATAGCCACCGTAAAACTAAACAACTTTTGTGAACCAGCATAATCTGAACGTGTTTAGATACCAAAAAAGGTCATAAACTCCCTTCTGCAAACAAACAGAGGTCCCAAGTTCGATCCCCGGCCACACCAGTATTAGCCTATAGAACCGGAGTAAAAACGTAGCTTCCTTTCAATGTCTAAGTCTAAAAATAGAATCGGATGCAGTTCATTGTCTGAGAGAAGTACCCCTTGTTCCAATTGTAATGTCGTGGGAATTTTCTATGTATGTACTCAAGTCCCTAATTTTCTGCAATTGGTAAATACTTACCTCCAATGACATCACCATGTTAATGTAACGATTTAAACAGCTAATGAGTAAGTAGTTCCTATTCAGAATTTTAGCTGTTTATCTTATAACATGGTAATCAAAAGTTTAGCTGGGTTATTTTACTCCCTATTTGTAATTTAATAAGGCAAGTAGCATAGATGAGCTTTTTGTAGCACCATTACTTACTAAGTGCTTGTCTACAATGACATTTCTGTGTTAAAATAAAAAAGTTTTTGTTTTTAATTTTTGCTGAAAAACTCTAAATACTGCAATCTAATCATTAAGCAGTAAAATATACTGATTACTGAATTTATTTGCAGTAATCAGTAAAATTTACTGACTACTGAATTTATTTGCAGTAATCAGTAAAATTTACTGAATACTGAAATTTTTTTTCAGTAATCAGTAAAATTTACTGAATACTGAACATTTTTTTCAGTAATCAGTAAATTTTACTGATTACTGAAATTTTTCTTCAGTAATCAGTAAAATTTACTGAATACTGAAAAAAGTTTTCAGTATTCAGTAAAATTTACTGAATACTGATTTATTTTTTCAGTAATCAGTAAAATTTACTGAATACTGATTTTTTGTTTCAGTAATCAGTAAACATTTACTGATTACTGAAACGCTTACTGCAGTAAAAAAGTAATGCAGTATGCCCATGTATGAAATTTAGTAATGAAATTTATAAAATTGAAATTTAGTAAAATTGCCCATTGTTCCATAATTTCAGATAAGGATCAATTTTAAAAAGTCCACAAGAAATAACCAATTTCTTTGAAATGCAATTTTTTTAAGTTTGGCTCTTCACCACAGGCTGCCTAAAAATGTCCTCAGAAAGCCATCTACATGAGGAGGCGAAGGTCCTACCACTTAAGGAACATAACCAAATGCTAACTAGGCAATTCCTTTTGCAATGTCATAGGACAGATCATCCGAACCAGCATCTAAAGGAATTAGATCCCCCTCCACGACATGTTGAAAGGACCTTCGTTACTATGAGAATGATATTAGACAGCATACCACCCAGCCACTCAATATCACCTCATACAAAGCAGCTCTGGAAGACATTCACAAAAGCATGGTAACAACAAAATTAGCTAGATACCAATTGAATGTTATACTTGGTGGCCGTCCCCCACTTACTGGCACAACTAAGATCAAGATATTATGGTCGACTTAATTCGTGCTATATATAATTCCCCGACAGCATTCCAATTGGAAGGGTAGAGGTACTTCTCTTAGACAATGGGCTGTATCCGATTTTTTTTAGACTAATTGAAAGCGACCTACGTTTTAACTCCGGCTCCGAAGAGAAGTTTTACATAGCCTAATACTCAATAACCAGTGGCTAGCTGAGTTATGAGGTAAAACGCCACTTTTTTGAACATTAATTTTTTTCAAGTGAATCTGGCCGGGGATCGAACTTGCGACCTCTAGTATGATAGGCGGATGACTAACCTGCTATACCAGAGCGGTTAATTCATACTGTTCCAGAATTAATCCCAACACCTGCCCAGCTTGTGGAGAAAGTCCACACAATACCCAACACCTCCTCCAATGCACAGCAAACTCGACCTTCGTAACTCCAGATTTTCTATGAACTAACCCTACTGATGCCGCTCGTCATTTGGGACAGGATTTAGAGGTGTCCGCTGATTTTGGAGAACATTAATGACATAGTACCTGGTAGACCGAGCCTTGCTCGGAGCTTTATGATAAGCATTTTGAGGAAAATTTTAAAGTTTTTATATATTTTATATTATAAAGTGCTAAAATAAATTTAGAAATTTAGAAATATTCAGTTAATTTTGAATTATTTGATTTATTTTGTCCGACCAACACATAGTTTGCATAGTTTACAGTTTAACTAATTTTGAATAATTTTGGAAATTATTCATATCAACAGAAACCTCTGTCGACTCATGCGCAACAACTTTGCTAAAGATTATAGTCTGATCAAATGCACAGTTTACGATTTAATTCATTTTGAGTAGTTTTCTGTGGCGCCACCTGTCGAACTTTGCTTATTCCAATTCATAAACCTTCTTCGGCTTATCCGTAACAACTTTGCTGAAGATTATAGCATGATTAAATGTACAGCATACGATTAAATTGACTTTGAGTAAATTTCAGTAGCGCCACCTGTCGAAATTTCTTCATACCAACTAAGAAACCTTCGTCGGCTCATGTGCAACAACTTTGCTAAAGATTGTAGCATGATTAAATGTTCAGATTACGATTAAATTGACTTTGAGTAAGTTTCTGTAGCGCCACCTGTCGGAAATTATTTATACCAACTAAAAAGCCTTCGTCTGCTCATGCGCTACAACTTTGCTAAAGATCATAGCATGATCAATTAATTTTTAGTAATTTTCATTGGCGCCATCTGTCGGAATTTAGTCTTATCAACTTTAAAACCTTCGCCGGCTTATCCGCAACATCTTCGCTAAAGAGCATAACACAATCAAATTCACAGTTTACTATTCTATAAAGAACATACATACAGACAAACATTCATTTGTTTAAAATAATACTAATTTTTCCCCCTTTTTATTCCCTAATTTCTAAAAGTTCCATATGTATATTTGGTACTTTTTTGGTGCCAATTGAATTCGGTACATTTTTTTAAAACGCATTTAACATAATGTATAATGTTCCTATTCATATTACTTTGGAGATGTTAAGTTATCATTTTATCCCTTTTTTACCCATTTTGGCTCCAAAATCAAAAAAGTACCAAATACGTGTTTCATGTTTTTTTTACATCTATTGATTGCAGTACCAAGTTTCTTTCTATATTCTTTAGTTTAAAATATAAGAGTGGGTTAAAAAGGTGCCAAAAAAACTATTATCACCCTTTTTTACCCCCTATCGGACATAGTTTCAAAAAAGTACCAAACACCTGTCCGCTTATTTTCAAAGCTGTTTAAAACGTAATTTTAATTTTGTTTCTATACCTATTACTTTAGGAGACATAGCGTTTTAGATTTTTTCCCCTTTTTACCCGTTTTTACCCTCTTAGAGGTAAAAGTTCCAAAAGTCCCTTCTTCTTCGACCTATACATCAAAAAAGATACCCACTGTCCAAATTTTATCAAAATCGTTAGAGCCGTTTTCGAGATAGCCATTCTATATATATATATATATATATATATATATACAATTATTGCTCATTTAGAATATAAGCTTGTCATATTTATGAATGCAGGTCACCCTCTTACAACAACAACAACAACCAGCCTATACCACATTTCTCACACTAACTCTAATAAAAGAACCTTTCGAAAGGCCCTAGTAAAAAAATTGCAATCATTTAGGATCCAAAACATAAAATTGGACACTTACGACTAAATCTGAATCCTTTTACTAAAAGATGAAAAAGGTTTTCATTTTTCGTTAAAAAAATAAAATCAATTAAAAACTTAATAACTTTGGCCAAGGAAATGCATTAATAAATTTATTGTGACAATCATTAACTTGTTTGACGTCATTTGAAATTTTCTCTACAAAGTATAAAATAAGATTATCATCTTTATATTAGATATAAGCATATAAATGCATTAAGTGTCTCACTTTAAATACTAAGTAAAATAAATACCGTTGCAAATAAATAATATTACAAATCTAAATTCAAATCTAGACGGGTCATTAATTGAGTCTAAATAAAGAAACCACCACAGAAAGTCATTAAAATATATGAAGGGGGGTCTTTAGACTGGATGTTTTTTTGTCGTTCAATATCAAGGGAATAGTGTAAAGTATCAAGGAGGATAGTCAAAATTAGTCTGTTTATCAAACTATCACATTCTTCTAATCTTACGTAATACTCATGGTAGTGTAAAGCGGTAAAAAATGATTGACCTCTCTATTTTTGTCCAGAACTAAATTTAATAAAACAAGTAAGAAAAGCTATAGTCGGTCAAGCCCGACTTTATTATACCCTTCACTGCTAAGGTAAAATATGAACCAATAATTTAACAAGTTTTCCTTGTGTCTTTGAGACAAACATACATATACTATGTGTTATTTTTCAAAATTTCTATATTTATGTCATTTCCGCCAAAGGTCCTTATATGGGAGCTAGGGTCAATTGTGGACCGATTGTTACCAAATTTTAGTTATTGGTTTATATATGCAAAATATTTATCTGTGCAAAGTTTTAGTAGTCATATGAATTTATCTTAAGAGTTATAAAGAGTGTTCTAAAAAAAATATGCATTTACTATTTTAGACAAAATTTATCCATAGTGCAAGAAATAATTTATTTTTTGATCAAGTTAGTTTCTATAGAAATGTCAGATACTATTATTTTAGAAATTATTAAATTTCAATAGTTATTTTAATCAAAATGGACTGCGAAAAAAAAGTTCGTGAAAATATAATTAAAACTTTTCAAAAAAATCCGTCATGGACTTTTAAAAAAATAGCTAAAAATTTGAAAGTTGACCCTCGAACGGTTTCTAATGCCATCAGACGGTATAAGGAAAACCTGTGCATTGAAAGAAAACCTGGATCAGGGAGGAAAAAAGGTCCTACAAATATTGGTAAGGCAAAAGAAGTCGAGCGACTCTTTCGAAGAGCGCCTAACACTTCTTTAAGAAAACCAGCTCGTACGGTGAAATGTTCTACGAATTTTGCACATAGAGTCAAAGCTTATGCTGGACTGAAGACATACAAAGTCCAAAAGGTTCCAGATCGTAATGCTATAAAGAACTTAGAAGTAAAAAAACGAGCGAAAAAATTGAAGTCTGATTTTATAAAAAAATACACCTGTTGTGTGATGGATGATGAAACATACGTACTGGCAGACTTTTCTCAACTTCCTGGTCAAGATTTTTATGTTGCTGATTAACGGGGCAATGTTCGGCAAGAGTTTCGCACAAAAAACAAACAAAATTCCCTAAGAAGTTTCTCGTGTGGCAAGCTATTTGCAGTTGTGGCAAAAGAAGTAAAGTATTTGTGGCATCTGGCACAATAAACATAGAAATTTATATAAAGGAGTGCCTACAAAAACGGTTGTTACCCTTTTTAAGAGAGCACAGAGTGACTACATTTTTTTGGCCCGATTTGGCATCATACCATTATGGAAAAAAGTTGAGTACCACTCAACTCAAAGAATAATGTCATTTTTGTACCACGAGAGGCAAATCCACCTAACTGTCCAGAACTTCGGCCTGTGGGCTCTGGTAAAAAAGGGGCTCTGGTAAAAAAGGAATTGAAGAACACAGGAAAGATTTCCAAGAACATGTCCGATTTTAAGCGCAGGTGGAACACATGCTCCAAAAAGGTATCAGAAGCAACTGTAAAATCTTTAATGGGAGGATTTCCGAAAAAAGTCGATAATTTTGCAAAACCCGAGTACTAAGTAAACATTTTAATGCTAAATGATTTTGTATAATATGTCATTATATTTGCGTATTTTGTAGAGTTTTTATATTAAAAGGTTTGATTTTTATTTAAGAAAATCCAACTACAAATTTTATTTAGAGCACTCTTTATACGTTTTTGTGCTTTTATGTGTACATAAACGTCTTTTGAGAATGTGTCTTGTATGGGAGGTATGGTCAAATAGGGGCCGATTCCTACAAAATTAGGGACACTGATTAAGGTAATAATAGGCAATATTTGTGATGAATATTATCAAGATACAAGTAAATTTGTGGCTGTAAAGGACCAAAAACTCTATTCCGGGAAGGCATCCCTATGGGAGGTACCCGAAATAGTAATCCGATTTCGCCCAAAAATATCCGTCCTTGGACCAAAATATGAGCCTGTGCCAAATTTCATCAAATTATCTTTAAAGTTACGACCTATACAATGATAACAAGTTTACATGGATAACCGGCCAGTCAGCCAGCCGGACGGACATCGTCAAAACAACTTAAGGAATGATATTAAGTCGATTGGTATACTAAAAGGTGGGTCTCAGACCAATATTTCTATGCGTTACAAACATCAGCACAAACCCAATATACCCTTTCTACCTATGGTGGTGAAGGGTATAAATATACAAGAGATTTTCTCAAACTTTTTACCTCGAATATGTATAAAGAATAATATTGTATATAATAAATACTTAACATTAAATGAAATTAGCTATAGAATTTTAAGTTTAAGCCCTCTCTCTTACCCCATTAATTTAAGAGGACCGACTCTCTTCGCATACAATTGTTAAGTCTGTCGACACATTTGAATGTTTGCAAAATGTTTAAAAATAAAATACAATAAAAATACAAATAATTATAATGTTCGATTTTAATTCCATTGAATAATTAATAATGTGCAAGTACTAGAATGATTGGATGGTCACTCATTCTAACAAGAAAAACAAGTAAGAAAGCGCTATAGTCGGTCAAGCCGACCATACGATACCCTTCACCACTAAGGTCAAAGGTGTTATTTTTCCTGTATAAAGACAAATATTTGCTAAATTTTGCCATCATACAAACATTTTCTCAAAACGTATATATTCAACCTGTTTCCGTCATTTGCACTTATATGAGAGCTAGGTTCAAATGTGGACCGATTATCTCGAAATTTGGCGAATTGATTACAGCTGTTACAAAAATTATGTATGCAAAAAATAAACTCAAAATTTTCATTATCTTTAGATTTACGAGCGTTTTAGTGATTTTTTGTCTCATTTAGTGCGTTTTTGAAGAAGAGTTTGTATGGGAGCTATGGTCAAATGTGGACCGATTTCAACGAAATTTGGTACAGTGATTTAAGTTTACATAAGCAGTATCGGTTTTAAATTTCATGAAAAAATATTGATAATTGTGGCCAATATAGCAATTCCGGGAAGTGGGACCTATGGGAGGTACCATAAATAATGGACCGATTTTGACCAATTTCAATAGCCATGGTCCCATTATCAAAAAAATGATCTGTGCTAAATTTCATCAAATTATCTTTAGAATTGCGACCTGTAGTTTGATTACAAGGTTTACATGGGGGTCCAGCCAGCCAGCCAGCCCGACGGACGGACGGACGGACATCGCTAAATCGACTCAGAAAGTGATTCTAAGTCTATTGGTATACTAAAAGGTGGGTCTAAGACAAATATTTCTATGCGTTACAAACATCAGCACAAACTTATAATACCCTTTCCACCTATGGTGGTGAAGGGTATAATTAACAATAAATAAAATTAAATATTCAAACACAATCAGTCAGTCAAGTTTTATAATTAAAAAAATTTTTTGAAAAATGTGCTAAAACTAATAATGAATAAGAATTTCTAGACATATTTAATACATATTTTAAAATCAGATATGTATCTATTTAGAGGAAAATGAGCTCAAGATAAATTTAACAGCTGACTTTTATCAGGAATTAATAAAGCCCTGGCCGATTTGGATATATTTAAGGTACTAGAGTGGTTCGAAAAAAAAGTTGAGTCAGTCACCCCTAGGATTAAAGATAATGTGAAAATAAATCTAAAAATATTTTTTTTATTTTTTTATCACGCCTTCAAATACCGCCCTTTTTTGTATTTTGTTAGCTGTGTCGCCATCTTTAGACCGATCATATCACTATATATATCGGCGTTCACGGATCTGTAAGAGCTACATTTTTCTTTTTCATAGTTTTTTACTAACACGTCAATTTTTAGTCATCATTTTTTAAAATTCGATTCGTACCCACTCTAATCGAACTGAGTACAAATCTAGTTTTTAAAAGTTATGACTAAAAATTGACGTGGTAGAAAAAAAACTACCAAAGAGAGAAATGTAGCCCTGCGAACGCCGATATATAAAATGTTATGATCGGACTTAAAATGGCGAAACAGTAAACAAGTACTAAAAGCGCGGTATTTGTAGGCGTGGTAAAAAAAATAAAAAAAAAATTTAGAATTGTTTTAACATTATCTATAATCCTAGGGGGTGACTGACACAACTTTTTTTTTTTGTATGCGAACGGCTCTAAGGGACTCTTTATTTCAAAAGCAGGCCAAATAGACATAAAAAATCGATATACTTTAGACCTATTAGTCTTAGTTCCTTCTGCAACAATTGCCCTTAAGCCGGGTGATCAACGGTTTTGGAGTTATTTAATTACAAAAACAAACTTTTTTTGAGAAATCGAAAAAATCAATTTTTTTTCTAAATTTACTTATGCAATCGATTGTGCTGGAACTACAGGGTTACCCATTTTTGACTCTTGATTCTTTTGAGGTAATTTTCGACCGCTTTTTGACACATATTAGGTAGTATTTCAGCCAAATGTTGGTTTTTAAGTGCTTAAGATTTAAAGGTTTATCTGCATAAACACGGTCATTTGCGTAGCCTCACAAAAAAGTGTTATGGTGTCAAATCGCATGATCTTGGTGGCCAGTTGATATCGCCACGGGAGAAATTACGCGGCCAGGAAATGTCTCTTGCAAAAAAAGTCGGCTATCATATGACCATAACGCTCCGAATTCACGGTGACAGTCGTTCAATCGTCGTTTTCGAAGAAGTAAGGTCCAATCATGCCTTCCAGTGACTTTTTCTGTATATAATGGCCTCTCTTCAATTTCTTGAGGATTCTCAGAACCCCAAATACGATAATTTTGCTTATTAATATACCCACCAAGTGAGAAATGTGCTTCATCGCTGAAGAAAATTTGGTTCAAAAAATCGCCGTCCACCGCCTGTTGTTCAAGCATCCATTCCACCTTTCTACGTTGTGAATGGGCTTCAGTTGTTGTGTGAGCTGGACTTTATATGGATGTAGGTGTAGATTTAAATGCAAAATACGCCATAATATACTGTAAGACAGTCCTAATTCCTGAGAACGACAAGGAATCGACACATTCGGGTCTTCGGCAAGCGATGAAAATATAAAACTTTAATTATCTTGGAAACTAAAGGAGAAAGAGCCATTTGGGCAAAAATCTGTGATCACTAAAAAAAATTTCAAAATTCGTGCTTAAACCTAATTTTTTTTTAATTTTTTATATAAAAATACAAAACCTTAATTATCTTGGAAACTAAAGGAGATAGAGCCATATGGGCAAAAATCTGTGATCAGTAAAAAACTACTAAAACTTAATATTTTTTAATTTTTATGAAAATATAAAACCTTAATTATCTTGGAAACTAAAGGAGATAGAGCCATGGGCAAAAATCTAAAAATCTAAATTGTACTAAAAATTTTAGATAATAGTCGACAAAATTGTACTTTTTGCGTTACTATTGATCACCACTTTATTTGTATTATTCCTTATGATTTTAGAAAATTTTATATATTTGAAAAGTCTGGTCCATTTATACTATAACATTTTTGGAACGTGTTGTTTGATTTTATCGAAAATTATAGAATAGAATAGAATCATCATAGATGTGTTATACCGAATTCTGAGTTATTTGTATCGGGTGGTTAAATTTCAAGGGCCGATGTTGATTTTGAATAAAACACAAACTTTTTAGGAAATTATTATAATTTTATTTTATTATTGGTATTACTCAATTATACATGGAACAAAATATCGGCCAAATGGGCGCCGCGACCATGGCGGCACACCTTCATCAGATGGTCCAAATTTTCGATGACCCTGAAGCATAACGGAGGTTCTATGCCGTTAATGTGCCGAATTATCTCATCCTTTAGCTCTTGAATTGTTGCTGGCTTATCGACGTACTCCTTTTCTTTCAAATAACCCCAAAGAAAAAAGTCCAACGGTGTCAATCACATGATCTTGGCGGCTAATTGACATCGCCATTACGTGAGATAACACGGCCATTGAATTTGTTGCGCAAAAGAGCCATTGTTTCGTTAGATGTGTGGCAAGTGGCACCGTCCTGCTGAAACCACATATCGTCCACACCCATATCTTCCAATTCGGGCCACAAAAAGTTCGTTATCATCTCATGATAGCGAACACCATTCACAGTAACTGCCTGACCGGCCTCATTTTGGAAAAAATACGGCTCGATGCAAGTCTGTTCATCAACGACGAGCGTGAGAGGTGCAATTGTTGAGGTGGACGACTCTTCAGCCACACTATCGCGAACAGCAGCAATATTTTCTGCAGTACGAGCTGTACGAGCATGCACTGGTGTTCTCACATCTTCCACAGACCCGGTTTTCTCGAATTTTTCCACGATTTTTGCGATTGTACGCACATTTGGACGATCAAATTGACCAAAAAAATCACAAAGTGCACGATTTGAACGCCCATTTTCATAATAAGTCTGCATAACTTTAACACGTTGTTGGATTGTGTATCTCTCCACGGTTCAAATTGAGTAAGTCTGAAATAGAGAAATGTCAAATAAAATTCGGGAAAAAATTGGCGTTTAGGTGCAGTTCACATTCAACATCGGCCCTTACAATTTAACCACCCTTTACTTTAAAGTAAAAATTAAATATGAATTCACAAAAAAAAAACTAGGCAAAAACTTACCATATTTTGAATAAAATAAGGCTTCCTGAAAGTACATGAATTAAAGATGATTTTATTATCTAAATCCTCGATATTTTTACCCATATTAACATGATCCGCAGAGCCTTTATGCGTAAGCAAGCAACATTTAGTTATCCGCTCATTAAAATCGACGCTATTCACACGACCTCATTCTGAGATTGTTTTTAAAATACTTTCAATGATTTATTAATTTATTGTCTTATATCCTCAATTTCTAAAAGGTTTGGTCTTAATTGAATGACTACGAATGGAAAATGTTACTATCATCTGCCAAAGAGTAGATAGTAGGGTGTTCATTTTACTCGACTTTTAATTGTTTGAGTAATCAAATAACTTGAAAATGTTGTTTTTTAATTACTCGGAAAATCGATTAATCGTTAAAAATTATTCGAGTTAATCGAGTAAAAAATTCATCTTAAAATTACTTGAGTAAGATTTTTCTGTAATAAAATTATAGTGTTTTATTAACAAAAAATTTAACAATTCGCAATAAAAAACAAAAAAAAAATCCTGCGTTTCATTTAAAAGATTAGAAGGCTCTACGACTACCTTTATATTTACAATGGAATCTTTAACTGGACTAAAGTAGGATCTACGATTATATTGCGTCCTTTAACTGAACTATAGTACTGTTACTATAGTAGGACCTACGATTACACAGAGATCTTCAACTAAACTATAGTAGTATCTACGAATACATTGGAGACTTCAAGTAGACTATAGTAGGTTTTACGATTACAATGGTACATTCAATTAATCTATAACAGGAGCTACGATTACATTAGGACCTTTAAATAAACAATAGTATAAATTACGAATACATTGGATACCAAGACAGGTCTATGGTAGACTAGGCTATTTATATCTGAAATTACATTGACTATAATACATACAATAAACTACGAGTATATACAACTTGTAAATTACAAGTCTCGATTATTGCTTAGAATTGACAATGTTAAAATCCACGATTATTTTATAAATGGAAAATTTACTATATCAAAATCCTCGATTATTGCTTTAAATTAACTATAGTAGAACCGTCAAATATTGCTTAAGATGGACCATAGAACGATAGATAATTGATTTAAGTGGCCTTCATTTGAACCCTTTATTATTGCATAAAATGGAATTTATCATTAGTAGCAGCAAATACTTTCGAGTCAAAGTCGGCCATTATTTGCGTGGCAGGGGACAATTTACAATATTATGACACTTAGCTCTCCATTTGGCCATCGTTTTTTTTTTACAAACTTAACAACAAACTTAAAAATACTTACAAAATTATTGAAATAATTTTACTCGAGTAACTCGATTACTCGTGGAAAATTACTCAAATAAATCTTTATTTGAAATTAGCCATTTCATTTTACTCGAGCGATTAATCGATTTTATTTTTCCGATTAATCGAGCAAACATAACTCGAGTAAACACCCTAGTAGATAGGTAGTATATAAAGATAAGAAATAGAGTATTAGAAAGAACGGAGCCTTGCGGTACCCCTGAATCTTAATCTTAAACTCGTTTGATGAGATCTCATTTATAACAACTCTTATAGAAATATAGCCAATGAAGGACGCTGCGATAATTAATCAATTCAATAGAAATTACTAGAAAGCGATGTTACCGTGACCGGGGATTAAATTCAAGCTCAATATGATATGTTATGATATGGAAGCTCCATTAAAGCATGGTCTTCTTCATCCCTAAGCCATAATAACTTTTTGGATAAAATGTGAAATTTTTCTGACAACGTGGACTACTAAGTCAAGAGGAAATAAGGCAATTTTTATGCAAGTTTGATCAGATAACTTGGTCAACAGAAACCAAATGTTCAGTTTTAAAATCAATTTGATCTACTTATGATAATAAGAGTTCAATAGCAGGGACCGTAAATAAAAGTTATTTTTGAAAATGTGACCCCAAAAAATCTTAATGTTAGAGGCATGGAACACCTATAGTGTCATATACCAATAGATTCGTATTAACGAGCTTATGAAGAATATTGAGTGATCTTCGAAAAACGATCCCAATTCAACAGTTAACGGTTATTTTTCAACGGAAAAATAAAAGTTGATTTAAAACTAATAAAAAGGGAGTTTTATTTTTCCGGCCAAAAATAAAAAGCAAATTTAATGTCACAATTTTACTTGTTATTTACATAAAATGAGTTTTATTTTCTGACGGAAAAAATGAAACTCCTTCAATGAGTTTTATTTTTTGACGGAAAAATAAAATCCTCAAATGAGTTTTATTTTTCGACGCGAAAATAATACTCTTCAAATGAGTTTTATTTCTTTGACGAAAAATAAAACTCCTTTTTTAACAGTTTCCGAACCGAACTTTTATTTTTAGGTTCAAAAATAACTGTTTAAGATGGAGTTTTTTCATTTAACTCACAAAATAACTGTTATTTAAGAACTTATTTGATACAACTTATCTTATATTCTTAAACGAGCAATAATTGTATATATATATATATATATAGAACGGCTATCTCGAAAACGGCTCTAACGATTTTGATAAAATTTGGACAGTGGGTATCTTTTTTGATGTATAGGTCGAAGAAGAAGGGACTTTTGGAACTTTTACCTCTAAGAGGGTAAAAACGGGTAAAAAGGGGAAAAAATCGAAAACGCTATGTCTCCTAAAGTAATACGTATAGAAACAAACTTAAAATTACGTTTTAAACAGCTTTGAAAATAAGCGGACAGGTGTTTGGTACATTTTTGAAACTATATCCGATAGGGGGTAAAAAAGGGTGAAAATAGTTTTTTTGGCACCTTTTTAACCCACTCTTATATTTTAAACTAAAGAATATAGAAAGAAACTTGGTACTGCAATCAATAGATGTAAAAAAAACATGAAACACGTATTTGGTACTTTTTTGATTTTGGAGCCAAAATGGGTAAAAAAGGGATAAAATGATAACTTAACATCTCCAAAGTAATATGAATAGGAACATTATACATTATGTTAAATGCGTTTTAAAAAAAATGTACCGAATTCAATTGGCACCAAAAAAGTACCAAATATACATATGGAACTTTTAGAAATTAGGGAATAAAAAGGGGGAAAAATTAGTATTATTTTAAACAAATGAATGTTTGTCTGTATGTATGTTCTTTATAGAATAGTAAACTGTGAATTTGATTGTGTTATGCTCTTTAGCGAAGATGTTGCGGATAAGCCGGCGAAGGTTTTAAAGTTGATAAGACTAATTTCCGACAGATGGCGCTACTGAAAATTACTAAAAATTAATTAAATCGTAAACTGTACATTTGATCATGCTATGATCTTTAGCAAAGTTGTAGCACATGAGCCGACGAAGGCTTTTTAGTTGGTATGAATAATTTCCGACAGGTGGCGCTACAGAAACTTACTCAAAGTCAATTTAATCGTAATCTGTACATTTAATCATGCTACAATCTTTAGCAAAGTTATTGCACATGAGCCGACGAAGGTTTCTTAGTTGGTATGAAGAAATTTCGACAGGTGGCGCTACTGAAATTTACTCAAAGTCAATTTAATCGTATGCTGTACATTTAATCATGCTATAATCTTCAGCAAAGTTGTTACGGATAAGCCGAAGAAGGTTTATGAATTGGAATAAGCAAAGTCCGACAGGTGGCGCCACAGAAAACTACTCAAAATGAATTAAATCGTAAACTGTGCATTTGATCAGACTATAATCTTTAGCAAAGTTGTTGCGCATGAGTCGACAGGGGTTTCTGTTGATATGAATAATTTCCAAAATTATTCAAAATGAGTTAAACTGTAAACTATGCAAACTATGTGTTGGTCGGACAAAATAAATCAAATAATTCAAAATTAACTGAATATTTTTACAATGTCTTTCCTCTAAATTTATTTTAGCACTTTATAATATAAAATATATAAAAACTTTAAAATTTTCCTCAAAATGCTTATCATAAAGCTCCGAGCAAGGCTCGGTCTACCAGGTACTAACCGTTCAATAGACATGATATCTCTCCCGAGCTAAAGACTTCAGCTCAACGCTTTTAGATTTTCATGCTAGGAGACTCAATCTTCAGAGTAATGGCAACTGTGGGAGTTGTCATAAGATGAGGAGAAGACATTGCACAATTCTTAAGCTACGTACAGACGATGGTCAGATCTTACAATATTGTCACATCTGGCAATGTGCTGCCAATAAACTGACAATAAATAATTGTCAGCAAAAGGCAAATTGTGTGTTTACACGGTTGTAAGAAAATTGTAAGAAATGCTGTCAATTTCATTGTCAGAAATTGTCTGACAATTAATTAAGCTGACAATCTCAGCTTACAATAAATTGGCAGTTCACACGATTATCAGATATATGTACACAAAAAATTGCCAGATATGTTGTCAGTCACAAAGCACATGAAAAATATTGTTTATTTTTGTGTTTTTGACTTGAAATTTATATTTGTTTATTATAAAATATTAATCAAAATGGAAAAAACAGATAATTGCCAAAATTTTAACAGTGTATGTTTTTGAAAGCAGTGAAGATGAATGTGAAGTGGACAAAAAACGTCTCACAGTGGGATTGTGGAAAAAATTATGGAAATAAGTATGCAACTTTTAAACCTTTAGGCCGATTTTAAAATAATTTTCGCAGAAATGTTTAAACATGAGAAACATTGCTTTTACTATGGCGGAGCAATCGGCTCCCAAGGTAGGGCAACTCAGACCCATAAATCACTTAAAACTATATATAATTCCAACAAATTTGAGGAATCATACTATATAACAAATACAAATCCTATTTTTACAGTTTTACTAACATTAAAATTATTAATTTTTGTACCATATTGCACCAATATTTTTAGTAATATCTGATCTATATATAACCAATAGGTAAAAAGGTATTATAAGTTTGCCATTCACTTAGTAATTTTTTTTATTATTCGTCTTAGAACAAATAAAAATAATACCGATCGACTCAGAGAGTCGAATTTGACATGTTCGGCTTGTCAAAGATATCGTCAAAATACTAAACTTCGAATTTTAAAATCTTTTTTTTAAAAATTCAGTTAAAAAACATGTTTCAATTCTCAACGAATTTTGGCGATATCTCTAGTGTTTATAAACCGAATTTGATGAAATTTAATAGCGTGCTGCGTTGGAATTTCCTAAAATATGATATATAATTCGGACTAAATAAATACGGGTTTTTTAATTTATTTTTTTAAATTTGCCTATTTGAGGACATTGATATATTATGCTTTCGCAATATCTCAGTTCAAAAATCTATTTTTTTAAATACAGTTTTTTACAAAAAAAATATTTTAAATTCGGTAATTTGTGAGACATCGAATTTGGAGATTTAACGATATCTCAGATTGTACCTATTTTGATGATATATAATATAGTTTTGCTTTGGAGGATTTTCTAATATCTGATATATAATTCGTGTCGGTATACTATCCGTAAATTGAGGAATTTATACAAATTAAAAATACAATTAAAAGAAAAAAATTGAAAAAAAATACAAAAATTTTAATTCGGCATCGAATTTTGAATTTTGGCTATATCTCAGTTGTTAGTAGAACGACATGTTGAAACCCAGTAAGAAAAAAGGTTTATTCTCAAATTGAGGATGATTTGAAAATAAATCTTTTTTCAAAGGTCAAACGTTTGATACTGATTTGATACTGATTTAAGAATAATAGCGTTCTCAACAAAAAGGGGACTTTATTCTCAAATTGAGAAATGCCTTTTTTCTCAAATCATTATCAAACCTCATTCTCAAAGGTTTTTCAAATGTGGATATCATCTACATGTGGAACATAAATAAAATGGCGTTGTATTTTCGATATTTTTGAGTTTGTTTATTTTGTTTTTGAAAACGGTGCATCATATTTGAATTCTTTTTTTTATTGTTAGGTAAAAAAAATGTTAGAAACAAAGAAAATTTACTTATGCATATGAATATTATTGAATTTTTAATCTTGACATTTTTTAAGCAAGGTTTTATGGTCAAATATGGATCAATTTTAAAAAATCCGAAAGAAATAACGAATTTCTTTGAAATGCAATGCCATTCCATTAAAATATCTTAAACATTAATTTTTTTGACATTATTTTTTTTAATGTTTGAAAAAATTTTGAAATAAGGTTTGATATCAAATTTATATAACACCATTTTTCAAATTATTCTCAAATCATCTTAGGGTTTGATAATGATTTGAGAATAACCTTTATTCTCAATTTGAGAAACTATCATTTTCAAGCGTTTATTCTCAATTGAACCCTCATATGAAAATGAATGTGAATCTCAAACATCTGTTCAGGTTTGAAAAAAGTTTGAAAAAAAACGTTTGATATCAAATGTAAAAGTCATAATATTTCAAACGTTTGACACTGTTCTTACTGGGAATGTTCTACTTCGTAGAACACTATTAACATATAATACCTATACATACCTATACCTATACATTAACATATAATACCTATGCCATTTAGGAGCTCATCTTGATTTCAGCATACCAAAATATGTTTTAAATAAGTGTCTTTTGAACTTTATTCATGACATAGACCTATTGTTTCAGGAAATTTCAATTTCGATCCATAATTTTTTGCTTAAACAGTTTTATACCATCGCAAATATATTTATAAAAAAATTTGCTAATCCAAAATCTATTAATGTTAACTCAGATAAAACAAAAATGTTGGCTGTTTTTAGTTTTTTACTAAATATAAATTTATAATATTTTTGTTCGAAAAACTTCTTTAGATTGATAATAGTAATAATAATAATAACACTATATTCCCAATTAAAATGTATGTTCAATATAATTTAATTTTGTTATTTTTATTTATTTATTTTTATGATATAAATCCTATGTTTTCAATTAAAACCAAGAAGTTAAAATTGTCTGACAATGATTGCATTGTAAGATGGTTGAATTTCATGCAGCTGACAATAAAAACAAAGCTGACAATTTTTTAAAATGTTATGCCAATTTTAAATAGAGTGTTTACACGATTGTAAGATATCTGACAATTCCATTGTAAGGTGGTTGTGTGACAATGTGCTGACAATGCTTTAGCTGACAACGTTGTCAGCAATAAATTGTAAGTTTACACGATTGTAAGAAATTTTCTTACAATTTTTCTTACAATATTGTAAGATCTGACCATCATGTAGACATAGTATTAGAGCTTTTTATCAGGGAACCATTTTTCTGCACGATTTACATATGATCTGTCATTTATTAAAGCATTGAAGTGACTCTAATAGATTGTTGTAATACTTCTGGTATTCAAGATCTTTTTCTTGTCTACTCCTTTCAGGCACCACAAAGGGACTATGTTTAGAACCCAAGGCTAGTAGCTGACTTAGTCGTCAGCTACTAGCCTAATAACCTAACCTTCATCAAGTTTTCTAAAGTTAACAACTTTTCAAAAGACACCAAAATTCGTGTAATATTTTTATTCGATTAAGTCAAACAAGTAATTCAATTGTATTGACTTTTTGAGTACATAAATCCCAACCCTTTACCTAAGTCGCCCAAGGTAAAGTTTTGGAAATTATGTTTTTATATACAAAAAAAACACTTCAATTTTAAAGGAAATACAAAAATAGATTTCATTTTTTATATTTAGCTGATATCCTTTATAAATAACAAAAGTAGAAAATAAGGATTTTTTTTATCAGATTTTTGTTGTTTTGTTTTAAATTGTAAGACAATCAACCAAAAAATGTCTAGAATACATTGTCGGTAGGAAAGTTTTCAGGTAATGGTTCTAAAAATAGATTCATGTAAAAACCAGCATATGGTAGATAATATTTACAATTTTTTTTTTCAGTTATTTTTGGTTTTACCATGAAGTAAAATATGAAATTGTATTGAATTTTGTACAATTTAGTTTTTTTTTTCTTTTTATTTATTCATTTATTTCATGGTTTTTGTTTGGGTCTGTTTTATATTCGTTTTATTTTGTACTTGAATTTTTTGTTTTATTTCAAATTCCTTTTTATACCCACCATCAAAAAGAATGGGGGGTATATTGAGATTGTCATTCCGTTTGTAATTTCCTTAATATTGGCTCAAAAATCAAAAACGATATATATTCTGAATCCTTATGAAATTCTAAGACGATTGAGCGATGTCCGTCTGTCTATTGAAATCACGATAACGCCTAAGCGAAAGGAGCTAGCTCACTGAAACTTAGTAAAAACATTCTTCACATCTGAGAAAATTTTGGTATTGAATTTGGGCAAAATCGGTTAACATTGGACCATAGCTCCCGTATAACCTCGCCTACGCTAATCGCTTATTTGCTAATAAATAACAAACTATAATAGCTATGATGATAAAATTTGGTTTTGCATAAGCCCTAGGCAGCAGATAAAATTTCATCAAAATCGGTTCACATTTAGTCATAGCTCCTATACAAAAAACTTACGGAAACAGTCAAAATTTCACCTAAAATACACTTAAATGCCAATAAATCTAAAACTATAACAGATATAACCAATAAATTTAGCACGAGGAGGTCTTATGTCAATGCCAACCAGTGTGCAAAATTTTGTCATAATCGGTCACCATTCGACCGTAGCTCCCATATAAAAAACTTACGGAAACACAAAAATACAAAAAGAAAAGGGGGTTTATGTCCGTCTGTCCGTCAGATAAAAGCTCGATAGTGCCTTAACGAAAAGGGCTACAGCAACAACATTTTACGAAAGGAAGTCTTATTTGAATGCCAGTCAGTGTGCAAAATTTTGTTACAATCGGTTACTATTTGACCATAGCTCCCATATAAAAAACTTACGGAAACACAAAAATACAAGAAGAAAAGACGGTTTATGTCCGTCTTTCCGTCAGAGAAAAACGCGATAACTCCTTAACTACAAGAGGTAGAGAGACAAAATTCAGCAAAAGTTTTTTCGATATTTTATAAAAGTTGTGTGCTGAAAATGGGTAAAATCGGTTCACATTTAGTTAGAGCTCCCATATAACCCTGCCCCGGAATTCACATTTATGCTGATAAATTGAATAAAATTTTAAATCTATGACTTCTAAATTTAGAACAGAGAAGTTTTATGCAACTTTCAGTCAGTATGTCAAATGTTATAGGAATCGGTCCATTTTTGACCATAGCTTTCATATAAAAACCGCTCCCGGTAATCACTAAAATGTCACAAACGCCAGTTAAAAGCTATTAAATTATAAACTATGTCACCTATGGCCACTAAATTTTGCACAAATAAATTTTATATTAATACCAGCCTGTATATAAAATTTTGTAACAATCGGTCAACATTTGCCTATAGTTCTTGTATATATAACATCCCCTTTTTTTATCTGCAATCAAAAAGATTTGGAGGTACATTCAGTATAAGATTTCATCTAGGAAATTAGATAGCTATCAATTAATGTTAGATTAGATTTTTAGATTAGATTAGAGTTTTCTTTATTTTCATTTATGAAATATTTACAAAATTTAAATAAAATTTAAAAAATATAAAATAAATAAATAATAATAAAGAAAGTACGGCTTGGTTAAATAAACCGTTAGCCGGAACAATAGTCTATATTCGATATAAATTTTTAAACATATGCTTTCTATATTTTAAAGCATATTTGACAAAATTGCAAAGCCCTGGCCAATAATCTCCTTCACCGCCATTAAGTATATGAATCACATCGTCTTCTGTAAGAGTTATTCGTTGAAAATATCTCAATCTTATTTCGTTAAACACTGGACAAGAACCTATGAAGTGCACTGTCGTTTCAGGATCTCTTAGATTGCACAGAGAGCATAATCTTGCATTGCCTTCTCTAAACTGGTTACCATTTAAGTATATCAGATCACCCCTAGCTTTCATTATATATGTGATTTGCTCCTGATTATAGGATTGATTGCAGAATGTTAAACCTTTTGTGTGATTAAGCCTTTTATATATTCGTTGCCTACTCGAAAGTGCATTTGTCAAATGATCTTGATATCGGGTGTTTTTTATTGAGGTATAGAACTCTAAGTTGGCATCACTTTTTTAACTGGCGGCCATTTTGTCAGCTGTCAAGTGATTAATATTTAGTTTGGTTTGCCACTTCATCATGAACAGGTTGACAAAAGAACAACGCTTGCAAATCGTGCAAATTTATTTCGAAAATAATGGTTCAGTTCGCGAAGTTTACCGCAAGCTCCGTCCATTTTATGGTCGACATAATCGTCCATCAGAGCAATTAATTCGGTTAACCATGGATCGTTTTCGCACTACGTTTACTCTATGTGATAATACGCATCCGCAGCGACGTCGAACAGTGCGCACCGAAGAAACAATTGCCGCTGTAGAGCAAAGTGTTGAAGAGGACCCGAATGAATCGATTCGCCACCGTGCACAGCAATTGGAGCTTTGTCCAACAACTTTATGGAAGATTTTGCGCAAAGATCTTGGCTTGCGACCTTACAAGATCCAGCTTGTGCAAGAATTAAAGCCGCGAGACCATGCAATGCGTCGTGATTTTGGTGTATGGGCCGAAAATGAGATTGATCTCGATGCTGATTTTCATCGCAAAATTTTGTTCAGTGATGAGGCTCATTTTTGGTTGAATGGCTACGCAAACAAGCAAAATTGCCGCATTTGGAGTGAAGAGAATCCACATGAGACCCTTGAGACGTCATTACATCCACAAAAACTGACTGTTTGGTGTGCTCTATGGGCTGGTGGAGTCATTGGCCATACTTCTTCCGAAATAATGCTGGAGAGTCAGTGTCCATAAATGGAGACCGGTATAGAGCCATGATAACCGACTATTTTGTTCCCCAATTGGATAGCATGAATGTGGATGAGTTGTGGTTCCAACAAGACGGCGCTACATGCCACACAGCGCACGTCACAATTGATTTATTGAAGGAAACATTCGATGAGCGCATAATTTCGCGGAATGGACCTGTCAATTGGCCACCAAGATCGTGCGATTTGACACCACTGGATTATTTTCTTTGGGGATATGTGAAGTCGCTCGTCTACTCCAACAAACCAGAAACGTTAGGGGACTTGGAAGCCAACATTCGTGGCGTTATTGGCAACATACGGCCCCATATGCTCGAAAAAGTTGTTGAAAATTGGACCTGTAGAATTGGCTTTATTCGAGCCAGCCGCGGCGGCCACATGCCCGAAATCATATTTAAACATTAATGGCATAAATTATCCTTCCAATAAAGCCAAATTGATGGACATTAAAACGATTTCCTTGTGTTTTATTTCAATTCGAAGTTCTATACCTCTAAAAAAAACACCCATTACTTGCTAATTTTCATATTATTTGCCAATGTAACGCAAGACTCAAACCAAGTTTGTTTGTTTTGACGCAACTCGTCGGGGTTTATATTGTATTGTTGCAATTTATTTACGAAATCATTGTGCCACGATATGTTTTTCTCTGTAATTATTTTAGATAGTTTATGGGGGAGCCTGTTTTCTTCATAGTCGAACAACGTTTTTGATACATACTTTAAATGCAAGCTATATGTATAAATGTGACCTTCTTCTTGTGATGTTTCCAGAGCTATGATATAATTTGGAGTGTTTTCCGGAAGTTTTAAAATGCGCTTCGTAAAAAACCTTTGAAATTTATCGATTTGGTCAAACTCCATGTATCCCCAAACCTGTGCCCCATAGGATTGTTTGGCTCTACAGACCGCTAGAAACAAGTTCCATTTTGCATTCAAAGGGACATCCTTACGGCCAACGAAATTTTTCCAAGTAGAATTTATGCTTGCTTTTGCTGCTTTATTTTTTGTGCATACGTGCTTTGCGAATGACATTGTCGGGGTTAATTAAATGCCTAAATATTTATACTCAGTTACAATTTTAACTGCTTCTCCCTTAATCGTCCATTTTTCTTTTAAACTTCTTCTACCGCCTTTTTGAAAAATCATGCCAATTAATGTTAGGTCCAGACTTTATACACGGTAGATGCACTAAGAACTAATAATAAAATATATGAACCTGCCGTGTTGCTATCAACATGTTTATGGCACAACGAAACACCTTTCTAAAAACTATATTCGGTTACAGAGGGCGAAGCCGAGCGGCTCGAAGCCGGCGCTGAGTCGCCGCCGGGATAATTTTTCGATAGTCAGCCGCCGCCGAAAGAACCGGCTCATGTCGGCTTAAATTTCAAGCCGAAGTATTTTCATTTTTAGATAAAGATATTTTTTAATACTAATTTTTTTAATTAGACTTGGTTTTTATATTTAATAAGAAGATACATAAAAGTATTATCAAATTAATCTTTCATTTAAAGCTCGTTTTTTGTACGCGAGAAAATCAGGACAAGTGAAAAAGTGTATAATATTGGAAACGCAACAAAATTTTTGCAAGGTCAAAGTTATCCCACTCTAAGCTCTTTAATATATTCTTATAAAAATATAATGTCTTCATGAGAAAGGACAGAAATTGAATCATATTTTGAACTCGCAATACAATTGTGCAGTTTTGCAAAGCAGAACTGAAAACAAAACGTTTAAAGATTTTTAAAATACAGCTTTAATGAATCCATGCCAAAAAAAAATTTGCCAGCTTTGGAGAAGTATATTAATATGATTCTACAAAACGCGTTGAATTTATTTCAAATCTTGGATGTATCCTATAATTCAGTTTCTAAATCAAAGTTAATTTTAGAAGAAATACAAAAATTAGAGGATATTGATATCAATCGTCCATCTACCAGCAAATGTTCAAATCAATCTGAGGAACCCATCAAAAAGATCAAAGTCATGATTTTTTTTATAATTTTATATATATACATATATATATATATATATATATATATATATATATATATATATATATATATATACTGTAAAATTTCAAATGCAAGATAACAAATGCTAGAATTCATGGGAACAATAATGCCTAATCTGAACAATAATATGGAACTTGAAATTCAAAAATATCTTGACAGCGAAGTTATCCCAATATTGCAAAACTAGCAAATTTATGTTTCAGGATACCAGCTACATCAGCATCGTCGAAACAAGCCTTTTCATTCATACAACTGTGTAAACCAAAAGTTCCCTAAATCCTAACCAAAACCAAAATAAGAAAAATATGTATTCTGGTTTAAAAAAATATGAGTTTTTTATTTTTGTATTCGGCTTAAAGCCGGCGCACAGCCGCCGCTGGTCCATTTTTCTCCAGCCGCCGCCGCCGATAATTTGTAGTCGGCTTCGCCCTCTGTTCGGTTATAGAACAGCATTTTTTCCAAGGTAAATATTTACTAGGGAAACCACTTAGATACTTTTAAATGTTGAACTATAGTAACTATACCACTGCAACCGAATTTAGTGCAAAGATATTACCAACAACACCACAATTGGTCAACATTTTGAATTAACTGCACTCTCGTACAACTTGATGGTGGGTATACAAGATTCGGCATAGCCGCATATAACACTCTTACTTGTTTCCTAATATTTTTTGTATTTGTAAATAACCTAATCAATTATTAAATATGTTTCTAAGGCCACGGACATTAGAGGGACTCGAATAATGAAAATGAATGAGTGAAATTTAAATTAAAGTTTAAAACAATAAAATTTCAAAACTAAGATTCCAAAAATCCTTCTAGTAATAAAGTAAATTTATTGAGTTTTTTAGCTTTTGCAGATCTTTTGTAATTTCAAAAATATATTACCCGAAGAAGAATTTTTGTTTCTCTCATAAAAATTCTTTAAGATTGTTAAGATATTTCAAAAAATTTCTTTATAATTCAAGACTTTATAAAACTAGCTTTTAAAGCTTTTTTATACATAATTGTAAAAAGAAATCACCCTAATGTGTTTTTTTTTTTTTAATATACTCGTTAAATTGTATAAAAATTTTTGTTTTTCAAATAGAAATTCTTTAAAGTCGTTTAGATATTTTGAATATTTTCTTTATAATTTAAAATAATTTTACCTCCTTAATTATTCAAAAGTTCATAAAACTTAAAAATTTGTATTGAATGTCTGAAATGTGTGTTTTTGGTAAAATGTAAGAATATTTTTAAATAAAAAAAATGAAGAAAAAAGCTTAAAGCTTTGAATATTTTCCAAATAAAAGCTGGAATAAATTATAAAATAGAAAAGCTCATTCAATGTTGAATGTAAATACTTGAACCAATTTAAACCAATTTTTCTTAAGAAAATAAAGGGTTATCCATTTCGTGGTTTCAAAAGTATAGGACTGGAATTCGACATCTGTCAAACGAAGTTGTTAAACCAATTTTTTTCTTTTCAGTTGAAAGTCTGACATTGACGAAAATGGATCGCTTAAGTATCACACAACGCAAAAAATTATCAAAACATACTACAAAAATGGTGATTCTGTAACAGCCACATATCGTGCTTTACGAGGAGATTATGGTTTACATAATGGTCCAACTACGCAAGCAATTGGCAAAATTGTAAAGAAATTTGAAGAGACCGGAGGGGTTACAGATATTGTAAGACCTATGCATCATCGTTTTGCTTGTTACGCTAAAAATATCGCTGCTATAAGTGAAAGTATTGCCGAAGACCCGAATCTGTCGATTCCTCGTCGTTCTAAGGAATTAGGACTGTATTGAAGAATACGATTTGGAGAATATGTGGTTTCAACAAGACGGTACCACATGCTACACAACTAGAGCGAATATGGCTTTATTGCAAGAGAAATTTCCTGTCAGCGTAATTTCTCTTCGTGGCGATATCAACTGGCGATTTGACACCATTAGACTTTTTTTGTGGAGCAGATAAACCTTTAACTCTTGAGCACTCTTGAGCAAACCAACTTTTTTCAAGTTATGGCTGAAATACCGTCCAATATATGTCAAAAAGTGGTCGAAAATTACCTCAAAAACTTTTTAATAAAAAAAAAAAATTTTACAGAAAAATATTTTTATCAAAAATATTTTCTATAAAATTTTATTTTTATCGAACAATTTTATAAAGAAAAAATATTTTTATTAAAATTTTTTTTTATAAAAAAATTTTTGGATCGAAAATATCTAAAAAAAAAATATAAAAATCTAAAATCTTTCTGTTTTGAAAAATATTCCCAATATTTACAAAAATATTTCCAATGTTTACAAAAATAATGGTGCCATGGAAACAATGTTCAAAATTATATTTCTTTGTTCTCTCGAACCATGTATTTTGTTGCTTTAAATTGGATTTTGATTTGCTTCTTGCCTATTTTGTTTTTGTCTTTTCTTTAACAAAGCGTCACCAACCAACTCTGTTAACATCCAAATTCGAACTGAATGATTTTAATACTCATTTTTACGAGTTTTATTAATGTTCGTGTTATTTACGAAAATTAAAAAAATTCATCGGCTTCTGGTGGTATGGGCTGCCTACTCCTACATAGTTCAGCGTATCTTCTGTACTTTCATGTTCTTTAATTTAATCATGTATTGGAGAACACGGAAGATCAATTATATCCTCTAGTCAAAGATATATCAAAAATCACATCATCCATTCTCTTTATCCTTCTTTCAAACGTGGGTTATACTGTTGACATCAAAATATAAAAACCAAAAAAGTGGACTCATGGAGGGATCGGAAAATAATAGACTTTTTGTTATTTCAGTACAAATTTTGAAATGTAAGCAATAAAATTTGCTAAATTTAAAAACACATAATAAAATTAGCAATGCTTTAAAGTTGGAAATTTGTATGGAAAATTTAATTTAAAAGCTTGTCATATCATTATCTTTCGTGTATGTGCATATTATTGGATAAGCTTAACCCTTTCTTCCCCTGGTAAAATTTGAAAATTTGTATTTATTTTTTCATGGCAAAATCGCTGTAGTTTATTAATTTTTTAGTGAATTTCGACAAACATTCTTAAAAGTAATTATTTAATAGCAGGATTATGTTATTTTTTAAAAAAACTTGATTTTAACCTTTAACAGATATGGGGGCTAAAATGGCCCAACATTTTTTTTATCAAAATTAAAACTTCACATCTGTTAAAATTTATTATTTTAATAAAAATGACTTTATTTATCGTAAATTTGATGTATTATTTTTTTCATGGTATTTCTTTTTTATTAAAAAGTTTGAACGTTGACATTATGTGTGAAACACTAGATCATTTAAATGACCACCACGCGAAATGTTGAAGGCATTCATTTTTCTGTAAAATTTTTTTTATATCACAAAAATGTTAAATCTACTATAGAAAAATTTTTGATAAAAAATTTTCTTTAGAAACATTTTTGATAAAAAAATTTTCTGTAGAAAAATTTTTGATGAAAAATTTTCAATAGAAAAATTTTTGATGAAAAATTTTTTATAGAAAAATTTTTGATAAAAAAAATTTCTATAGCAAAATTTTTCATAAAAAAAAATAGAATATAGAAAAATTTCTGATAAAAAAATGTTCTATAGAAAAATTTTTGATGAAAAAAAATTTCTATAGAAAAATTTTTGATAAAAAAAATTTATATAGAAAAATTTTTGATAAAAAAATTTTCTATAGAAAAATTTTATATAAAAAAAATATTTTTACTATGACTAATTTTTCTTTTACACTATTACAAACTTTTCTATAGAAAACTTGATCATAATGTGAGATAAACTTATCTATAGAAAACTTGTTTACACCATGACAATCTTTTTAATAGAAAACTTATTTTGTAAAGAAAACTTGTTTACATAATGAAAAACTTTTTTATAAAAAGCTTCCTTAATTTCTAAAAAATGTCATAATTGCTTTTTCGCTGTAAACTAGTGTGAACCTATTTCAAATTTTTCTATAGAAAACAGATTCAAACTTGAGCTAATATTTGCACAAAAAATATTATTTACAATTTCCTTATCTCCCACATTTAGACATATTACCTCAAAATTTTAGACAAAGTTTTTATTTTGAAAATATGTATTTATTTACTTTAGTGTTCGTGACATATTGTAATGACATTTAAATTCCCAACATTTGCTTAAAGTGGATAATAACAAATATTTGATAAACCTTTAATTGATGTAAACATTTGAAGTTTAAATACATTATACGTGTTAAAACATAATTTGGTAATATGATAATGACATGACAGATATTGTATTCGAAACAAAAGTGACGTCTTAACTTTCACACAAACCCATTTATCTAGGCATGCACCGTTTTTTGACACTTATTCTATCAAATTGACTGAGACATAACGCGATGACATTTAATTTAAGGTATCACAAAATAGGTTCTTAAGCACTTTTTCAAAAATTAAGCCTCATGCTTTAGTTTTATTGTATTTGGGTGAGTTCTGCTTAAAAAACGTGCTTCTAAATATTTATTTTTAAATTTAATTTGACCATATGATAATTTTAGATAATCCTTGGAAAATTACAAAATCTATTATTGACTATAGTCGTAAAATGAACACTAGGAGTGTGGGTCCTATGGGACCCAAAATAAAATGAAAATTGTAGACTTAAAACAGTTTTCACATATCATTATCACTATGAACAACTTTTCTTTAGAAAATTTGTTCACACTATGAACAACTTTTCTATAGAAAACTTGCTCACACTATGAACAGCTTTTCTATAGAAAACTTGTTCACGCTATAACCAAATTCTCTATAGAAAACTTGTTCACATTATGAACAACTTTTCTATAGAAAACTTGTTCACATTATGAACAACTTTTCTATAGAAAACTTGTTCACATTATGAATAACTTTTCTATAGAAAACTTGTTCACATTATGAACAACTTTTCTATAGAAAACTTGTTCACATTATGAACAACTTTTCTAAAGAAAACTTGTTCACATTATGAACAACTTTTCTAAAGAAAACTTGTTCACATTATGAACAACTTTTCTAAAGAAAACTTGTTCACATTATGAACAACTTTTCTAAAGAAAACTTGTTCACATTATAAACAACTTTTCTATAGAAAACTTGTTCACATTATAATCAACTTTTCTATAGAAAACTTGTTCACACTATGAACAACTTTTCTATAGAACTTGTTCACACTACGAACAACTTATTTATAGAAAACTTGTTTACGTTATGAACAACTTTTTTTATAGACTATGAACCTTGTTCACACTATGAAGAACTTTTCCATAGAAAACTTGTTCACACTATGAACAACTTTTCGATAGAATACTTGTTCAGACTGTGAACAACTTTTCTCTAGGTAACTTGTTCACATTATATATGAAAAACTTTTTTTGTGGAATAAATGAGAGAATTTTCTTGCAAAATCTCTCTTTCTCTCTCATTTTCTTACATTTTTGTAATTCAACGAGTGAACTTATTATGTTTTTTCTCCATCATTATAAAGAAAAAAAAAATCAAATTCTAATATAAATTTTTAATTGATCTTGAATTACAATTGATTTATACTCGCAATCATTTGCACAAGGTCTGCTAAATGGGTTTGTATGTGTAAATAAGAGCATGATTTTGAATTCATTCAGCAAAAATATTTAAATTGTTTGCCTATTTGTTTATTTAAATTGTATTTCATTATCGGAATGCGCCAAAAACATTCATTGAATAGCGAAATAATCACAATGTTTGTATAGTATAAAAACGGTAGACATCGACTGTGTACAATATTTTAGGTTTGGTTTAATTTACGCAGTTAGTATAGAATTAAATTATTCATAATCAATTCATAATAAAAATTAATTACATTTACTAAAATTATTTTCTTGGTCCCACAATAAAATTCTAACTAACATTTCATTTACGGTAAGAATATATTTAACCCTTCAGCGAACACCAGGGCCTGGCCAGGCATTTTTGAAGGTTTTTATAGTTTTATACTCAGATATCTTAGGCGGAGCGCCATAGCCTTTTAGGAGTTCCTCAATGAAGGTGTTTTGTACAAAAAAACTTTAAAAAACCTACAACTTTTTATCTGTGGGCGTGGTAATTACTCTCCGAAAATTTTTGTTCATGTTTGTAACACCAGGGCAAAGCCAGGCCCTATACTATTATATAGAGAATGCATATGACTATGGAGAGCTGGATGGTTTCAATGGTACATAAATTTGAGGCGGGCAACCCACAACAACTCACATGCTATCTCGGAGCTATGATACTGAAATCGATAAATATACCATTATTTCGAGAAACAATGTCATTTATTCAACACACTACTTCGCTTAATACGATTATATGATAGCCGTACTAGGTCATTAATATCTTAGTCTGACATGACAGCACCTATACGAATAATTTGAAACTTGTTAAACAGAAACCTAAAAAAAACAAGTAAGAAAGCGCTATAGTCGGTCAAGATGACCATACAATACCCTTCACCACTAAGGTCAAAGGTGTTATTTTTCCTGTTTAAAGACAAATATTTGCTAAATTTTGCCATCATACAAACATTTTCTCAAAACTTATATATTCAACCTGTTTCCGTCATTTGGACTTATATGAGAGCTAGGGTCAAATGTGGACCGATTATCTCGAAATTTGTCAGATTGATTACAGTTGTTACAAAAATTATGTATGCAAAAAATAGACTCAAAATTTTCATTATATTTAGATTTACGAGCGTTTTAGTGATTTTTTGTCTCATTTAATGCGTTTTTAAAGAAGAGTTTGTATGGGAGCTATGGTGAAATGTGGACCGATTTCAACGAAATTTGGTACAGTGATTTAAGTTTATATAAGCAGTATTTATTTTAAATTTCATGAAAAAATATTGATATTTGTGGTCAATATATCAATTCCGGGAAGTGGGACCTATGGGAGGTACCATAAATAATGTTGACCAATTTCAATAGCCATGGTCCCATTATCAAAAAAATGATCTGTGCCAAATTATCTTTAGAATTGCGATCTGTAGTTTGATTACAAGGTTTACATGGGGGTCCAGCCAGCCAGACGGACGGACGGACGGACGGACGGACATCGCTAAATCGACTCAAAAAGTGATTCAAAGTCTATTGGTATACTAAAAGGTGGGTCTAAGACAAATATTTCTATGCGTTACAAACATCAGCACAAACTTATAATACCCTTTCCACCTGTGGTGGTGAAGGGTATAAATACAAACCGCACTAAACATATTATAGTGAATAAGTTTTCGTTCACCCAGTATATTCTATCGAAACCTGCTATATATAAAATGAAAATATGGTGGGCATGTGATGGAAGGTAATATATACGCAACTTTATGGAGAAATTCGAGCAGAAAAGCAGGGTGAAAAAGTGCTTATGCGTCTTGCAGTGCGATACAAAGGATCTGGAAGAACAATCATATTTGATATCTTTTTTACAACTTTAGATTTATGTAATAGAAATTTTTTTGAGGCCCTATGCTCCACTGGGAGTCAAGGATAACAGAAGAAGAAGAAGAAGATAGATAATTGGCTATTTGTCTTAGTTTTGTTTGTACGCTCAAAAGCAACAAGTGCCGCATTCCACAGCAAACACTCAAAACGTGAATTACTATCAAGTGAATGAGGCCCTATGCTCCACTGGGAGTCAAGGATAACAGAAGAAGAATTCGGATTCTATGGTGTCATTGTCAACAGTTCACAAAGAACTTAAAAAATATACCCTTAAACAAATCGAACAAATGAACCTTGGCACTTTTTTACAATATGATTGACGTAATGGCAAAGCTTCTTATATAATCAGCCTTATTACGGTTGTCGAATAAACGACTTCGACAATTAGTACTAGATTAAAGAAAACAACACAATTTCAATGATCTAGTACCAACTGTCGTAGTCAAAATTATAGATTCGACAACCTTAATAAAAGTATGAAAACTTTTTAATCGATTTTGAGAGCTGCAAAAAGAGTTACGGCAAATTTTGTTAGTAGATTGGGACTAGAAGCTTTTCGAAATAAAACCATTTAGGCAAAGCAAATTGAAGGAAATTAATTAAAATGTATAATAGTTTTCAAGAAACCTAAACCCATTTTGAGGCAAGAAATCGGTCTTGAGGTCTTAAAAAAGAAATCCAAGTATGTTATTTGTAAGGACAGAGATAATGTAAAACGCAACACAAGATTCTTTTGGAAATTTTGTAAAAATCCTATTCTTCTCATATTTTGTATGGATTTCAAAATATAAGAAGTCCCAGCCAGGCCCTGGGGTTCGCTTATGTAATGGGTGTTTTTTTAGAGGTATAGAACTTCGAATTGAAATAAAACACAAGAAAATCGTTTTAATGTCCATCAATTTGGCTTTATTGGAAGGATAATTTTATGCCATTAATGTTTAAATATGATTTCGGGCATGTGGCCGCCGCGGCTGGCTCGAATAAAGCCAATTCTACAGGTCCAATTTTCAACTACTTTTTCGAGCATATGGGGCCGTATGTTGGCAAAAACGCCACGAATGTTGGCTTCCAAGTCCCCTAACGTTTCTGGTTTGTTGGCGTAGACTAGCGACTTCACATATCCCCAAAGAAAATAATCCAGTGGTGTCAAATCGCAAGATCTTGGTGGCCAATTGACAGATCCATTCCGCGAAATTATGCGCTCATCGAATGTTTCCTTCAATAAATCAATTGTGACGTGCACTGTGTGGTATGTAGCGCCGTCTTGTTGGAACCACAACTCATCCACATTCATGCCATCCAATTGGGAAACAAAATAGTCGGTTATCATGGCTCTATACCGGTCTCCATTTATGGTAACTGACTCTCCAGCATTATTTCGGAAGAAGTATGGCCCAATGACTCCACCAGCCCATAGAGCACACCAAACAGTCAGTTTTTGTGGATGTAATGGCGTCTCAAGGGTCTCATGTGGATTCTCTTCACTCCAAATGCGGCAATTTTGCTTGTTGACGTAGCCATTCAACCAAAAATGAGCCTCATCACTGAACAAAATTTTGCGATGAAAATCAGCATCGAGATCAATCTCATTTTCGGCCCATACACCAAAATCACGACGCATTGCATGGTCTCGCGGCTTTAATTCTTGCACAAGCTGGATCTTGTAAGGTCGCAAGCCAAGATCTTTGCGCAAAATCTTCCATAAAGTTGATGGACAAAGCTCCAATTGCTGTGCACGGTGGCGAATCGATTCATTCGGGTCCTCTTCAACACTTTGCTCTACAGCGGCAATTGTTTCTTCGTTGCGCACTGTTCGACGTCGCTGCGGATGCGTATTATCACATAGAGTAAACGTAGTGCGAAAACGATCCATGGTTAACCGAATTAATTGCTCTGATGGACGATTATGTCGACCATAAAATGGACGGAGCTTGCGGTAAACTTCGCGAACTGAACCATTATTTTCGAAATAAATTTGCACGATTTGCAAGCGTTGTTCTTTTGTCAACCTGTTCATGATGAAATGGCAAACCAAACTAAATATTAATCACTTGACAGCTGACAAAATGGCCGCCAGTTAAAAAAGTGATGCCAACTTAAAGTTCTATACCTCAATAAAAAACACCCGATAGATACGTTTTGGTGTTCGCTTAAGGGTTAAATTGTTAATGGGGAATTCTATAAATCTCGTTTATGGCGAAATCTTTTACATTGAAAGTACCTATTAACATTCCTTACAAACTGGTAATTCCACATTAGTTGTATGTTAGTTATTACTATAATTAATGTAATATGTTACTGACTAAAAGGTTTACTTGGGAAACAAATCTTCGTCAGTTAATTATTGTTTTATTATCTTGCGAAACAAGTTCTTCGTAATTTTAGATATTGATCTACCCAACCATTTATAACTCATCTCTATAGTGATATTACCAATTGCTGAGAACCCGCCTTTAGCATTATAATTTTATACGAATATTTTTAGCTTAAATAGGAGCTACATATGTACTTGCAGTTCATTTGAATATGAATACGTAGACAGCTATTTCTATTAAGAGACTATGAGAAAGCCATTTCTCTTGTTTACACTATGAACCACTTTTCTATAGAAAATTTATTCTTATACCTACTACGAATTATTTTAATATAGAAATTGCACCTATTAATGTACATAAATACAATATAAAAAGCTTACCACTTCAAGAAAATTAAATTCTCTTGGTTTTGTTCTAAATATTAACAAAAGCACAATGACTTACAACTTATTACAACAAAAATTTTTAAGAAGAACAGCAACAAAAAAAAGTATTTAAGAATCGTGACAAAATTGAATTTATTTTTGTTAAAAATTTGAAGTGTATAAAAATAAACATTTTATTAGGTGTTCGATTGATGTTTTAACGGTTAATATGCCTTACACGGGTTTGACTGGCAAATAGTAGAGGTATTCACTATAAGAAGTTTGCACTAGCGTAATTTCTAACGATTTGAAATTGTGCATACAAACTCCTAACGCTTTCTCGTTCCATTGCGAACCGGCTGATACTTGATTTTTTTTTAATTATAAATTACAAAATTATAAAGAAATACACATCGACTATTAAGCTTGACATATATATTTATATCTCAAAAATTAAAGCCAACTCGATGGAACCATTGTCACTTTTGGATTTACCAGACCAAAGTCATTTAGATTTCGTCGCCAAATCTCGTGACGAAAAATCTTATTGAATTCTGTCAACAAAACTTAGAATATTTTGTAATGCTTAGAAAAATATCTGTATAAATTTTATTTAATATATATTCAAGTTATTTCTAATCGGAGCTAGGGTCAAGTATGGGTCTCACTAGGTATCAAAGTGATTTAAAAAAAAAATGGTTAAATATGAAGCAATTACAAAAATACTTTATACAGTTCATTAAAGTAAAATTTCAATTTAAATATAAATATCTAGAAGGTTTTTCATAAAAGTCAATTCTCGTCATCGACAAAGTGAAAAATTAGGATTGAAAATAGAACACGGTATCAATAATATTTAAAATGGATGAAATTATACCACGTTTTCCATTCCTGGGGGGTTATTATGTAATTCGATTCGAAAGAAAAACCTTTCGTATTTGTATACCTAACACATTGTGATTCGAAAACTTTTCTTCGAATCGAATTACATAATAGCTCCTCTGGCCTACTATATTAACACGCTATCGATGTAAAAAACCAAAAAATTGCTCTAGAACAAAAAGTGTCTTCTTCTGTTATCCTTGACTCCCAGTGGAGCATAGGGCCTCAACCATCCTTTTATATCAAACTCTATTGCGAGATGTTAGGTATACATCATTCCATGAATAGTTTGCTGCTAGCATCAATTGGCACTCTCCACGTTCTATCAGGTGCACCAACACGACGGCCGCTTCCATGTGGATTCCAACGAAGCGCTTGTCAAGCAATGTTGGTATTTGGCCTTCGAAGTGTGTGGCCATACCTGTATAGAAGCAGGGATTTGGTTTGTAGCGTTTAGTATGCGATTCAGCCACCATATGTGACAGCGCATAGTGAAAGGGACCTAAAGGTAAATAAGGGTAAAAAATAAGGTAAAAAATAATATTTAAATCTTTAAAATTGCTCTGCTGATCACAGCGTTTCCAGGTTTCGCAACCGTAATGCAAGATGGACTTTACATTTGAGTTATATATTCGCAAAAGCGTCTAAATAAGAACAAATGACACATATTCACGGTTTAAAAAAAATTATAATGTGCAATTTCAGTGTTGAATAATATTTAAGAAGCTTTACATATCCTTTTCACCACCTTTCAACCCTCTACTATCGTCTTTCCAAAGGAGGTAGCCCAATTCGTATATACACTTATACAATTGTATATATCGGGTGGTTAAATTTCAAGGGCCGATGTTGATTTTGAATAAAACACAAACTATTTAGGAAATTATCCTAATTTTATTTTATTATAATATATTGGTATTACTCAATTATGTATGGAACAAAATATCGGTCAAATATGATCTTGGCGGCCAATTGACATCGCCATTACGTGAGATAACACGGCCATTGAATTTGTTGCGCAAAAGAGACATTGTTTCGTTAGCTGTGTGGCAAGTGGCACCGTCCTGCTGAAATCACATATCGTCAACATCCATATCTTCCAATTCGGGCCATAAAAAGTTCGTTATCATCTCACGATAGCGAACACCATTCACAGTAACTGCCTGACCGGCCTCATTTTGGAAAAAATACGGCCCGATGATGCCGCCAGCCCATAAACCGCACCAAACAGTCACTCTTTGTGGGTGCATTGGTTTTTCGTCAATCACTCTTGGATTCTCATTCGTCCAAATGCGGCAATTCTGTTTATTGACGAATCCACTGAGGTGAAAATGTGCCTCATCACTGAAGATGCTTTTCTTCGAAAATTGATCATCCACTGTTGCCATTTCTTGCCACCGTTCTGCCCATTCACGACGTTTGGAATGGTCAAGAGGCTTTAGTTCTTAAGCCAATTGCACCTTGTAAGCGTGTAAATGCAAGTCTTTATGCATAATGTTCATCAACGACGAGCGTTAGAGGTGCAATTGTTGGGCACGACGACGAGTTGAGGTGGACGGCTCTTCAGCCACACTATCGCGAACAGCAGCAATATTTTCTGCAGTACGAGCTGTACGAGCATGCACTGGTTTATCACATGTTTTACAGACCCGGTTTGCTCGAATTTTTCTACGATTTTTGCGATTGTACACACATTTGGACGATCAAATTGACCAAAAAAATCACGAAGTGCACGATATGCATTTTGATTTGAACGCCCATTTTCATAATAAGTCTGGATAACTTTAACACGTTGTTGGATTGTATATCTCTCCATGGTTCAAATTGAGTAAGTCTGAAATAGAGAAATGTCAAATAAAATTCGGAAAAAAACTTGGCGTTTAGGTGTGGTTCACATTCAACATCGGCCCTTACAATTTAACCACCCTTTACAATATTTGCAGGAGTGTTAGTTCTCTTTCTAAAAAAAAGTAAAAATTACTTATTATTTTAAAATATTTTGAACAAAACACACCTGCTTCTATCGTGCTTAATTTAATCTTAACTTTGTATTTAGACGGAACTTCATCTACTCGATCCTGCTTTTTCGAACCAAACTCAAGAAGAATGATAAAAATTTCGGATACGCTATAAGTTATTATTTTTGACATCTTTATATCAATGAGTTACATACATCAGCACAAACCTATAATACCTTTCCCACCCATGGTAGAGTTAAGAAAAATTGAATTATAAACAAATCTAAATTAATTTGTTTTAAAATTTGCAAAACTAGTAATGCTGAAGTGAATACTCCTAGTATCCGAGTATAAATGCGGTTTTATTTACAATAATTGTTGTTGCTTCTTTTGGTTTTTATATTTTTGTAATTGTAACGGTTAAACTCATCAATATTAAACAGAAATGAGCAATAGCAACAACAAAAACAACAACTACTTATACATAAGATTTTCTCAATTTCTGTCAATTGGAATAAGTTTCAATTTCAATTAGTGCGCCAGGGAATACGAGAGATTAAACAACAAAACAATTTAAATTCAAATAATTTGCAACAAATTAAGTTTAAAAGAAAAATATTAAAAAAAAACAAAGCAAACCTAAATCACAAATAAATTAATCAAAAAAGATAAGAAAAAAAATAAAACAAAAATAAAGTGTCCAAATTAATTGTCTATTAAAATAATAAATTTTTATGTTGTTTTTAACTGTTCGCTAAAATTTTTTTGTTTTTAATTTAATTTGCGTTAATGAATCGCGGTGATATGCCCACAATTTTCGATGGGGGCATTAGCAACGTTGTCACTTCGGAGTCGGAAACTGGAACGAATATTACAAAATCTCCTCCCTTATGTGGTTCAGCCCGTTTAAGTTATACCATTTGTGCCTTCTTGGCCATGGTTGTTCAGTTGTCTTTACGAAATACCCTAAATTTTGTAATTTTGTGTATGGTCCGACGTAAGCCAGATATTGAAAATACCTCAGATGTTATGGATAATGCTAATGGTGCTACAGGCGGCAATTCAACACAAATGGAAACAGTAAGTTGTTCTGAAAAGGCGCTCAAAAAAATTTGTTTAAATTCTATTGGATTTTATATTTTAGTTTGTTGATCGGTTTTAAAAAAGGAATTTTTAATTTTCTAAATAGAAAAATTTGTATAAAAAAAAATTTCAAGAAAATATTTTTCTTAAAAAAATTATAGAAAAAAACTTTTATAGAAAAATCTTAAAAGAAAATTTTTCGCAGAAAAATTTTTGTAGAAAAATTTTCATAGAAATTTATTATGGAAAAATTTTCATAGAAAAATTTTCAAAGAGAAATTTTAAACGAAAAATTTTTGTAGAAAAGTTTTCATAGAAAAATTTTTCATAAAAAAAATTTCATAGAAAAATTTTTTATAAAAAAACTTTCATAGAAAAATTATTATGTAAAAATTTTCATAGAGAAATTTTTATAAAAAAATGTTCATAGAGAAATTTTTATAAAAAAAATTTTCATAGAGAAATTTTTATAGAAAAAATTTTAAAGAGAAATTTTTTAAGAAAAATTTTCATAGAGAAATTTTTATACAAAAATTTTCATAGAGAAATTTTTATACAAAAATTTTCATAGAGAAATTTTTATAGAAAAATTTTCATAGACAAATTTTTATAGAAAAATTATCATGGAGAAATTTTTTATAGAAAAATTGTCATAGACAAATTTTTATAGAAAAATTTTGATAGACAAATTTTTATAGGAAAATTTTCATTGACAAATTTTTATAGAACAATTTTCATTGACAAATTTTTATAGAAAAATTTTCATAGACAATTTTTTATAGAAAAATTTTCATAGACAATTTTTTATAGAAAAATTTTCATAGACAAATTTTTAAAGAAAAATTTTCATAGACAAATTTTTTATAGAAAAATTTTCATAGAAAATTTTTTATAGAAAAATTTTCATAAAAAATGCTTGGTAAAAAATTTTCTATAGAAAAATTTTCATAGAGACATTTTTATAACAAAATTTTCATAAAAAAATGTTTCTATTTTTCTATAAAAAATTTTCTATGAAAATTTTTCTATAAAAAATTTTCTATGAAAATTTTTCTATAAAAAATTTTCTATGAAAATTTTTCTATAAAAAATTTTCTATGAAAATTTTTTTATAAAAAATTTTCTATGAAAATTTTTCTATAAAAAATTTTCTATGAAAATTTTTCTATAAAAAATTTTCTATGAAAATTTTTCTATAAAAAATTTTCTATGAAAATTTTTCTATAAAAAATTTTCTATGAAAATTTTTCTATAAAAAATTTTCTATGAAAATTTTTCTATAAAAAATTTTCTATGAAAATTTTTCTATAAAAAATTTTCTATGAAAATTTTTCTATAAAAAATTTTCTATGAAAATTTTTCTATAAAAAATTTTCTATGAAAATTTTTCTATAAAAAATTTTCTATGAAAATTTTTCTATGAAAATTTTTCTAAAAAAAATTTTCTATGAAAATTTTTCTATAAAAAATTTTCTATGAAAATTTTTCTATAAAAAATTTTCTATGAAAATTTTTCTATAAAAAATTTTCTATGAAAATTTTTCTATAAAAAATTTTCTATGAAAATTTTTCTATAAAAAATTTTCTATGAAAATTTTTCTATAAAAAATTTTCTATGAAAATTTTTCTATAAAAAATTTTCTATGAAAATTTTTCTATAAAAAATTTTCTATGAAAATTTTTCTATAAAAAATTTTCTATGAAAATTTTTCTATAAAAAATTTTCTATGAAAATTTTTCTATAAAAAATTTTCTATGAAAATTTTTCTATAAAAAATTTTCTATGAAAATTTTTCTATAAAAAATTTTCTATGAAAATTTTTCTATAAAAAACTTTCTATGAAAATTTTTCTATAAAAAACTTTCTATGAAAATTTTTCTATAAATAATTTTCTATGAAAATTTTTCTATAAAAAATTTTCTATGAAAATTTTTCTATAAAAAATTTTCTATGAAAATTTTTCTATAAAAAATTTTCTATGAAAATTTTTCTATAAAAAATTTTCTATGAAAATTTTTCTATAAAAAATTTTCTATGAAAATTTTTCTATAAAAAATTTTCTATGAAAATTTTTCTATAAAAAATTTTCTATGAAAATTTTTCTATAAAAAATTTTCTATGAAAATTTTTCTATAAAAAATTTTCTATGAAAATTTTTCTATAAAAAATTTTCTATGAAAATTTTTCTATAAAAAATTTTCTATGAAAATTTTTCTATAAAATTTTCTATGAAAAATTTTCGATGAAAATTTTTCTATAAAAAATTTTCGATGAAAATTTTTCTATAAAAAATTTTTGATGAAAATTTTTCTATAAAAAATTTTTGATGAAAATTTTTCTATAAAAAATTTTCTATGAAAATTTTTCTATAAAAAATTTTCTATGAAAATTTTTCTATAAAAAATTTTCTATGAAAATTTTTCTATAAAAAATTTTCTATGAAAATTTTTCTATAAAAAATTTTCTATGAAAATTTTTCTATAAAAAATTTTCTATGAAAATTTTTCTATAAAAAATTTTCTATGAAAATTTTTCTATAAAAAATTTTCTATGAAAATTTTTCTATAAAAAATTTTCTATGAAAATTTTTCTATAAAAAATTTTCTATGAAAATTTTTCTATAAAAAATTTTCTATGAAAATTTTTCTATAAAAAATTTTCTATGAAAATTTTTCTATAAAAAATTTTCTATGAAAATTTTTCTATAAAAAATTTTCTATGAAAATTTTTCTATAAAAAATTTTCTATGAAAATTTTTCTATAAAAAATTTTCTACGAAAATTTTTCTATAAAAAATTTTCTACGAAAATTTTTCTATAAAAAATTTTCTATGAAAATTTTTCTATAAAAAATTTTCTATGAAAATTTTTCTATAAAAAATTTTCTATGAAAATTTTTCTATAAAAAATTTTCTATGAAAATTTTTCTATAAAAAATTTTCTATGAAAATTTTTCTATAAAAAATTTTCTATGAAAATTTTTCTATAAAAAATTTTCTATGAAAATTTTTCTATAAAAAATTTTCTATGAAAATTTTTCTATAAAAAATTTTCTATGAAAATTTTTCTATAAAAAATTTTCTATGAAAATTTTTCTATAAAAAATTTTCTATGAAAATTTTTCTATAAAAAATTTTCTATGAAAATTTTTCTATAAAAAATTTTCTATGAAAATTTTTCTATAAAAAATTTTCTATGAAAATTTTTCTATAAAAAATTTTCTATGAAAATTTTTCTATAAAAAATTTTCTATGAAAATTTTTCTATAAAAAATTTTCTATGAAAATTTTTCTATAAAAAATTTTCTATGAAAATTTTTCTATAAAAAATTTTCTATGAAAATTTTTCTATAAAAAATTTTCTATGAAAATTTTTCTATAAAAAATTTTCTATGAAAATTTTTCTATAAAAAATTTTCTATGAAAATTTTTCTATAAAAAATTTTCTATGAAAATTTTTCTATAAAAAATTTTCTATGAAAATTTTTCTATAAAAAATTTTCTATGAAAATTTTTCTATAAAAAATTTTCTATGAAAATTTTTCTATAAAAAATTTTCTATGAAAATTTTTCTATAAAAAATTTTCTATGAAAATTTTTCTATAAAAAATTTTCTATGAAAATTTTTCTATAAAAAATTTTCTATGAAAATTTTTCTATAAAAAATTTTCTATGAAAATTTTTCTATAAAAAATTTTCTATGAAAATTTTTCTATAAAAAATTTTCTATGAAAATTTTTCTATAAAAAATTTTCTATGAAAATTTTTCTATGAAAAATTTTCGATGAAAATTTTTCTATAAAAAATTTTCGATGAAAATTTTTCTATAAAAAATTTTTGATGAAAATTTTTCTATAAAAAATTTTCTATGAAAATTTTTCTATAAAAAATTTTCTATGAAAATTTTTCTATAAAAAATTTTTGATGAAAATTTTTCTATAAAAAATTTTTGATGAAAATTTTTCTATAAAAAATTTTCTATGAAAATTTTTCTATAAAAAATTTTCTATGAAAATTTTTCTATAAAAAATTTTCTATGAAAATTTTTCTATAAAAAATTTTCTATGAAAATTTTTCTATAAAAAATTTTCTATGAAAATTTTTCTATAAAAAATTTTCTATGAAAATTTTTCTATAAAAAATTTTCTATGAAAATTTTTCTATAAAAAATTTTCTATGAAAATTTTTCTATAAAAAATTTTCTATGAAAATTTTTCTATAAAAAATTTTCTATGAAAATTTTTCTATAAAAAATTTTCTATGAAAATTTTTCTATAAAAAATTTTCTATGAAAATTTTTCTATAAAAAATTTTCTATGAAAATTTTTCTATAAAAAATTTTCTATGAAAATTTTTCTATAAAAAATTTTCTATGAAAATTTTTCTATAAAAAATTTTCTATGAAAATTTTTCTATAAAAAATTTTCTATGAAAATTTTTCTATAAAAAATTTTCTATGAAAATTTTTCTATAAAAAATTTTCTATGAAAATTTTTCTATAAAAAATTTTCTATGAAAATTTTTCTATAAAAAATTTTCTATGAAAATTTTTCTATAAAAAATTTTCTATGAAAATTTTTCTATAAAAAATTTTCTATGAAAATTTTTCTATAAAAAATTTTCTATGAAAATTTTTCTATAAAAAATTTTCTATGAAAATTTTTCTATAAAAAATTTTCTATGAAAATTTTTCTATAAAAAATTTTCTATGAAAATTTTTCTATAAAAAATTTTCTATGAAAATTTTTCTATAAAAAATTTTCTATGAAAATTTTTCTATAAAAAACTTTCTATGAAAATTTTTCTATAAAAAACTTTCTATGAAAATTTTTCTATAAATAATTTTCTATGAAAATTTTTCTATAAAAAATTTTCTATGAAAATTTTTCTATAAAAAATTTTCTATGAAAATTTTTCTATAAAAAATTTTCTATGAAAATTTTTCTATAAAAAATTTTCTATGAAAATTTTTCTATAAAAAATTTTCTATGAAAATTTTTCTATAAAAAATTTTCTATGAAAATTTTTCTATAAAAAATTTTCTATGAAAATTTTTCTATAAAAAATTTTCTATGAAAATTTTTCTATAAAAAATTTTCTATGAAAATTTTTCTATAAAAAATTTTCTATGAAAATTTTTCTATAAAAAATTTTCTATGAAAATTTTTCTATAAAAAATTTTCTATGAAAATTTTTCTATAAAAAATTTTCTATGAAAATTTTTCTATAAAAAATTTTCTATGAAAATTTTTCTATAAAATTTTCTATGAAAAATTTTCGATGAAAATTTTTCTATAAAAAATTTTCGATGAAAATTTTTCTATAAAAAATTTTTGATGAAAATTTTTCTATAAAAAATTTTTGATGAAAATTTTTCTATAAAAAATTTTCTATGAAAATTTTTCTATAAAAAATTTTCTATGAAAATTTTTCTATAAAAAATTTTCTATGAAAATTTTTCTATAAAAAATTTTCTATGAAAATTTTTCTATAAAAAATTTTCTATGAAAATTTTTCTATAAAAAATTTTCTATGAAAATTTTTCTATAAAAAATTTTCTATGAAAATTTTTCTATAAAAAATTTTCTATGAAAATTTTTCTATAAAAAATTTTCTATGAAAATTTTTCTATAAAAAATTTTCTATGAAAATTTTTCTATAAAAAATTTTCTATGAAAATTTTTCTATAAAAAATTTTCTATGAAAATTTTTCTATAAAAAATTTTCTATGAAAATTTTTCTATAAAAAATTTTCTATGAAAATTTTTCTATAAAAAATTTTCTATGAAAATTTTTCTATAAAAAATTTTCTATGAAAATTTTTCTATAAAAAATTTTCTATGAAAATTTTTCTATAAAAAATTTTCTATGAAAATTTTTCTATAAAAAATTTTCTATGAAAATTTTTCTATAAAAAATTTTCTATGAAAATTTTTCTATAAAAAATTTTCTATGAAAATTTTTCTATAAAAAATTTTCTATGAAAATTTTTCTATAAAAAATTTTCTATGAAAATTTTTCTATAAAAAATTTTCTATGAAAATTTTTCTATAAAAAATTTTCTATGAAAATTTTTCTATAAAAAATTTTCTATGAAAATTTTTCTATAAAAAACTTTCTATGAAAATTTTTCTATAAAAAACTTTCTATGAAAATTTTTCTATAAATAATTTTCTATGAAAATTTTTCTATAAAAAATTTTCTATGAAAATTTTTCTATAAAAAATTTTCTATGAAAATTTTTCTATAAAAAATTTTCTATGAAAATTTTTCTATAAAAAATTTTCTATGAAAATTTTTCTATAAAAAATTTTCTATGAAAATTTTTCTATAAAAAATTTTCTATGAAAATTTTTCTATAAAAAATTTTCTATGAAAATTTTTCTATAAAAAATTTTCTATGAAAATTTTTCTATAAAAAATTTTCTATGAAAATTTTTCTATAAAAAATTTTCTATGAAAATTTTTCTATAAAAAATTTTCTATGAAAATTTTTCTATAAAAAATTTTCTATGAAAATTTTTCTATAAAATTTTCTATGAAAAATTTTCGATGAAAATTTTTCTATAAAAAATTTTCGATGAAAATTTTTCTATAAAAAATTTTTGATGAAAATTTTTCTATAAAAAATTTTTGATGAAAATTTTTCTATAAAAAATTTTCTATGAAAATTTTTCTATAAAAAATTTTCTATGAAAATTTTTCTATAAAAAATTTTCTATGAAAATTTTTCTATAAAAAATTTTCTATGAAAATTTTTCTATAAAAAATTTTCTATGAAAATTTTTCTATAAAAAATTTTCTATGAAAATTTTTCTATAAAAAATTTTCTATGAAAATTTTTCTATAAAAAATTTTCTATGAAAATTTTTCTATAAAAAATTTTCTATGAAAATTTTTCTATAAAAAATTTTCTATGAAAATTTTTCTATAAAAAATTTTCTATGAAAATTTTTCTATAAAAAATTTTCTATGAAAATTTTTCTATAAAAAATTTTCTATGAAAATTTTTCTATAAAAAATTTTCTATGAAAATTTTTCTATAAAAAATTTTCTATGAAAATTTTTCTATAAAAAATTTTCTATGAAAATTTTTCTATAAAAAATTTTCTATGAAAATTTTTCTATAAAAAATTTTCTATGAAAATTTTTCTATAAAAAATTTTCTATGAAAATTTTTCTATAAAAAATTTTCTATGAAAATTTTTCTATAAAAAATTTTCTATGAAAATTTTTCTATAAAAAATTTTCTATGAAAATTTTTCTATAAAAAATTTTCTATGAAAATTTTTCTATAAAAAATTTTCTATGAAAATTTTTCTATAAAAAATTTTCTATGAAAATTTTTCTATAAAAAATTTTCTATGAAAATTTTTCTATAAAAAATTTTCTATGAAAATTTTTCTATAAAAAATTTTCTATGAAAATTTTTCTATAAAAAATTTTCTATGAAAATTTTTCTATAAAAAATTTTCTATGAAAATTTTTCTATAAAAAATTTTCTATGAAAATTTTTCTATAAAAAATTTTCTATGAAAATTTTTCTATGAAAAATTTTCGATGAAAATTTTTCTATAAAAAATTTTCGATGAAAATTTTTCTATAAAAAATTTTTGATGAAAATTTTTCTATAAAAAATTTTTGATGAAAATTTTTCTATAAAAAATTTTCTATGAAAATTTTTCTATAAAAAATTTTTGATGAAAATTTTTCTATAAAAAATTTTCTATGAAAATTTTTCTATAAAAAATTTTCTATGAAAATTTTTCTATAAAAAATTTTCTATGAAAATTTTTCTATAAAAAATTTTCTATGAAAATTTTTCTATAAAAAATTTTCTATGAAAATTTTTCTATAAAAAATTTTCTATGAAAATTTTTCTATAAAAAATTTTCTATGAAAATTTTTCTATAAAAAATTTTCTATGAAAATTTTTCTATAAAAAATTTTCTATGAAAATTTTTCTATAAAAAATTTTCTATGAAAATTTTTCTATAAAAAATTTTCTATGAAAATTTTTCTATAAAAAATTTTCTATGAAAATTTTTCTATAAAAAATTTTCTATGAAAATTTTTCTATAAAAAATTTTCTATGAAAATTTTTCTATAAAAAATTTTCTATGAAAATTTTTCTATAAAAAATTTTCTATGAAAATTTTTCTATAAAAAATTTTCTATGAAAATTTTTCTATAAAAAATTTTCTATGAAAATTTTTCTATAAAAAATTTTCTATGAAAATTTTTCTATAAAAAATTTTCTATGAAAATTTTTCTATAAAAAATTTTCTATGAAAATTTTTCTATAAAAAATTTTCTATGAAAATTTTTCTATAAAAAATTTTCTATGAAAATTTTTCTATAAAAAATTTTCTATGAAAATTTTTCTATAAAAAATTTTCTATGAAAATTTTTCTATAAAAAATTTTCTATGAAAATTTTTCTATAAAAAATTTTCTATGAAAATTTTTCTATAAAAAATTTTCTATGAAAATTTTTCTATAAAAAATTTTCTATGAAAATTTTTCTATAAAAAATTTTCTATGAAAATTTTTCTATAAAAAATTTTCTATGAAAATTTTTCTATAAAAAATTTTCTATGAAAATTTTTCTATAAAAAACTTTCTATGAAAATTTTTCTATAAAAAACTTTCTATGAAAATTTTTCTATAAATAATTTTCTATGAAAATTTTTCTATAAAAAATTTTCTATGAAAATTTTTCTATAAAAAATTTTCTATGAAAATTTTTCTATAAAAAATTTTCTATGAAAATTTTTCTATAAAAAATTTTCTATGAAAATTTTTCTATAAAAAATTTTCTATGAAAATTTTTCTATAAAAAATTTTCTATGAAAATTTTTCTATAAAAAATTTTCTATGAAAATTTTTCTATAAAAAATTTTCTATGAAAATTTTTCTATAAAAAATTTTCTATGAAAATTTTTCTATAAAAAATTTTCTATGAAAATTTTTCTATAAAAAATTTTCTATGAAAATTTTTCTATAAAATTTTCTATGAAAAATTTTCGATGAAAATTTTTCTATAAAAAATTTTCGATGAAAATTTTTCTATAAAAAATTTTTGATGAAAATTTTTCTATAAAAAATTTTTGATGAAAATTTTTCTATAAAAAATTTTCTATGAAAATTTTTCTATAAAAAATTTTCTATGAAAATTTTTCTATAAAAAATTTTCTATGAAAATTTTTCTATAAAAAATTTTCTATGAAAATTTTTCTATAAAAAATTTTCTATGAAAATTTTTCTATAAAAAATTTTCTATGAAAATTTTTCTATAAAAAATTTTCTATGAAAATTTTTCTATAAAAAATTTTCTATGAAAATTTTTCTATAAAAAATTTTCTATGAAAATTTTTCTATAAAAAATTTTCTATGAAAATTTTTCTATAAAAAATTTTCTATGAAAATTTTTCTATAAAAAATTTTCTATGAAAATTTTTCTATAAAAAATTTTCTATGAAAATTTTTCTATAAAAAATTTTCTATGAAAATTTTTCTATAAAAAATTTTCTATGAAAATTTTTCTATAAAAAATTTTCTATGAAAATTTTTCTATAAAAAATTTTCTATGAAAATTTTTCTATAAAAAATTTTCTATGAAAATTTTTCTATAAAAAATTTTCTACGAAAATTTTTCTATAAAAAATTTTCTATGAAAATTTTTCTATAAAAAATTTTCTATGAAAATTTTTCTATAAAAAATTTTCTATGAAAATTTTTCTATAAAAAATTTTCTATGAAAATTTTTCTATAAAAAATTTTCTATGAAAATTTTTCTATAAAAAATTTTCTATGAAAATTTTTCTATAAAAAATTTTCTATGAAAATTTTTCTATAAAAAATTTTCTATGAAAATTTTTCTATAAAAAATTTTCTATGAAAATTTTTCTATAAAAAATTTTCTATGAAAATTTTTCTATAAAAAATTTTCTATGAAAATTTTTCTATAAAAAATTTTCTATGAAAATTTTTCTATAAAAAATTTTCTATGAAAATTTTTCTATAAAAAATTTTCTATGAAAATTTTTCTATAAAAAATTTTCTATGAAAATTTTTCTATAAAAAATTTTCTATGAAAATTTTTCTATAAAAAATTTTCTATGAAAATTTTTCTATAAAAAATTTTCTATGAAAATTTTTCTATAAAAAATTTTCTATGAAAATTTTTCTATAAAAAATTTTCTATGAAAATTTTTCTATAAAAAATTTTCTATGAAAATTTTTCTATAAAAAATTTTCTATGAAAATTTTTCTATAAAAAATTTTCTATGAAAATTTTTCTATAAAAAATTTTCTATGAAAATTTTTCTATAAAAAATTTTCTATGAAAATTTTTCTATAAAAAATTTTCTATGAAAATTTTTCTATAAAAAATTTTCTATGAAAATTTTTCTATAAAAAATTTTCTATGAAAATTTTTCTATAAAAAATTTTCTATGAAAATTTTTCTATAAAAAATTTTCTATGAAAATTTTTCTATAAAAAATTTTCTATGAAAATTTTTCTATAAAAAATTTTCTATGAAAATTTTTCTATAAAAAATTTTCTATGAAAATTTTTCTATAAAAAATTTTCTATGAAAATTTTTCTATAAAAAATTTTCTATGAAAATTTTTCTATGAAAAATTTTCGATGAAAATTTTTCTATAAAAAATTTTCGATGAAAATTTTTCTATAAAAAATTTTTGATGAAAATTTTTCTATAAAAAATTTTTGATGAAAATTTTTCTATAAAAAATTTTCTATGAAAATTTTTCTATAAAAAATTTTTGATGAAAATTTTTCTATAAAAAATTTTTGATGAAAATTTTTCTATAAAAAATTTTTGATGAAAATTTTTCTATAAAAAATTTTTGATGAAAATTTTTCTATAAAAAATTTTTGATGAAAATTTTTCTATAAAAAATTTTCTATGAAAATTTTTCTATAAAAAATTTTCTATGAAAATTTTTCTATAAAAAATTTTCTATGAAAATTTTTCTATAAAAAATTTTCTATGAAAATTTTTCTATAAAAAATTTTCTATGAAAATTTTTCTATAAAAAATTTTCTATGAAAATTTTTCTATAAAAAATTTTCTATGAAAATTTTTCTATAAAAAATTTTCTATGAAAATTTTTCTATAAAAAATTTTCTATGAAAATTTTTCTATAAAAAATTTTCTATGAAAATTTTTCTATAAAAAATTTTCTATGAAAATTTTTCTATAAAAAATTTTCTATGAAAATTTTTCTATAAAAAATTTTCTATGAAAATTTTTCTATAAAAAATTTTCTATGAAAATTTTTCTATAAAAAATTTTCTATGAAAATTTTTCTATAAAAAATTTTCTATGAAAATTTTTCTATAAAAAATTTTCTATGAAAATTTTTCTATAAAAAATTTTCTATGAAAATTTTTCTATAAAAAATTTTCTATGAAAATTTTTCTATAAAAAATTTTCTATGAAAATTTTTCTATAAAAAATTTTCTATGAAAATTTTTCTATAAAAAATTTTCTATGAAAATTTTTCTATAAAAAATTTTCTATGAAAATTTTTCTATAAAAAATTTTCTATGAAAATTTTTCTATAAAAAATTTTCTATGAAAATTTTTCTATAAAAAATTTTCTATGAAAATTTTTCTATAAAAAATTTTCTATGAAAATTTTTCTATAAAAAATTTTCTATGAAAATTTTTCTATAAAAAATTTTCTATGAAAATTTTTCTATAAAAAATTTTCTATGAAAATTTTTCTATAAAAAATTTTCTATGAAAATTTTTCTATAAAAAATTTTCTATGAAAATTTTTCTATAAAAAATTTTCTATGAAAATTTTTCTATAAAAAATTTTCTATGAAAATTTTTCTATAAAAAATTTTCTATGAAAATTTTTCTATAAAAAATTTTCTATGAAAATTTTTCTATAAAAAATTTTCTATGAAAATTTTTCTATAAAAAATTTTCTATGAAAATTTTTCTATAAAAAATTTTCTATGAAAATTTTTCTATAAAAAATTTTCTATGAAAATTTTTCTATAAAAAATTTTCTATGAAAATTTTTCTATAAAAAATTTTCTATGAAAATGTTTTTATAAAAAATTTTCTATGAAAATGTTTCTATAAAAAATTTTCTATGAAAATTTTTCTATAAAAAATTTTCTATGAAAATTTTTCTATAAAAAATTTTCTATGAAAATTTTTCTATAAAAAATTTTCTATGAAAATTTTTCTATAAAAAATTTTCTATGAAAATTTTTCTATAAAAATTTTTCTATAAAAAAAAATTTTCTATAAAAATTTTTCTATAAAAAATTTTCTATAAAAATTTTTCTATGAATTTGTTCGTAAAAACGAGATTGGTCTTGTGATTGCTGAGATATAAACAATAAAATACGAATTCTTTTAAGCATTAAATATTTGACCTCTTATATTTTTTCCCCCAGTCGGGTACACTGGATTGGACACGATCTCAAGAATTTGCTATAGTAGGCGTATTTTACTATGGCTATATAATAACACTGCCAATTGGCGGAAGACTGGCGGATAAGTTTGGGGGCAAATTGTTATTTGTACACTCTCTAACAACACAAGCTATAGTTTTTATGCTTATACCATTCTTCGCCCACAGAAGCTTCGTAGGAGCTGTGATAATACGAATAATACAGGGATTATTGGCGGTAAGTTAGAAACAAATTAAATTTAAATAAAACAAAATTATCAAAACTTTGTTTCTTTTAAGGGCTGCGGCAATCCTGCTATCTATCAGCTCTTTTCAATCTGGGCTCATCCAAACGAACGTACTGCCTTTCTCTCATTTGCCTATGGTGGCTATTCTGTGGGCGCTTTACTTATCTTTCCCATTTCAAGTTTCCTTTGCAAATTTGGCTGGGAACTGGCCTTTTATGTGGTGGGCAGTTTTTCTTTAGCCTTTGGTATTGCTTGCCAATGGTTAGTTTATAACACTTTGGAGAGTCATCCACGTTTAACGAAGGAAGAATATGATTACTTAAAAGTTAATCGTGTGGATAAATCTACAAGGGGTGTACCATGGAAAGCGATTTTTACTTCCATACCAGTGTATGCATTTGTTTTAACTCATATCTTCCATACCTATGGTGTTATCGTATTAAGTCTTCTCATTCCGAGGTTCTTTAAGGAAGCCATGAATATGCCTTTAGAAACGGTAAGTCTTCCATTTTTTTTAGATTTGATTGCCTAAATGATTGATTATACTTTTCGCTTCTTTAAAGGCTGGTCTGTTATCTTCAGCTCCATTTTTGGGAGCCTTTATATCCAAAGCTGTTACCATTACTGCTTGTAGTATGATAGAAAGGAGACCGAATTTAAATCTTACGATATATCGTCGCATAGTCTATGTAGCTTGTAAGTTTTTAATATTTATTTTGATGTCTAGAAATATTTTATATGAAATCCTTTTCAGGTAATAGCATCACTATTCTCTTCATCCTTGGGATTATAATGTCCAGCTCCGAGCAAACTGTTATAGTGGTGTTATTCAGTGTTTGTCTAGGGATGACAACAGATCTGGGATTTGCTGGTGCCTATTGGCCAAGTCTATTGTATTTAGCACCATCCTTCGCTGGTCTTATATCGGGTATTGGCAATTGCTTGGCCACAGCTAGTGGTTTTTTGGCACCACTAGGTATATCAACTATAGTAAAACAAGTAAGGATTTAGACTCTAGCAGTCACTTAATCTAACAAGTAAAATAATAAATTGTCTATTTAGGGCACAAAAGAAGAATGGAATTTGGTAATGGCCTCCTTAATGACTTCCTATTTTGTGGCTGCTATTATTTATGGTCTCTTTGGAAGCTCTAAGTTAACATCTTGGGGTCAAGTCAATAATAATAATAATAATAATAGCAATAGTTAAAACACTCAAGATGAAACAACACAGGCTAAAGTGTAAATTGTGTAAATAAGTATTAGGTTATTTTATAATTGTTATGGGAAATATTAAAAAAATCTCAAAAATATGTCCTTATTGTAGTGTACTTGTAATTTTTTAATAGTGTTTAATTTTCAAGTTGATACTTAATTTTTACAAATTTTAAATATATTTTAATACTATTGTAATGTTATTTTAAATAAAAAGAAAACAAGTCAACAAGTAAAAGTGATTTAAGCTTTTAAGACCGAATATTTGATATTTCGCTATTATTGGGTATATTTAGGTTTTTTTGTAATCAAATAGTTTTATGATCGCTGGCAAACAATATAGGTATAGGTTTCATCCTTGGAACAAAATAGGGGTCTGTGCCAAATTTCTTTAAAATTCATGATTCAAAAATCATAGTAGAAAAGTCCCCTTAAAGCGTTATTGCGATTTTCGGGCTATTTAAATTACTTTGAAGAATTGGTCTCTTATGGAAGGTTTAGTTAAATATAGGCCGATTTCACCAAAATATGGTATACAGCTATTGTGTTTCTTATAACAGCTGTAAAATTTTAATTCTATCTACATAATGTTTACCTGATAATAGTTTGGAGAAATGGGATCAGGGTTACATCCGCTGGATGAGTTCACAAGTCCCCAGACCTAAGTGAAGTTGGCGGTTCAGTTCAAAATGTAATGAGAATCCTGACCACAGGCTGAGCATGCTTTCGGCACGGTCCAAGAAGGACTTAAAGATGTTTAGTCTTTTGCTCCATCCCGATCTCTTTTGTTCTTCTGCTATTTGTAGACTGCCTTATTTATTTTTTAATAAATAAATAAAATAAATAAATAAAATAGCGGAGTTATTGGCCTTCCTATGAATCTTGATCAATGCTGCCAAGTACGAGATCACTGACAATCGTCCAGGCTCATAGATAACGACAAATCGACTTTGAAAGATTGGAACACTTCAGAACATTGAATTATGGGATCATATCAACCAACAAACTAGATCCATATTATCACAATTAAGAGTCAATGCAATATCCTTAATGTCTTCGCTTTTCTAATTGTCGCCTGTCCAGTCTTATTTAACAGCCAAAAGATTAAGACAAAATCTTAACTTTTTCCGGTCATCAAATTTTGCCCAAGGGCATGGGCAATGTAATAGTTGTGTATATCCACTTTAAATAAACTAATACAGTAAAAGTAAATCAACAATTAAACATTAATAATCCGCATGTTTAGTAAAATTAATTTAAAAAATTTGTTGGCTTAAAAAGTTTAACATTTTCCCGCAAAATTTCACTGGTTTTTTACTGTTTACAATTTCCGTTAAAAACATAAACAAAACATAGTTGCTATTTTTGAGAAATCAGATACAAGGTTGTATTAAGTAGTAGGAAAACTACAGGGTAGTTAAAAATAAAAAAAAATTGTGATAAACTGTTATAAAATATTTTTCGAAAGAAAAAAATTATGAATATTAATTAATAATATCAAAACAACTTGCGGTATCGATATCAAAACAGCGTTTTGTGAAGTGATAAAAAGATAAACTTATAAGCGTTACTAACGGACTAACAGAATGACAATAATGATGGGGGAAAAATCAAGGTCTTATTGAAGTTTTTAACAAAGATGCCAATATTTCAAATTTATTATAATTTTACTGTATAACTAACCGCAAGAATCTCAGAGTAAAGTACTTGGAATCTGTAGAAACTTAAACTAGCTTTGTAAAAAATAAACCTTTAACATTTGATCCAGACCCATCATTTACTCCCTTTCCTTGATCATAATCTATCATTATTATAAACTTTCCTTCAAAATGCTCTTCTCAGAGTAAAGTACTTGGAATCTGTAGAAACTTAAACTAGCTTTGTAAAAAATAAACCTTTAACATTTGATCCAGACCCATCATTTACTCCCTTTCCTTGATCATAATCTATCATTATTATAAACTTTCCTTCAAAATGCTCTTCTTTTAAATCGGAAAATCTTTTAAGGTATAAATCACCATGTTCCTTTCAAACTCGTTACTATCGTGGTTCTTTAAAAAAAATATGAAATTGTAAAATGGCTCTTATTGACCTCATACGTGCCAACCCCTGATCTATACAGAGATTGACAAATTTGCCCCCAATGACGAAGCTGTGCTGTCTTAGAAGTTGTAAAAGCTATTAATTGCTTCTAAAATAAAAAAAATGTTAGAAATTTTTTTCTCTTGTTTTTTTTTCATTAACAAATTTTCATTAAAAAAATTTCTATAAAAAGTTTTCAGATCGAAAATTTTCTTTAAAAACTTTTAAGATCGACAATTTTATATAAAAAATTTTATAATCGAAAATTTTATATAAAAAATTTTATATAAAAAATTTTATATAAAAAATTTAAGATCGAAAATTTTTAGTGAAAAATTTTAAATCGAAAATTTTCTATAGAAAACAAATATGGATACAAAATTTATGATAGAAAAAATCTAAATCAAGATTTTTTGTTGACTATTAAAACACATATGACCTGATTGTTGTAGGGTTTCATTGACTTGGCTGTCTGAATACTTTCTGTCTTGTTCTATTTTTTATAAAATTTATATCGAAAATATTTATGTAAAGGATTTATATTGAAAAATTTCTTTAACATTTTTTTTATATCTTTTTATAAAAAAAAATATATCTTTTTATAAAAAAAAAATTATTAATTATTTTCTATAAACAATTTTTATCACTTCCAAGAATTAGGCCCCCTTTTTTGCTCCCCCATCACTATTAAATCTGGCAGGTGGCAACATTAGCTTTTTCTTTGTTATTCTTTTTCCGTTTGTTTTTGTCATAAATTTGCTGTTGTTGTTGTTATTACTTTTGGTTTTTCATCAAGTTGTCAGTTCATTCGTTGTTTTGTCACCGACGGTTGATGTGAAATAAAATTTTTTTTGTTATTATTTAATTCCATTGGATTTTCGAGTAGAAGACAAAATTTTTTGTAATTTTTTTTAAGAATTAATATTTGGAAATTTTGAAGTGAATAAAAATTTTCAGTATTTTTATAAACGTATCATGTATTAAATGAGCATATAATTTTTTTTCTAAAGAAAATTATAAATCGCTTAAAGTTTTTAAGAAGAAAACCCGAGAAAAAAGTATTAAAAAACTGTAAGTAAAATCTTTTCCAATATTTTTTTTTTTTGGTTAAAAATTGTGTAGACACCATTTTGTTTTTTCTTTTTCGGTATTTTGTTAATTTCTTTTTAATTGTTAATTTTGCTAAATAAATAAGGCGTTTTGAATTGTGTGTGAAATCAATTTTAAAATGCAATTAATGCAGCGAAAAGACAAAGAAAATGCTTAAATTACAAAAATTGAATTTTAAAGCGATAATAATTAGGTGGGTTCGTTGATAAATCATTTTCGATTTTCAGACAAAATGTTCCCACCGGTCTTGAGGTGGCTCATTAGTTGCCCGGCAACTATCGTATGAAATTGTCGGGTAATATAAACCTGTAAGACAACTGTAGATAATCCGAGTTAGCTAGACTTAATACTACCTCTCAAATTGTCATGCCTTTAGCCCTTAGGAAACTTATTGCTATATTTTTTATAATTTTGCAAATAATAGGTGGTTGTATTCACTTAAGGTATATTTGTGCCCGCATGAAAGGTCTCACTATGAAGTCCCACTGGAATATGAAGTCCTACCAATTGCAATTTAGTTTCGGTTAAGCTGAATTTTGTTCCATTTGGTTGACGTGTGACTTGCAGAAGCTGTGGGGACTTGGAGAAGTTTGCAAAACTTTTTTTTAAACTTCTGCTCTAGCGTTCGGAAAGTGGCTAAATCTTGGCACATATTTCTTATACTCAGACTATCGTTTTATACTCAAAATATTGTCTTATACTCAGATTGTTGGCATATAATCAGACTTACACAAATTGTCTTGCAACCGGGCTGTTGTCTTACATCATGAACTTTGACTTTAGATACATAATTCCCACGACATTTCAATTGGAACAAGGGGTACTTCTCTCAGACAATGAGCTGCATCCGATTATATTTTTAGACTCATTGAAATCCAGAGTTAAAACGTATGTCCCGTTTTAACTCTGGATTCGAACGGCAAATGCATTTGTCAGCCACGCCTTGTGCCACTGATCAAAACAAGTGAAAGTCCGAGGAAGCAAAGTCTGACGGATACTTTCTCCTATCTTTCGGGCAGCGTATTAATCTCGCTTTGAAAAAACTGGTCACCTTTTGAAGCGATCCATAAATTGATCTAATTTTTTACTTCTTCATAAGACCAGCCTTGAGCCATCGAGCAACTTCTGGAGGACACAGAGGGTGCGGTAGGACTTCTCATTACAAGGTTTCCATGTATGTCTTGACCACTTTCGCTTAAATGGCCTATAGTTACAACCCATTTAGGTCAAAGGCCGAGCATATTTTAGAATTGCATGCGCTTCAAGTTTATTTTTTGCATACATAATTTTTGTAACTGTAACTGTAATCAATTTGCCAAATTTCGAGGTAATCGGTCCACATTTGACCGTAGCTCTCATATAAGTCTAAATGACGGGAACAGCTTTAATGTACAATTTTTTAAGAAAATTTTTGTATGATGCCAAAATTTAGCAAATATTTGTGTTTATACATGAAAAAGTGAAGGGTATCGTATGGTCGGGCTTGACCGACTATAGCACTTTCTTACTTGTTATTATGTTGCCCTAATTTTTGAATAGTTTGTAGCTTACTCGCAAACACCTTCGATTTAAGAAAATACTACATGTGTCCAGTTTACACTTACAATTGTAAATGAATGACCCTAATATAATTGGCGTGATACATCTCAAAATACCGGAAATAATGTTTAGTAAATAAAATTTTTTTTTTTATTTCCGCAAATATATTAATTTGTAAAATACATTACATTTGTTAATATTTAAGCTTTTGTAGTTAAAACATAAATTATTTCCTTCTTTTATCTTATTTTTTTTTATTACAAAATTTAGTAGTTTTGTAACAGTGCTTTCATTTAGTATTTTCCACTTTAAATTTTAAATATTAACCATTTAGTTCATTCCTATCTAAAGGGATTTTTTTTTGTAAATTTTTTTTAAACATTACATTTTATTAAATTTTAAATTTTACATGATTCTTGATAAAGTTTTATAGTCGTTCTATGTCATCGAAATATTACAAATTCAACGATTTATATCACCTTGATTATTTGTATATAACCGCATCAAGGTTGTCAAAGTACATTGTGCTTTCTGTTTTAAAATATTTTATTTTATTTTGTTGCTAGTATTTGTTGAATTTTTTGTGAAACTTTTTTTTTTTTGTATATTTCTTAATTAAGAAAAATATCACGTACATTTTTAATTTAAAACTTATTAATGTTTTAAGTAATTATAAATGAAAATAAACCCATTGAATGTAAAAGAAACAGATGTATTAAGGTTTTTGAGGACATTTAAAAAATTTAAAAATTATAAATTTGCTAATTTAAGTTGAATGTCTTCTAGAGCCGTTAAAACGAAAATTTTATTCTACTTTTTTGTTTACAAGTTACTATTGTTATATTCCCTGTCGATAACCTGCAATTAATGCTAATATTTGCCTAAAATCGATTATTTTATTTACTTTACCTTTAATTTGTATAGATATTTTATTTTTATTAATTTTATCATTTTAAATATTTGTTTTTGTTTAAAAAAATAATTGCGTATGATTAAATTCTTATCGTCTTTCTTTTCATTTATTATTTGTTTATAAACAAATAAAGAAAAATACAACAACCCATAGACTTGTTTATGTTTTTTGTTTGTAATTTTTTCATTCTCTGCTATTTCTTTATTCACATATTCATTATCACTCCAAAGACACTCGCCTCTACTAGTCAGTCACCTGGGATGGGTTTTATGGCACCATTGGACCAAAATATATTTTCTATTTTTTTTTCCAAAAATTTTCTTTATAAAATTTTTGACCGAAAAATTTTTTATATAAAATTTTTGACCGAAAAATTTTCTATACAAAATTTTGCACGGAAAAATTTTCTATACAAAATTTTTGACCAAAAATTTTATATAGAATTTTTTTGGTAAAAAATTTTATATAGAATTTTCTCGGTCAAAAAATTTTTTTATAGAAAATTTTTCGGTCAAACCTTTTTAATAGAAATATTTTAGGTCAAAAATTTTTTATAGAAAATTTTATACAAAAATTTTTTCATTCAAAAATTTGATAAAAAAAAAAATTTGTTCTAAAATTTTTTATAGAAATTTTTTTGGATAAACATTTTTAGGTCAAAAAATGTTAGAAAAAATTTTATATAGAAAATTTTTGGGTCAAAAAATATATATAGAAAATTTTTGGTCAAAATTTTATATAGAAAATTTATATCGAAAAGTTTTCGGTCAAAATTTTATAGAGAAAATTTTCTATATAAAATTTTAAGGAAAAAATTTTTTTGGTTTAAAGATTTTATATAAACAATTTTTTGGTCAAAATTTTATAAGAAAATTTTTTGGTCAAAATTTTATATCGAAAATTTTTCAGTCAAAAATTTTATGAAGAAAATTTTTCAGTCAAAAATTTTGTGAAGAAAATTTTTCGGTCAAAAATTTTAATATAATATTTTTCGGTCAAAATTTTATATCGAAAATTTTTCAGTCAAAATTTTATATAGAAAATATTTCGGTCTAAATTTCATATAGAAAATTTTTCGTTCTAAATTTTATTACAATATTTTTCGGTCAAAAATTTTATATACAAAATTTTTGGTCAAAAATTTTATATAAAAAATTTTTGGTCAAAAATTTTATATAGAAAAATTTTCGGTTAAAAAATTTTATATAGAAATTTTTTTCGGTCAAAAAATTTTATTTAGAAATTTTTTCGGTTATAAATTTTATATACAAAATTTTTGGTCAAAAATTTTATATAGAAAAATTTTCGGTTAAAAAATTTTATATAGAAAATTTTTCGGTTACAAAATTTTATATAGAAAATTTTCGGTTAAAAAAATTTATATAGAACAATTTTCGGTTAAAAAATCTTATATAGAAAATTTTTTGGTTAAAAAAATTAATATAGAAAAATTTTCGGTTAAAATATCTTATATAGAAAATTTTTCGGTTAAAAAATTTTATATAGGAAATTTTTCGGACAAAAATTTTATATAGAAAATTTTTAGGTCAAAATTTGAATAAAAAAAATTTCATTAAAAATTTGATAAAAAAAAAAAATTCGGTCAAAAAAATTTTTTATAGAAAATTTTTCGGTCAAAAAATTTTTTATAGAAAATTTTTTGGATAAAAATTTTTTATAGAAAATTTTTTGGATAAAAATATTTGGATCAAAAATTTTATATAGAAAATTTTTCGGTCTAAATTTTATATAGAAAAATTTTCGGTCTAAATTTTATATAGAAAATTTTTCGGTCTAAATTTTATACAGAAAAATTTGTTGTAGAAAATTTTTCGATTAAAAAAGTTTGTATAGAAAATTTTTAGGTTAAAGAATTTTATATAGAAAGTTTTTCGGTTAAAAAATTTTTAGGTCAAAAATTGTATATAGAAAATGTTTCGTTAAAAATTGTATATAGAAAATTTTTCGATCCAAATTTTATATAGAAAATTGTTCGGTCAAAATTTTCTATAGAAAATTTTTCGGTCAAAATTTTTTTTAGAAAATTTTTCTGCCAAAAATTTTATATAGAAAATTTCTTAAAAAAATTTTGTACAGAAAATTTTTCGGTTACAAAATTTTATATAGAAAATTTTTCTGCCAAAAATTTTATATAGAAATTTTTCTTTCAAAAAATTTTGTACAGAAAATTTTTCTGTTAAAAAATTTTATATAGAAAATTTTTCGGTTAAAAAATTTTATATAGAAAATTTTTCGGTTAAAAATTTTTTATAGAAAATTTTTCGGTCAAAAATTTTTTATAGAAAATTTTTCGGTCAAAAATTTTTTATAGAAAATTTTTCGGTCAAAAATTTTTTATAGAAAATTTTTCGGTCAAAAATTTTTTATAGAAAAATTTTCGATCAAAATTTTTTTATAGAAAATTTTTCGGTCAACATTTTTTTACAGAAAATTTTTAGTCAAAAATTTTTTATAGAAAATTTTTCGGTAAAAAATTTTTTTTAGAAATTTTTTCGGTAAAACATTTTTTATAGAAAATTTTTCGGTAAAACATTTTTTATAGAAAATTTTTCGGTCAAAAATTTTTTATAGAAAATTTTTCGGTCAAAAATTTTTTATAGAAAATTTTTCGGTCAAAAATTTTTTATAGAAAATTTTTCGGTTAAAAATCTTTTATAGAAAATTTTTCGGTTAAAAATTTTTGTACAGAAATTTTTCGGTTAAAAGTTTTTTATAGAAAATTATTCGGTCAAACATTTTATACAAAATTTTTCGGTCAAAAATTTTTTATTGAAAATTTTTCGGTCAAAAATTTTTTATAGAAAATTTTTCGGTCAAAAATTTTTTATAGAAAATTTTTCGGTCAAAAATTTTTTATAGAAAAATTTTCGGTCAAAAATTTTTTATAGAAAATTTTTCGGTCAAAAATTTTTTATAGAAAATTTTTCGGTCAAAAATTTTTTATAGAAAATTTTTCGGTCAAAAATTTTCTATAGAAAATTTTTCGGTCAAAAATTTTTTATAGAAAATTATTCGGTCAAAAATTTTTTATAGAAAATTATTCGGTCAAACATTTTATACAAAATTTTTCGGTCAAAAATTTTTTATAGAAAATTTTTCGGTCAAAAATTTTTTATAGAAAATTTTTCGGTCAAAAATTTTTTATAGAAAATTTTTCGGTCAAAAATTTTTTATAGAAAATTTTTCGGTCAAAAATTTTTTATAGAAAAATTTTCGGTCAAAAATTTTTTATAGAAAATTTTTCGGTCAAAAATTTTTTATAGAAAATTTTTCGTTCAAAAATTTTGTATAGAAAATTTTTCGGTCAAAAATTTTTTATAGAAAATTTTTCGGTCAAAAATTTTTTATAGAAAATTTTTCGGTCAAAAATTTTTTATAGAAAATTTTTCGGTCAAAAATTTTTTATAGAAAATTTTTCGGTCAAAAATTTTTTATAGAAAAATTTTCGGTCAAAAATTTTTTATAGAAAATTTTTCGGTCAAAAATTTTTTATAGAAAATTTTTCGGTCAAAAATTTTTTATAGAAAATTTTTCGGTCAAAAATTTTTTATAGAAAAATTTTCGGTCAAAAATTTTTTATAGAAAATTTTTCGGTCAAAAATTTTTTATAGAAAATTTTTCGGTCAAAAATTTTTTATAGAAAATTTTTCCGTCAAACATTTTTGTACAGAAATTTTTCGTTTCGTTATCTAAAATATTTTGGTACTAAAATATTTTCATAGACAATTTTTTCTTTGTACCTTTTGAAAAAATTGTGCCCATTTTTGAACTCCCATCATTGCCATTGATGTGTATGCGCAGGTCATCGCTTTTTTGTTCTTTTGAGCAAACTTATAAATAGAATTTCACTAAAATATTGTATATTTTTTTTTGATTGCTCATAATAAACTCAAGAAAACGAAATAATACAAACTTTTTCTTGCATTACTTTCTGCATCAAAAGGTAGACAAATTAATTGAACATATAAATTTAAAAAGCAAAAATTCTAAAAATCAGGTAAAAAAAATAAAAAGTATAGAAACAAATTTGTAACTAAAAAAAATATAGAAAAGATTCCTCTGCTGCGTAGTTGCCGAAACGAAAAAGAAATATATTAAATGTAGGTTGAAGACCGGTTAATACAACAAAATAGCCAAAAATCATAAAATTTTACTAATCAATTTTAACTTTTTTCTTATTCATATTACAGTTTCTTTAAGACAAGACTTCTTTTTTGTGAGACAAGAATTTAATAAATCATCATTTCCAATATGATTATGAAAGTACCCTCTAGCGATTGGTCGGATCAATTTGACCAATATATAATTGAGGAGGAATCCGATAATGAATTGGACGAATTGGATCAAGATTTTTCCGAATATTTGTGGATGGAAAATGAAGAAGAGTTTGATAAAAATGTAAGTAAAAAGTGAATTGATATTAAAATATCCTAACAATATTTTGAAAAAATATTCACATATTTTTTTATATGTATCATTAATTGTGATGCAGCGTGTCTGTCCATGATATAGGCGTTGTGGGGGCGAACATTTATAGAGTTTTAAAATTATTCGGTATAAATTTTTTGAAAGTTTTTTTAGAAAATTTGTAACTAGAAGATTTAGGTTAAATTTTTTTAATAGAAAACTTTAACGGTATACATACAATTTTTTAGAATACATTTTTTGAATAAAACATTTTCTGGTATAAAATTTTAATCGAATTTTTTTTTTATAAAAACAACGAAACTTTTTTTGTAAACAATTTTTATACCCAACATCAGAAAGAATGGGGAGTGTAGTAAGATTGTTTTTCCGCTTGTAGTTCACATAATCACACCTATCGCGAATAGCATCTCCAATGGGAATCGTGTTCCCAAAACATAAAACAAAAGGTTTTGGGAACACGTTTCCCAAGGTTTTGGGAACGCGATAGGGAATGTATATGTACATCCTGGACCTTAGAAAATTCTAATATGACTGAGAGATGACCCTATGTCTGTAAGTTCTTCTGTTGAAATCACGAAAGGAGATAGAGCAAGAACATTTACATAGAATTTCTTGAATAGTTTGGTATTGAAATTGGGCAAAATCGGTTCACACTTGACCATAGCTGATGTATGAAACGCATAGAAATATTTGTCTTAGACCCCTCTTTTAGTATGCCAATAGGCTTAGAATCACTTTCTGAGTCGATTTAGCGATGTCAGTCCGTCCGTCTGAACGACTGGCTAGCTGAACCCCCTTGTAAACATAGTACAGGGCCCTTACCGCGTAACTCGATTCGAAAAGTAAAATCTTTCGAAAGAAATTTCCGAATCGAAAGGTTAACCGTACTGTGTAAATCGTTCGAAACGAACACACTGTTGTATTCACAAACATAAGGGAAAATTTGTGGAAATGTTGGTAGCACTGCTGTTTGACACACAAATTTCCCAAAACAAAACATATTAATAGCAATTTCAAGTAATTTTTAAATAATTGTATAATATAGATTGCGTTTCCTTATGGTTCGATGATGAAAATGATACGGTGCCTGAAAGAGTCCAAAGAAAATTAATTAGAGACTCTTCAAACATAATGGATCTTTCTAATAAAATGTGATTGACCATATACACCCACAATTAAATTGGCAATTAGAACAATTTAATAAATTAGCACAATTAAATTAGAGTATATTGTTTAACAATTTCCAATTCATGGTTTAGAATAGCTTTCTTCATTTCCAATTGTTGAACCTTTCTTTTGGATTTTTCCAACTCCGTCACTTTTTTGAAATCAAATTTTTCTTTTAGTAGTTTAATTTTTCTTTTTCAAGTTGAATTTTTTCTTTTTAAAGTTAAATTTCTAAATTTAATTTAGGAGTTCGAGCTTATACAAGCTATGTTGTACATCATAACTTTGTCTTAAATATTTTTGGAACCCTTCATTAAATTCTTTCAAAACAGTTATTGAACTCTCTTGGTACGCTATTTATACCCTTCACCACCATAGGTGGAAAGGGTATTATAAGTTTGTGCTGATGTATGTAACACATAGAAATATTTGTCTTAGACCCACCTTTTAGTATACCAATAGGCTTAGAATCACTTTCTGAGTCGATTTAGCGATGTCCGTCCGTCTGGCTGGCTGGCTGGACCCCCATGTAAACCTTGTAATCAAACTACAGGTCGCAATTCTAAAGATAATTTAATGAAATTTGGCACAGATCATTTTTTTGATAATGGGACCATGGCTATTGAAATTAGTCAAAATCAGTCCATTATTTATGGTACCTCCCATAGGCCCCACTTCCCGGAATTGACATATTGGCCACAAATATCAATATTTTTTCATGAAATTTAAAACAAATACTGCTTATGTAAACTAAAATCACTGTACAAATCGGTCCACATTTGACCCTACCTCTCATATAAGTCCAAATGACGGAAATGTTTGGAGTGGAGGAATTGAAATTTTCATTTAAATTATTTTCAAGACTACATCTTCGTATTAATGTTGGCACATTGTGTGATTAGCTTTTTTATCCAAACTCTTATAGCTTCCTCTATCGAAAGAAAATTGGACGTTTGCTGTTCTAATCTGCTTGGTCCACCTCCAGTCCCAGAAATGCTGCTACGGCTCCTATGACATTTGCTTTTACGTTATTTTTGTAGAAAGCCCAAACCTAAAAATAAATTACTTTTTTCCAGCCCTTGACATCACGATCAGGCGGTCCAAGTGTATTGAAATCACTGCAACTTTTTCCACATATGACTTAATTTGTTTTTGGGATCAAGGACATTTAAATGCCCCTTTGCCAAGCCATGATGCCTTGTCATATATTCCACCATTTCCTCATATTGTTTTTTGTTTGTGTAAATATATTTTTTCGGAATATTCCTTAAAAATGTTAACAATACAAATCTATTATTTGAATCACTTTATAAAAATGGATTTTTATTTAAAAAAGTATAATTTCTATAAATACTTACATTTTTCTCAACTGTCACTACCTAAATAGCTTTCGAACAATTTCCTATCATTTTAAACGACAAAAATGTCCGTTTTCGTAATACACAGTTGCATTTACGAAAGGGAAATTTATTTGTCGAAAGCGAAAAAACTTGTCCGCACTTTCGAAACAAAACATACGAAGATCGTATTAGACAGTACCATTTGTACGAACTCGAAAATTTTCCGTTTCGAATCGAGTTACGCGGTAACCCCCCAGGTCGCAATTCTAAAGATAATTTGATGATATTTGGTACAGATCTTATGGCTATTGAAATTGGTCGAAATAGGTCCATTATTTATGGTACCTCCCATAGGTCCCACTTCCCGGAATTGATATATTGGCCACAAATATCAATATTTTTCATTGAAATTTAAAACAAATACTGCTTATGTAAACTAAAATCACTGCACCAAATTTTGAAAGCGGTCCACATTTAACCATAGCTCCCATACAAACTTTTCTGTCAAAACACACTAAATGACACAAAAATCACTAAATCGCTAGTAAATCTGCAGATAATCACAAACTTAAGTTTATTTTTTGCATACATAATTTTTGTAACAACTGTCAATTTGCCAAATTTCGAGATAATAGGTCCACCCTAGCTCTCATATAAGTCCAAATGACGTAAACAGCTTGACCGACTAAAGCACTTTCTTACTTACTAATAGTGTTTAGTATTTATATAAATTTCCTCATTTAAATCACTTTGAAGAAATGCTTTAACCACATTCATCTGGTCAATTTCCAGATTATATTGAGCAGTCAAACTTAGGCGAAAGTGTAATGATAAATATTTTGATATGAAAAATAAAAACGTTTTCTCCTAATCGAAACCATGTCATCTCGATTTGTTACGTACTTTTTAGCATTTAGAAAAATCGCAGTAATTTGTTTGTCTTTCAGTAGCTTATGTCCTATGTTCTAGTTTTTCTCCTTCATATATTGTTTGTTTTTTACGTGGGATCTCTTAGGTCAAGAAACTGTGCTACTTCCACTGGATGAGTCCAGAAATCCTCTGCACTAAGTGAATAAGGGTTTTCGGTACTGTTGAAATTGTGAGGGATTCATGAGGACCCTGACCACAACCTGGGCATACGTTGGAGACGGCACGGTCCAAAAGAAGTTTAATCTGTTACTCCATCCCGATCTCACTTGAGCCAGAACGATTTGTTGTTGTTTTTCGTGGCAAGTTCTTTTCTTCTTCTCCTATGGAAGGTATGTTCTAAAGGATTAGGTATGTTCTAAAGGATCAGGTACATATCTTCGTATGTTATTCTCATACAATTTTTTTTGACATACCTCGGGGAAGATGCCAACTGTGTGATGTTAAAGTTTGGATGACTTCTCCTATGACATTCCAAAAGGAACTGCTGAGATGTTGTGCTTCTTTATTGGAAAATTTTTGTTTTCTCATGAAGATGATAGTTCTTAGGGCAACATTTTGGCATTATTGGATATGACTCCACTGTGTATCGTTCCCACGGCAGTCGGTTCTTCGTACTGGAACGACTCGGAAATCTTAGAATTCCGACCAAGGACTGCCAATTCTGCAATATTAACAATAATATCGCAGTTACAACAACAACAACTCCATCGGGTATCGCCGGTCTCTAAACTCTACGAAAGACTGACGACCACTAATTTACTATCCACCTCTTCAAATTTGTTGACACTGTGGACAGTAAGACGTCCCGGAAGAGGGTGACATGGCTTACGATGATCCCTGATTCGTCAGGGCCAATTGCCTTAGAAGGCTTAGCTGTACGGATGGCCTTTGCAACTCAACCGGTGTTAAATGTTGTGGTGGGTTCGAGACAAGGAAAGCAACTTGCGAACAATACTCCTTTCCGACGTGTCTCTCTCGGGGTGCCGCATAAATAATCGGCTAAAAGCACGCAAGCATACTTTCGACTTTCACATGTTGTCGGCAAACTTAGTTGCTACCCAATCACCCTGGTTACAGTCGCAATGTAGACATTACAGAATTCTAACTCCATGTCTCTCGATTTGTTAGCAATACCCTGAGCCTCAAGGTATTGGTCTCTATTGTCTAGATTATTCTGTTATCCTTGACTCCCAGGGGAGCATAGGGCCTCAAAATTAGTTTAATTCACGTAATGTTCATCATAATGTGATAAGGCACCTCCAAAATCCTTGTGCCAACTGCCGTAGCAGGGGGATTTTTCGCATGGTTACCCCTTGGATAAGTATATTCTGTAATATTCTTTCCATGCTTAAAACATCGCAAGTGTTAAGTCGATGGGTCCAAGGACACGAGCCACTTTTGTATAGCGAGCTGGTCAATTCGAGATAGACGCCCTCTTGCAGCCGCAACTAACATGTTGAACAGACTCTGCATTTTCGTACTTTACTAAGTACAATTATTTTAGACCGTTAGACCAAATACGTTGGAATGGCTCTAAGATAACTCCCTCTCAGATTAGACCTGACCTAGAATCCCACACGGGTTGTTTACAGCATCTTTATTTAGGTTGAGTAGGAATTGGATACAGTTCTTTCTTACCTGGTAACTGGAGATGCCAGGCAACAGCTGCATCCCATTGTCTAGATGAGGAGATAGAATTCTGAGTTTTGTATGATTAATGCGATGCCTCCACCGTAACTTCTAGTGCGGTCTTTTCGGAGGACGTTACATACATATATTGCCTTGGAGGCCATTGCACTTGAACTGTAGAATTGATATCACCCAGGAACTCGGACTGCATGGTGTTAGCGGTGATGGATTGTGCTGCTGATATTTATGCCGTCATGGTTGTTGCGATTTCTAAACGGCCGGTGGGGGAATGGCGTAATCTAAAGACGAAAATGATGATGTCAAAGAAGTCGCAGAGTTTCGCCGTTGTTGGCGACTACTCTCTGTCATGCTAAAGTTCTGAACAGTTCCTAATGTGACACCAGCCGAAATAAGTGTTACACAATAGCTAAGTTTGCATATGGTGCAAGTGGTGTTGGTACACTGCAAATCCATTGTCCGGGATGTGTTTCGACTCCGGCAGGGACCAAAAGAAAACGGAGCAGCACTGCTGGAATATGTTACTCCAAAATTAAAAATTGTAAATATGTTGACAGCCCTTGACTGAGATGCCTCGGGTCATTCCGGTACATAAATAAACCGGCTGTCGCGGGAATGTGTTTATAGTCTGTTGGTGTTTTTGCTTATTTTAGTGAGTACACACAGGTTGCATTGTGTGTATTTTTATTGTAGGTTGCATCGTGTTTATTCCAGTTTATGATTTCTATTCCTGTTGCATTCGAACTTTCATTAGCATCTTAAATTGATACGTGGTAGCACAAGACATGTATCATCGGACAAAAATTTAAAATTTGACAAAAAAAATCAAATAGGTGTATACCACATTATCTGCAATTACATATTTACAAATACATTACATACAATTACATATTTGCAAATACATATTTATATTAAATTTTTCCTTCAAAAAAATTTGGAAAAGTTTTCGTATCAAATTTCTTCAAAATTAAGTTTTATAAACAAAAAAATTATAGAAATTTTTTGTATAAAAAAACTTTTTCGATTAAAAATTTGTGTAGGAAATTTTTTGTATAAAAAATTTTGAAAGGAAATTTTTCGTATAAAAATTTGTATACGAAGATCTAAACCTGCCAATAAGACGTTGGTTTTTCCCATCATTTCCTTTCAAAATTTGTATAGGAAATTTTTCGTATTCGGAATTTTTTTTATAAAAATTGTGAATATAAAAGTTTAGTTGTAAAAACTTCTAACAGACATTTTTATATCCTTCACCACCATAGGTGGAAAGGGTATTACAAGTTTGTGCTGATGTATGTAACGCATTGAAATATTCGCAATATTAAGGTAATTTTATAAATTTTAGCACATATCATTTATTTGATAGCGGGATAAATATATAAGTTTGGCTATTGAAATTCGTCAAAATGGGTCCATTATTTATGGTACCTTCCAATACCGGTAATTGATATTTTGGCCATAAATATCAATATTTTTTTATGAAATTTAAAACAAACACTGCTTATGTAAACCAAAATCACTGTACCAAATTTGAAATCGGTCCACATTTGACCATAGCTCCCATACAAATTCTTCTTTAAAAACGCTCTAAATGAGACAAAAATCACTAAAACGCTCGTAAATCCGAAGATAATGAGAATTTTGAGTTTAATTTTTGCATACATAATTCTTGTAAAATCTGTAATCAACTTGCCAAAATCCGTTTACATTTGACCCTAGCTGTCATATAAGTCCAAATGACGGAAACAGCTTAAATATATAAGTTTTGACAAAATGTTTGTATAATGGTCAAATTTAGCAATATTTGTCTTTATTCACGAAAAAGAACACCTTTCACCTTAGTAAAGGGTATCATATGGTCGGGCTTGACCGACTAAAGCACTTTCTTACTTGTTTTTGTTATGTTTCTTTACAACTTCAAGAACAAAATTTATATTTATTTTCTTTTATTCTATCTCCAGGAGTTACAACGTCTTGAAGACGAAGAGCTCATGAAAGAATGCATCGACGCCATGCTAGACGATGAACTCGAGGAGCAACTTAACGAATGGGACAAAGCTAAGAATGAAGAACTTAGAGCAGCTCTCTCCTCCTTGGCCGTCAGTGACTGTAATGTTAGCAATTCTCTACTCAATCCTTTGGCAGCTGAATTTATACCACAAAGTCATTTAATAATCGATTTGGGTACTTCATAAAAACCAAAACCTCAACAAACTCCCCTACAACATAATTAATTAAATTATATGAAGAATGCAAAAAGTATCTTGAATATTCTCATTTAGGTAGTGAAAACGATCTCCTGGTTTTCTTTACTGGAAAAGCTGTTTAACTAAATCACACACACACACACATCTTAAACGAGTAAAAAAAACTAGATGAAAAGGCTATAAAAAAAATTAATAAAATTTAAAGAAATTTGTAAGACTTGAAAACTTGTTGCCAGACAGCAACTGAAGTATCTCTCAGCCAATATATGAAATATTTTGGTTTTAAAATAAATAATATAACATATTTAAATATAATACTGTAATTACAGCAAGTTAAGACTTACAAGACCAAAAAAAAATAATAAACATCAACGAAAAAATATTGAAAAAAATATAAAGCGTAAAAACGCTAGAATATTAAACAAAAAAAAAAAACAAAACATATAAAAAATTTACAAAAATTATTATTACAATATTTTTACGCTTCAAAAGCCCAACATAACCAATATTCAAACGCCCAAACATTTATGTTTTAGAAAATTTTAATTCAACCTCATTTTCGCTTAACTTTGCTGTCATTTAAATCAATTTACAATCAATCAAAATGAGCGTATTTCAAAACTTTTCAAATTGAAGAGTTTTGAAAATAACGTTTTCCTAAAAAAATAAAAACAAAAAAGGTGTGTGTTTTGTTTTATATTATATGTCGACTTATTTTATATGAAATTGTCTTGTTTTTTTTTGTACAAATACATTTATTTTTTTTTTTAATATATAAATAAACTTTAATGTGATATACATTTAAGATTTAAGATTTTTTTTAACAAACTTCATTTCTTTCTCCCTCTCGATCAAATGAATTTAAAATTAAGTTTTCTTTCTTTATTCAAATAAACTTTTTACTTTTTTAAACAAAAGGATTCATAGCAAAAAAAAAAAACACACACCTATTCTTTAATTGTTATTTAATCTTTAAGGCAGTTATTTAAGCAATTACTAAATATATTTTCCTTTTTTTACAAAAGTTTTTATTGAAATACTCCCCGCCTCCTAAATCAACTTTCAAACTCCAGAACTTTTTCTCTATTTTTGTTTAATAAAGTTCAATTTATTGTTATTTATTTAAATTTTAAAATATTTGTGTGAATTTTAAAGTTCCTTGTTTCCGGAGTTTGTTTAAACCTTTAATTTATATTTTCCCCCTTTTTTCGAATATCCTAGTAAAATTATTTGTAATAACAAAAAAAAAACAAACATTTATAAATAACAGCTATTACATTTTAAATATATTTAAATCTTTAATCTGTAAATTGTTCTCTACTTTTTTCCCCTCTACTCGCTTAATAATAGTTTTCCTTTTTTTTTAAATAAATAGCTTTAGATTAACTTCTTTTTTTATAGTTTTTATATTATAAGAAAACTTAACAATTTATTTCCTAACATTTCCTTTTATGTGTGATATAAAATATTAAAAAAAATATATAAAAAAAAGTTTAAAAACTTTGAAAAAATCTCAATAAAAAAAAGTATTACGATTAATTATACCTAAATTATAAAGAAACTGCGTTTGTATTTTATTTATCGTCTTAAGTGGAAATAACAAGTGCCGCTCGGAACATTTTCAGTATTAAATTCTACATAGAAAAGCCAATAATACCTTGATTTTTTCTCCATCATTGCAGTCCCTTCGTCAGTTTTATAATAGCCTTTTGAAATTTATAAATATTTCTAAAATAACAACTTTGCTCCATATATCTGTGGCTTGGTGCTAAAAGGGCCAATGCCAAAGTTGCTTTTTTGAGTTAATCATTGCATTATATTTCCTTCTTTACCATCTTTTATTTGGCTCCTACAGCTAATCTCTAACTTAACTCAAAACAGACTTATAAGGTTTTTTCTGGGCAATGTTACTATAAAATTATATGGAAAATAAAAACTTTAAATCAAATTTTCTCAAAACTATCTTTTTGACATTGTCCCTTTTAGCACCAAGCCACAGATATATTTTAATGGTTGAATGTGAAATGATTTTAGACAATTTTTGGAAATGAGCTTGAACTTTTCTAAGAAATAAGCTCGAGATGGATGTTAAGCTGGATTAAGCATAAGTTGGTTGCCCATAAATTTTGCCTTCTCCAAAATATGCCTATCATGAGGTCGGGGTCCCCTGACCTTAATGGCTAGATTGTGTATTGCAACCGAATTTTAGTTGCTTCGTCCACTGGTTAAAAAAAATTTACAGCAACTACAAATTCCCGATTGCTGAAATAACCTATAACTGGTTGCCGTCTACAATGTGATTAATAATTGATAAGGCAACTGAAGTTCTGTTATTGGTTATTGTTATTGGTTGCCATTAAGTTGCAATACACAATCGAGTCATACTTTTTTTTTTGGAAATATTTTTATTATATTTTAGTTAATAAATTTTTATAGCTGTGTTCCAGAACTACCAATACTGTCCAATATTGTACAAGTTTTAATCAGAAACTACAGGAAAGTGTTCCTGTACTGAAAAAAAAAATGACTTAATTGTAATTTCTGGTTAAAAATTGTACAATATTGTACAGTATTGGTAGTTCTGGAACACAGCTTATATTTTAATACAAACATTTTTTAGAAAAGATTTCAATACTAAAATTATTACATATAATATTAATTTTTCGATACAAACTATTTCAATAAAAAAATTTTGTAGAAATTTTTTTAATACAAAATTTTTGTAGAAATTTTTTCAATCAAAATATTTGTAGAAATTTTAACGTTTTTTTTGGATACGAAAATTTTTTTATTGAAATTTTATCAATTCAAAATTTATAACAAAACTTTTGTAGAAAATATTTCAATACAAAAATATTTACTATTATAATTTTTCGAAACAAACTATTTCAATACAAAATTTTGTTAGAAATTTTTTCAATACTAAATTTTTGTAGGATTTTTTTTGATACAAAATTTTTGTAGACGTTTTTTTTTTTAGTACAAATTTTGCAAATTTTTTTTAATGATAATTTTTGAATTAAAAAATAATTTGGATACAAAATTTTTTATTGAAATTTTATCAATCCAAAATTTTAACAAGTCTTATATAGAAAATATTTCAATAGAAAATATTCATTATAATTTTTGTAAACATTTTTTAATACAAAATTTTTGTAAACATTTTTTTGATGCAAAATGTTTGTAGAAATTTATTCAATACAAAATTTTTGTAGACATTTTTTAATACAAAATTTTGTATAATTTTTTTTTTTATGGAAAATTTTTGGATACTAAATTTTTTATTGAAATTTTTTCAATCCAAAAATCTTTACAAAACTTGTATAGAAACTATTTTAATAGAAAAATATTAATTATTATAATTTTTCGATACAAACTATTTCAATAACAAATTTTTGTGAAATTATTTCAAAATTTGTTATTTAAATTTTATCAATCCAAAAATCTTAACAAAACTTATATGGAAAATATTTAAATAGAAAAATATTCATTATTATAATTTTTCGATACAAACTATTTCAATACAAAATTTTTGTAAAACTTTTTTCAGTACAAAATTTTGATAGAAATTTTTTAAAATTGTATTAATCCAAAACTTTTGTAGAAAATATTTCAATACAAAAATATGTATTATTATAATTTTTCGATACAAACTTTTTTTGAGAAAATTTTTTCAATACAAAATTTTTTATAAATTTTTTTAATACAAAATTTTTGTAGACATTTATTTAATATAAAAATTTGTAGAATTTTTTTATTAAACATTTTTGGATACAAAATGTTTTATTGAGATTTTGTACAAAATTTTTGTAAAATACAAAATACAAAATTTTTGTAAAAATGTTTTCAATACAAAATTTTTGTAGAAATTTTATCAATACAAAATTTTTGTATAAATTTCTTTAATACAAATTTTTTGTAGACATTTTTTAATACAAAATATTGTTGAAATTTTTTTAATACATAATCTTTTATTAAAATTTTCTCAGTCCAAAAATTTTAACAAAACTTTTATAGAAAATTTTTCAATACAAAAATATTTATTATTATAATTTTTCGGTACAAAATTTTTGTAGAAATTTTTTAATACAATTTTTTTTTTTATTTTTCAATACAAAATTTTTATTCAAAATCTTTTAATACGAAAATTATTATTGAAATTTTTGGAAAAGAAATTTTTTATTGGAAAGTTTTGGATACAAAACCTTTTACTGAAAATTTTTGGATACAAAAGTTTTTACTGGAAATTTTTGGAAACAAAGTTTTTTATTAAAATTTATTATAATATTTTTTTAATACAAAATTTTGCAGAAATTTTTTCAATACAAAATTTTTATTGAAAATTTTTGGATACAAATTTTTTTTTTTTTTTTGAAAAAATTGTAGAAAATATTCAATACAAAAATATTAATTGCTAAAATTTTTCAATACAAACTATTTTAACAACAAATTTTTATAGAAATTCAAAACAATTTTTTTTAGAAATTTTTTCAATACAAAATTTTTATTAAAAATCTTTATATACGTAAATTTTTATTGAAAGTTTTTGGATAAGAAATTTTTCATTGGAAAGTTTTGGATATGAAAATTTTTGTATATAAAAGTTTTGATTGAAAATTTATCAATTCAAAAATTTAAACAAAACTTGTATACATACATAGAAACATTTTGACTCAGAAATTTTTATAGAACTTTTTTATACTGAATTATACAAAATTTTCTGATGTTAATATTTATAAATAACATTTTTTTATACAAAAATATTTAAAGAAATTTTTTTATTATTAAATTTTGTCCCGTTCCACACGAATCAGGTTTACTTGATCAGTTTTTCTTTAAATTTCTTTTGAACCTGCATTCACGTTTACACATAAACATTTTCTTCATCAGTTTTCATTTAATTTTCCTTAAATTTCATACAAATTTTCAAAATTTTCGTAAACTTGATAACACGGTCAGGTTTGCTCAATTTAAATTCTGTCAGTTTTTTCTCATACAAATTCAAGACTTGATAAGCCAACCCTGACTAATGTAAAATTAATTAATTTTTAATAAAACTTTTGCGTTATTTGAAACTTTCATAGAAATTTTTTCGTTATTCAAAATTAGGAAAACGTAGTTTTTTTTCTTTCAAATTTGAAAATGCATATTTTTTTTATAATTAAACGATTATCATATCATTTAAAAAAATCCGGCAACACTATTATGGCTTAACTCCCCTAAAGTACAACCCTGTTAGTTGCTATAAAATTGTTGCAAAAAAAAAACACGAAGAAGAGACCAAAAAAGAAAATCAAAAATGACAGCAGACAGCAAAAAAAAATTCAACGCCAGCAGAAGCACAACCAGCTCAAAAAAATAATAGAAGTTTTTGCCCACAAAACTATTCGGGAATTTTCTTTTTTTTGCTTAAGGATTTTTGTACAAAATAACAAAAAGACAACTTCTAAAGAAAAAGAAACAAAATCTTAGTAATTTAAAAAGAAACAAAAACAAAAGATTTCTAAATTTAATTAGTGTTTAAAAACAAGACGACAAAAGACCCAATACAAATATGGATGATTCACGCGAAGAGAATCAATTTATTGTAGATGATGTAAGCAAAATCATTAAGGAAGCTATCGAGTCCACCATTGGAGGCAACGCCTACCAGCACGACAAGGTAAACAATTGGACGGGTCAGGTGGTGGAGAATTGTCTGAGTATGTTGACCAAGGAACAAAAACCCTACAAATACATTGTGACCTCGATGATAATGCAAAAGAATGGTGCCGGTTTGCATACAGCCTCCTCGTGCTATTGGAACAACGACACAGATGGCAGTTGCACTGTGCGTTGGGAGAATAAAACCATGTACTGCATTGTTTCCGTCTTCGGTTTGGCCGTTTAAGATTTTACTTTCATTTGGAAAGCTGAGGAGGAGTAGTAGCAGAGAGTCCGTTCCAAAATCATGGGTACGACATAATTTTATACATAAAAAAATATTTTTAAGTTTCTTTTTTTTCTTATTTTTATAAATACACTCACTTTTAACCAACACAATTTGTTTGAGGCATTCGTTAAAATGGGAAATCATAAAAAAATAATAGTTTAACAAACATTTAATAAAACATGATTTTAGTGCAAGAAAATGGCAAGAAAAACAAAAGAAAAGAAATTGGCAGGCAGCTGCATTATAATAATTTTATGTTTACATTGTTTTTGTAAAAACAAATATTTTTTTTTAATTTTTCTTTTGTTTCCTTTTACCAATTTCTTTTTAAAAGGGGAGGGAAAGGAGAAGACTCTTGTGTAGTATTCCAATTTATAAATATAAAAAATTAATATAATAAAATTACTGTTAACAAAAATTATAAATTTAAATAAAATATCAAAGCCATTCTTTAAAAGCAACAAATGTTAAAAAATTTTATCAAAAACAGAAACAAGATCAACAAAAAGAAAGAAAACAATATAAACAAAAGCAAATAAAATTTACCGTTAATCTCTCAAATGCAAAAATTAAATTGTCGCAAAGAAAAAACACAAATATTAGAACTCAGCGTTGCCAGAATGTCTGTATGCTTTACTCGATATTTCATTCAAAATGTATTTTTTTAAAAGCAATTCTCAAAATAATTTATCTTTGCTAAGTAACGACTTTGTTAATTTTTTTAAAATTTGACGTTAAAATTTTAAATATATTATTTTTTTTCAGTTGTTCGATTATTTTTTGTTGCACCACTCGCATCTTTAAGTCATTTTATAAATCATTTAAAAAAATTTTATTAAAAATTTGTTCATACCCATTCTGTTAGTCCCGTTTCACACGAATCAGGTTACTTGATTAGTTTTTCTTTAAATTTCTTTTGAACCTGCATTCACGTTCACACACAAACATTTTCTTCATCAGTTTTTATTTTATATTCCTTAAATTTTATACAAATTTCCAAAATTTTCGTATACTTGTTAGTACGATCAGGTTTGCTCAATTTTAATTCTGACAGTTTTTTCTCATACAAATTAAAGATTTGATAAGCTAAACCTGACTAATGTTAAAGTAGACTTTTAAATATTTAGCTCCTGAGTTAACTCTTTTTCAATACAAATCAGAGCTACTTGGTTTAGCTCAGAGTACCGCATAGAGTGCGATCATATGTTTTACATTTCTTATATGAAGATGACGTCTTTTAAATGTACTTTTGACGTCTCTTAATTGTACTTGACAGTTTCGTCCACAGTCTAGTTCTGGTTTATGGTTTAGCTCTTATAAAAATTGTGTATCCTCTACAAGATTTATAATATATAATATAAAAATTATATAAAAGGTGTCTATCGAATAATAATAGCTTGTATTGAAAAAAGAACTTCTTCAACTTAAAGAAGATTATTTGTCGAAAATTTTCAGTTTATTAACATTTAAAAATGAATATTTCTTTAAAATAATCTTAAAGAATATCAAACGTGTTTTTGTTTCTTTTATTCAAATATCGATTTTAAAATTTATATTAATTTTTAAATTCTGAAAATAAATCCTGAGATAAGTTAAATTAAAAAAGCTTTTACTTTGCCTTTGAACTTTGGAAACAAATCATTCTTAATATGAGAATAAAACTTTATTCTATCTTAAAAGTTTATAAAACAAGTTATTTTAATTTAAAACAGTTTCTTTAACTGTTTACAATATCAAAAAATACATACAACATTTATTTTATTTTGAAAATATACTTTACTTTATGCCGTTTTTATGTTTTCTGAAGAAGCCCAATTATTCCATTAAGTTCTGCGATTTGGCTGAATTTGCAATTTATATGGTTTGTCGAAGAAATTAAACTTTTAAACAAGAAATAAATTCAATATTTTAAGTTTTATGTATTATCTAGTTGAATTTCCGTATTTGCTCCTTACTAAATTGCCCAAACTAGTCCAAAAGTATACAAACTCACTCAGTTTATATCAGAATAATTGAAGAAATTGTTCAAGTATTGAATAAAAAAGAAAAACATACCTACAGCTATGTCACAAAACTCAGTTCCGTTCGCAATTGAAATGAATTCTGTGTTTTCCATTTCAATCGGAATTCAACTACGGAATGGTTTCAATTCCGAACGGAATTTGTGACATGCCTGATAATGTACAAATTCAACTCCACTTTGAAAATAGAAAGTGGTTTCATTCCGAAAAAAAAAAATCGTTTTACTTTTTGTATAGAAGCCAAATACGGAATTCATTCCACCCACATCTTAACGGAATTAAGTTCTGTGACAAAGCTTATCTTTGTCTTTGAGTAAGTTTCTGTAACAAATTATTTTTAAAAATGACAATTAAAAAATTGTAATAAAAATTAAAAAAAACCCAATTGTTTCTTATAGTTTAAACATTTATTAAGATAAATAAGATTTGAACTAAAATGTTGGTGTATTCTATTAAGGCGAAGCAATATTCTGTTTTTATGGTATTTTTTTACTAAACATTAAGCAATAATGTATGTTTTTTTGTTTTACATATTAATAGCCTGTTCCACTATTTCGAAAGAAAATCTATGCGAAAGAAAGTGAGTAACTCGTATTCGAAATAATTTTGGTTCCACTATTTCGAAGCCTTTCGTTCGTTTTTATTCGAAAGCTGGTAACTTGTTCGAAATAGTGGAACAGAAATTTGTATGAAAATACTTATGTTTTCTTTCGACTTGTTTTTTCACTTATCTTTCGCATAAAATAAAGTTAGTGAAACGAAAAACAAATTTCTTTCGTATAGGATAAGAAAGAAAGTATTCTTTCGAAATCGTGGAACAGACCATAAATCTTTGCTGCTTTTAAAGTCATATGCGTTTTTTTATAATTGGAGCTAAAAAAATATGTTAGACGAATATACAATAGACGTCGTGAATATTCTATTTTAAAATGTAAATTGTAAATTACATTTTTTAAAAGGTCCATTAATTTCTGCTTGATGTATTTTAGGTCTTATAGACTTCGAACCTTTTTTATTATTTTGAACTTTTACAAACATATAGCCTAACCACAGAACAAATTTTAAAGTCGATTTTATGTAAATCGACTTTATTTTCGTACCATAAGAAATTTTTAAAATAAAATCCTAATTCATAAAAGAGCTTTAAAATTATCAAAGTCTAATAATAGGCCCTATGCTCCACTGAGAGTCAAGGATGACAGAAGAAGAATAATAGGAATTTTTTAATGGCAAATTTGACTATAAATATTTTTAAACAATTTAATAAATTGTTTAAAAGGTCATCTCGTTAATAATAAAAGAACATTTTTAAAATGATTTCATGAAAACGTACATTATGTTTGTTCTCGTACTCTAACGAAACTGCCCAAACAGTTGTACGAACTTACACAAAACACAACAATTTGTGTTTAACACTTTTTACGGTAACACTTTTGAGTAAGTTTGGGTTGTTTCGTTGAAGTACAGTTTTTTATATTGTTCAAAGGTTCACCAAATTAAAAACATTTAAACAAAACAACCTTTTTTGTTTTTAGAATAAGGTTTAAAACTTTTCAAGGAAAAGTTGAGTTTTTTCTGTTTAAAATCGACTTAAAATATTTTTTGTTTAAACTAATTAACTTTTACAAATACATCTTTTTGTTGTAATTTTGTAGAACAATACATGCACTTAAAAATATTTATATCCTTAAAAGAAATGTGAAAATAGCTTTGTTAAAAACGGTTTAATATTGATATATTTAGCGATTTATAATTAAATTTCAAAGACTTTTGTTTGATAAACGGACTTTCAAAAAGAAAAACAAACATATATTTAAAATGCGACTTTAATTAAAATTTAAAAAACATATTCAGAATCGGAATGATATCATTTTTTAAATTAAAGCAGCTTTTTTCTTTTTCTGGTAATAATAACGCTTTTAATCATTTTCCTTTCCAAAATAACGATTTTTTTAAGAAAAGTGTCTGGCAACGCTGATTAGAACCTTAAGTAGTGGCTATTTTTTGAACAAATTTAAAAAATAAAAGAAAATTGTTTTAATTTTATAAAATTTGCTAAAAAATAAGTAGTTTACTATTAATAAATAAAACAAATATCAGAAAATGCAACATATTTTTGTAATTAAAATCTTAGAAAATTAACAAATTATTAGAAATGAAATTTTTTTCCAATTCTCTTTTTTGCTTTTGATTCGTTTGCAAATTTTTCTAAAATAAATACTTGATTTGTTTGATAAGTTATTGTCATTTTATTTAAAAATAAAACAAACAAAAAAAAAAAGAGAACTAAATACAAATCAATACTATTTTAATAAATTATCAATGAAAATAAAAATAAATTATTCAAGTGAATGTGTTAAGTGATTTCTTTGTTTGTCATAAAAAATGCATGTGATTGGGTGGTGCTTTGTCGCGCTGCTCCTCCCTGACAAAGTGAACTGACCTTGACTTCCATTAATGTAAACGTTAGTTACGTTGGTTGTCCGTCGTGCCCAAGGAACATATGTACGAGTTGAATGTATCTAAGCAACTTGCGCTGCAATTTGATCAATATGCTGCCGCGGTGAAGGTGGTGGATACCAATGAAATCTTTATAGCTAAAAATTCCTTTACATTCATTACATTAATATAAAGCACAATTGATTGTGTCTTAACCCTTAGAAAGGTAAGTACATACTTTTTTTTCTTTTTATACCGGCTTTTATTTTATAGCATGATGAAAATAGGGTTGTTTTAATTATATTGTGTTAGGTCTTACGTTTTTTAAACTGTGGGTATGTATATCATCCCTTTTGGCGCCAACATTGTTGAATGTAAATCATGGCTGGCAGTATTCCAACCATATAAAGCGAATAATTGACGCAACTGTTGAAAATTGCGCATAACAAATGTTAATTTGATCATCATACTGGGTCTTGCTAACCATACACTACTTTTGGCTTTGTTTTTGGGGTTCATTACATCTGTATGGGGTCTTCTTATGCTGTCCAGGTAGCAGAAACAATCCACCTCTTCTTGGCATTGCTGGTCTTTGTCTTTGGGATGATTATCTTAGAACCATATTTTGTGGCTTCTTCCATCAATTTGTTAAGTTTTTTTGCATGTCGGCGCAGTTGTAAATCGAAAGACAAATGTCGACCGCGTAGACAAAAACTAGGAGTTATTGTTTATTGTTTGAGGCCCTATGCTCCACTTGGAGTCAAGGATAACAGAAGAAAGAATTGTTTATTATACTATCGATCGACTAGTTAAATGGTAGGGGAGATAGGGGACATCCTTGTCTTACACCGATGTTTTATTTAAAATGCTTAAAACCAAAAGCTTATATTAAGGGTGATATTGGTAAAGTATACTTAATCTTAAGACTGAATGAGGCATTTATCTTTGTGGCCAAACATATAGGACACACTAAAACTAAATCTAAATAGACAACAAAGACCATAATCCATCTAATAAGTCAAAAAGATGATGTTTAGTTCAGAACCTAAAGTTTTCATCTCTAATAGGATAGCAAATCGATCTACACTGGCGGATCAAAGATAGACATTAATACCGGTTCTGGTGTGCACTTGTTCACTCGCGTAAATTTGCCCGAGAGCTTAAATAACACTTGGCTTGAAATCAACTCGAGCTAAACAAGAACTCAAACTGAACTAAATTAAAACTTAACTAGACCCGAACTGAAGTAGAACTGAAATAGAACTTTACTAAAACTGAAGTAGAACTGAAATAGAACTTTACTAAAACTGAAGTAGAACTAAACTAAAATTTAACTATGTCGTGTCCCCTGAACGGGTTAAATGTTACACAAAAAAAAAGAAGAAGAATCAGGTCGGAACAAGGGGAATTGAAAAAAATAAAATGATAAAAAAGATGTCTGCCAGAATTAAAAAAAAGGCGGGAGGAACGGGAGAAAAGAGATTTAAGCTAGGAGAAGGACAAATGAAAAATGAGCACTGGGGGATTGAATGTGAAATGTGAAATATCGATCTATTTTGAAATAAAAAAAAAAAAAAGAAGAATAAAAGAGTGAACAAGACTCAAGTGTCTTATTGAGTTTTTTTTGTCAAAAATATTTTTTATATCTCTTTATTTAAACTTTAACTACAAAAATTGAAAAATAAATAAAAATTTGAATAAAACTAAAAAAAAAACCCCACACACAAGAAAAACAAACATACATACAAAAAAAAATATAAAATTATACACAAAACACATGAAATATACATGAGCAAAATTCACATAAAATATTCGAAAAATACACATCAAATTTACAGAAAATACACAAAAAAAATATTTGGTTATCTTAAGCGATCAAAAGTAATCAAATCTTCCAAAGGAGCCCAAATACAACTTCCGGACGGACAGAACACTTACGACCCAGACAAAAAAAAAAACACAAAAAAAAGAAGTTTAGTTTTAAAAAAAAGGCCGCTACGGGTTAGTAAACGGATTTGTCAAAATTGTGATAACGAGGCGTATATTGGGTCCAAACTACGCTATTCCTTTATTTCGTACGAGTAAACCGGCAACAAAACCGAATTCTTTTTTTTTTTTTGACCTTAAACTGACATTCGGACACTAACAACAACAACAAAAAAAAACATGGAAGTTGGCTCTACCTATTGACTATAAGTAAAAGGAAATATGGAGCAAAAATAAAAAGGTAAGTGAGTAGTATTTAAGCTGTAGGGGTATATGATAGGGGCAGGTTCGTTCATAGGCCGAGAACCTGCCATGGAAGAGGGTGGGCAGGCCATTGCAGCAGTCCATCAGCTGCAGGCCAAAGAAGTAGGAGGTCGCGATAGCTAGGGATTATAGAGAAAATGCCAAAATTAGTAAGAGTTGAGAATAGGGAATTTTTGTACTTCCTTTTTTTTTGATCAGCAATTCGTGGGTAGCTGGACTGGTGGACCTTACGCCCTCTACCGGCTTAGCCAGGCATAATGCCACCAAAATCCCCCGCACATCCAGATTTTCAGCGTTGCCAGTCCAGAGGTCCACAGAGCTCGCTCAAGAGATGCTGACAAAAATGGCGCCCAACTAAGGGGGCCCGAAATTCGGGTTTCCAAATTCCACAGTTTTTTTATTTACTTTTAGCTTCTCACCCAATATGATTTCATCATCCAGCGTAAGTCATATTAAGTATGATCAATGAAGGTCGTTTAGTATTTGCGACGCTGGAAGACGTGGTCCTATAGGGAGAGAATTTGAGAGGCTTGCTATTAGTCTTTTCTCAAGAACAGGTGTAAGTCACATTATCGTTGAATTTGGATTCAGATAATGTTAGCTACAATGTTCTAGAGGAAAGAGTAACAAGCAGGAAATATATTAGTTAAAATCAAAAATAATAGCAAAAAGATGATACTTACAGAACTTGAATTTTTGATGGATAAGTCGTAGGAGGTAACTTTGGGAAGTTTATCCTATAGTCGATCCATTGGAAGTTTAAGTTCTGCAGAGGTCATCCTCCAGTTTTTCGTCTCTATTCTCAACTTTTATACTGAAAAAAATAAATGTTTAGAAAATTAATACCTAGATGTCGTCGATGATTTATTTCTTTGGCCACATTTATCCCTACAGCTTATAATACTCACTACCCTATAAATAAATAAAAGAAAAAAGATTAATAAATTAAATTTTATTTCAGCTTGATTTGTTTACTTTACATACCTTTGAGTTATAAGTTGGTTCCTCACATTGAGAAGATCCTTTTGATAAAAAGAAAAAGGATTATTAATATAATATTTAGTATATATTAGAATGGTAGAAACTAGGGCAACAAGTAGGATGCAAGGCGAATCCTCTTCTACTTCCTCCAGGCCAATCCTTGGCGGCACCCAGGCTTTCACTACCACAACAACGGCAACAACTACAACAACAACCACCACAATTTCGGCTCCACCCTTGGATGCAAATATTGGTCACAGGTCTTATGTGGAATCGATTACTTCCCCGGCATATAGCAGCATAACGGCTCAGAACGTACGGCAGGAGTTTCGCACGAGGGCGGCAGCGGCTAATCCACCTCCACGTAACGAGGTAGATATCCAAAATATGGTGGATTCTACCGTGGGATTGCGGCAAGTGGAGATAATGCGCAACATGGAGGATAGGCTGCGCGAAATAGTTCCCCAAATAGTGGCAGAGAGCATCAGGTCTTTGTCAAGATCAGCTCATGTGCCTATGCCGAATCTACAGCCAGCTCCCACATTGTTCGGCAATCAACCACAGCCACAAGGGCAATATTCTGGGTATGAGGCAACAACACCTGCTAGACCGCTGAATCAAACTCAGATTCCCAGGCAAAACGCCAGCTACCATCAATCACAAGCTAACCAAAACGCAACTTTCTTTCCAAGCCACCATAACAGTACTTTCCAGCATGGCGGAACTCACCCACAGTTCCAGCATCCAGCTTCGAATTAACATAACATCCGGAAGCCTGGTCTGGACAAGTGGGGTATTCATTTTGATGGTACGACTAAAACCATGGGGGCTCAGGAGTTTGTGTTCCGTGTGGAGGAGATGCGGAAAGACTATGGAAGCAGCTGGTCTGAGGTGCTCCGGCAATTTCATCAGTTGCTCTCTGGAGAGGCGTTGGAGTGGTACTGGATGCAGAGAAGATTGCAGCCTACTACGCACTCATGGGATGAACTGAAAGAAGCAGTCATAAATCGCTTTAGAAGATTTGGAAGTGACCTTGAGATCCAGCGGCAAATTATGGATCGGCGACAAAAGCCACAGGAATCATTCGAGGACTTCTACAACTCCGTCCTCCGCCTGCGTAGTCAACAAGCTAATCCAATTAATGAATCAGATTTGATAGACATAATGAAAATGAATTTAGGCACATCAATGGCTCAGCTGGTGTTCCCAATCCGAATGTTTGGACTTAGCCATTTCCGAACGGAATGTAAAAAGGCTGAACTACTGCTAAGTAGCCAACGCCCAACATATGGTTCACGCCAGGTAGCCACAAAAGTTCACGAGGTGGCATATGAGGAGGTTCCGATAGCGGAAGAAGGGAATATCGATGCGGTCACCACATCTCGGTACATCTGCTGGAATTGTAGGCAAACTGGCCATGGTTTCATGGATTGCCCATCCACAAGTAGACGTTTATTTTGTTTTAAATGTGGAATGGATAATACTGTTACCCCGAAGTGTCCCAGATGCACGGGAAACAAGAAAACGGACCAGTTGACTGGGGAACAAAGTCCGAGTTCCACATCCCAGTAGGTAGGCTGGAGGATTTCGATGACCTGGAGAAAGAGAAGGATAAAGGGATCGTCAAAATCTTGCTAAATAGTAATGTTAGGTTAAGTGAAAAGGCAGGAGAGTCTAGAGTTAGGGAAATGAAACCATTACATGTAAGGATTAAAGAATATGAAGAAGCTAGGAAGAGAATTTTTGGAAAAAGTAGGATAGAGAAAACGCGAGAACGGTATAGGAAGAGAAAAGAACTTAGGCGTGAGATCGCCAACGTATCTTTATACGAAGGCGAAGATACCCGTTTGTACACCCGTATCTCTATCAACGGGGTAGAGATTGAAGGTCTTCTAGACAGTGGTGCAACTGTAACGGTTCTCGGCGAAGGATGTTACGATGTCGTGAAGAAGGCGGGAGCTGTGGTAGTCAGTTTTCCAGCGACCGTGAAAACTGCAGACGGTAGGTCTCATAAAATTCAAGGTCGGTTCAAAGCAAACATAAGGTACAATAGAGTAGAAAGGGAGATCACTTTCTACCTTGTTCCGACCTTGAAGAGAGCTCTTTTCCTGGGTGTCGATTTTATGAAAGCGTTTCGTTTGATTGTCAATTTAGATAGCTTGACCTCAAATGATATGCTTTGGAGTGAGGAATCGGGCGAAAATCCGATGAATCCTTTAATGCATATACTTTGTGATCAGGACAGAAAGTTGTTGGAAGTTACTATCGCTAAGTTTCCTTCATTTGTGGAAAAAGGACTTGGGAAGACGGAATTAGAGACGCATCTAATAGATACGCAAGACGCAGCGCCTGTGAAGCAGAGACATTACCCAGTGTCCCCTGCTGTGCAAAAACTTATGTATGCTGAATTGGATAGGATGCTTGCTATGGGCGTTATTGAGACAAGTCAAAGCCCCTGGAATAATCCAGTGACACTAGTGCGCAAAGGCACCAAGAACAGGCTTTGTTTGGACGCGCGAAAGCTCAATGCGCTCACAGTCAAGGACGCTTATCCACTTCCGCATATAGAAGGATTGCTTAGCAGACTGGGTGACACGCACTATATATCTAGTGTGGATTTGAAAGATGCTTTCTGGCAAATCCCACTGGATATACAGAGTCGTGAGAAAACTGCTTTTACAGTGCCAGGGAGACCACTTTATCACTTCACGGTCATGCCTTTTGGGTTGTGTAATGCAGCCCAAAGATTATGTCGGTTAATGGATAAAGTGATCCCTTCCGACTTGCGAGATCGAGTATTTGTGTATCTGGACGATCTTCTCATTGTTACTCCTGATTACCACACCCACCTAAACATACTTCAGCGGGTGGCGGAGCTACTTTCTAAGGCTAAATTGACAATTAACGTTGAAAAATCCAAATTTTGTTTTAAGGAGCTTCGATATCTAGGATATATTGTTGGCGGCGGTATGCTAAAACCTGACCCTGACAAGATATCCTCGATATTGGAGTTTCCTTATCCCAAGACACCCAGGCAAGTGCGCGGATTTATGGGGACTACCGGCTGGTATCGCCGATTTATAAAAGATTACGCGACCATAGCTAACCCAGTTTTCGAAACTTTGAAGAAATCGCGGGTGTTTAACTTTACGGAGGAGGCCAAAATCGCATTTAATAAGTTAAAGGAAGCTCTTACCTCGAGTCCGGTACTGCGTCATCCAGACTTCTCAAAGCACTTCTTTGTTCAGTGTGACGCGTCGGATATCGGTATCGGTGCGGTACTTTTTCAAAAAGATGAGGTAGAGGGAGAACACCCGATCGCGTTTATGTCGCAAAAGTTGACTAGTGCTCAACGTAATTACTCTGTGACGGAGCGAGAGTGTCTGGCAGTAGTTATGGCCATCAAAAAATTCCGTGCGTATATAGAATTGATGCCATTCTCTATTATAACTGACCACTCGAGTCTCAAGTGGCTTATGTCCAACAAAGAGCTCAGTGGAAGGTTAGCACGATGGAGCCTGCTACTTCAATCCTATACGTTCGACATTGAACATCGCCAAGGGAGCAAAAACATAGTACCAGACACTCTCTCTCGCTACAACATGGAGGAAATTGTTGTTGACGTCAAGCGACTCATTGACCTCGAATCGCCTGCTTTTTCTTCTGAAGAGTATCTGGAATTGATAAAAGAAATAAAAGATAATGAAAATAATGTACCAGATATAAAAGTAGCGGATAATTTTATATATAAACGTACCGTTCACTATGCGGGCGACGAATGTTCTGAAGATTTTTCATGGAAGCTCTGGGTTCCTTCAGCATTAAAGGAAGAGCTTATTGCCAAAGCTCACGATCCCCCAATTTCCAGTCATGGAGGTTTTCATAAAACATTAAAACGATTACGTGAGTACTTTTTCTGGCCAAATATGACCAGGCACGTTCAAGAATACGTGAAGAAATGTGTAGTTTGTAAAGAGAGCAAAAGCTCTAACCAAGTCCTTCGACCGCCAATGGCTGAGAATGTCACCGATATTGTCAGGCCCTTCCAGAAAGTCTATATCGACTTCCTAGGACCATATGTACGCTCAAAATCTGGAAATTGTTTTATTTTCATTGTTCTTGACCATTTCTCTAAATTTGTGTTGCTAAAAGCGATGGCCAAGGCAAATAACAAAAATGTGGTACGATTTCTGGTGACGGAAGTTTTCCACAAATTTGGAGTGCCAGAAATAATTCTCTCCGATAATGGCAGCCAATTTGTGTCAAAAGAATTTGGAGAAATGATTGAGAGTTTTGGAGTAAAGCATATGAAAACGGCAATCTATTCGCCCCAAGCAAATGCGTCGGAGAGAGTCAATCAATCGATCCTGGCAGCAATTAGATCTTATTTGAAGGATGACCAGAGAGATTGGGATAACCATCTCTCAGAGATTGAGTGTGCTCTTAGGTCATCAGTGCACACATCGATTGGTATGACTCCTTACTTCGCTTTGTTTGGGTCGAATATGATTACTCATGGGAGCGTATATAAATTGGCAAGGAAACTACAGCTTATGGAAGACACTGAGGCGAATTTCTTACCGAAATCTATAAAGCACGATCTTATTCGTAATAAAATCCGAGAAAATTTATCCAAAAGCTATGCTCTTAGAGCAAAGCAATATAATAAACGGGCACGCAAAGTTCAATTCAAACCGGGTCAAGAAGTGTTTAGGCGCAATTTCGCTCTCAGTGACTCCAGTAAACTGTATAACGCAAAAATGGGGAAGAAGTTTTTGAAATGTCGTATCGTTCGTCCGGTCGGGAATTGCTACTACGAGCTAGAAGATCTGCAGGGGAAGACAATCGGTGTGTACCACGCAAAAGACATCAAACAATAAGTACTTTCCTTTTCTCTATACCTTACCAAATTTTCTTCTTCTATTGTTTTTTTTTAAGTTTAGCCCCTAGACCTCTTCATATTCCAAATATCTGGTGTAATGGGTATTTTTCTAATTGTATGCTTATACTCCCTGTAGTCACTCCCTACGACATAGTTTTTTTTGTAGTTAGTATTATTTTTTTTTTTCTTTTTAGTTCTTTTCTTTTAGATTAATTTTTTTAGGCGTAAATAGAGAAATGAATTTTAGGGCCTTTAATTTTTAAAACGCTTGAAGTACAATTTTTTTAAATAATTTTTATTTTAAATATAGTTAATTAAATACTAGCAAATACTTAAAATAAAATATAGTTTAAGAACTACCTTTGTTAGGTTTAGATTTTATTTTAGATTCGAAATATGAATTAATTTAAACTGAATAACTTTCGAGTCTAAAAAGTTAAAGTTCTACTTCGTTAAGTTTTTCTATTTATCTATAGTCCACTAGAAACGATTGTTTGAAGTGTTCTGTTTGGTAAATCAAAATGTTTTTTTTTAACCAAAGGCCGGATCATGGTTTAAGATTTGCAAAGGAACTCAGGATCGGTTTGGTTTTTGGCACCTTTTTTTTAACCAGAAGTACATTATTTTACACAACCATAGCGCTTACATTTCTAGCTGGTTACGTTTTGTAACCGTTGTCATACCATTGATGCAGTACCTTTATAACGCTCTAGCGGAACTATGCCATTAAGAAGCTGGGAACTGTTAGACATCTGGCAGACAACATAAATCTGAGTCTGATCTTACAGCAAGTCTAAGTAAATTTAATGTAATTGCATCTAGTATTTCACTCAGAAATATTTAGATGTCTGATTAAAAAGATATACCAAAAAAGCAAACCGATTTTGGGCACTAGTACAAACCTTATTAAACCAGTACCAGAAAGAAACAAAGCAAGCTTTGAAATTTAAATTTTAGATATTATTTTTTTTTGCGGTTCGGTTTATTTGAAATTTATAATTAAAGGCTTACGACTAAGAATTTATTTTACTCGTTGGTGATCTAATTTTAAATTTTAATTAACCGAATATAACTAAATAACAATATAATTAAATAAATCTAAAAAAAAAAATGGTTTAGTTACTTACCTTATTAATCCAGTAAAATGTCTTCGATGGGAAAGCACGAGCATGAGGAAGAGCATCAGATGTTCGATGGAAGTAAGGGGTGGCCTGAAAAAGGAACATAAATTATTAGCTACCGAAAAACATAGGATTCAAAATTTCGTTTAATAAATCCTATAGAAAGACCTATAAAATAACCATTAAAAAGTGGTTTGTTTGTCAAAAGTTTAAAACTTACCTTCAACTCCTGACAGTCTTGGAAAGAATGATGAAAATCTTGGCTGTAAAAGGTTTTACGATCACAACTGAAAAAAAAGGGGAAAATATGGAATTAGTCAATTAGTATTATAAAAATAAAAAAAAGATCCCAAAAAGGACGGCAGTCCAAATATCGAGTGTTATAACTCGCCAGAAGCATTGCAAGGTTCTGATTCTATACGTCTATGGCTACAGAAAAATTGTAAAAAATACTTCGCCAGTAGCAATGAGCCCATAACAAAGGAATCATGGTCCCAGCTGTTAATACAATTTCTTCAATATGTTGAAGCAAAACTTGGCAAGAATTCCACCGAGCCGTCAGCAACGAGTATACCGATGAAGTGTTTCTTGGAAGGAAGGTGATATTGTTCTCAACAACTTAAGTGTATGTGCAAATGCGTTGGACGATTTAGATTTGCCTATCCAACTAGTTTACGGTCATTTTGGTAAATTGGTCTTGCAAATACTATGGAAATCCTTATACAACAAACCTGTAGTTGCAAATAGCGAAGATTTCTTTTTACTGGTATCACCTAAACAAAGTTTGGCCTATGATGCCGAGAAAGAGCAAAAAATGGAATTTGAACAAAAGCAAATTGCTCTGAAGAACATTGATAAAGCTTTTGGAAAAGAATGGACAAAAGATGAAAATGAAGCTGATCCTTCGTATATTGAAAAGTTAGTGGCTCGTACCGTTAACAATATTCAAGTGAAAATATCCAATGTTCACATTAGATACGAAGATAAAGCGATGGGAGGCAAGTTTTTTTCTTTCGGTATAACACTGCACAATTTCGAAGTCTTTACAACAGACGCCAATTGGGAAAAAGGCTTTGTTGATGGCGTTATAAGACACGTCTCCAAGTTAGTTAATTTGGATTCTTTGTCCGTATATGTGAACTGGAATGACGATGAGTATGCGACGAAGTCGAAAGATGTGGTAACCATGTTCCAAGTAGGTAAAGATCAGGACGAAATAATGAAAACGATAAAGAATAAAGCATATGACCGTTATGATATTTCCATTGAAAACATAGATACTGCTTGCTAAGCCAGAAGACGATTGTGAATTGTGTATGAGAGAATTTAGCATATGCGATATGCATTTGTTGCAGCCAATATCTGTTCTAATTGATGCAGATTTGTGTGTATTTGATGATGATACGTGGTTACCAAAGTCAAAAATAGATATACTTTTGCCAGCCATTAACCTTAATTTGACAGATGATAGAGTATTCGAAGCATTAGAAGTAGCGATGAGCATACCATTGCCCGAAAAGGAAACTCCAGTCGAGCAATTAAAAACGAACATCTTAAAGAGTGCTAGTAATTCGACACACATGCGCTCTATACCACAAATTTTAAATCAAGATGAACGTTGTAAAACATTGACTGCTGCGTCTGCATTAACACCTGAAGTTGTCCAGTATACTAGTCTTGAAGTCAATTTTGCTTTAAAGGAATTTAGCATTTCTTTGGTCAGGGCTGTATTTGACGTTGATTCTCCTTTAAGCGATGATTCGATCGAGTTTCAAACACCATCACAACATTCAGGAGAGTCGGAGTTCGTAGAGACACGTAGCTCTACAAGCGTCTTTAATCAGGAAACCTTTTTTGCATTTCAGGTTTTACAATTAGAAGTGTTCTTTGCGCAGAGAACTTTTGAAATGTTGGCCAAAGCAAAACTCGGAGCTATTAGCCTTAGTTCGTATAAAACCCGTAAAAAAAATGAAGAGCAACATGTTGCAATTGATTCGAGTTACTACAGCGGGAAAATCGCTGTTAAACATTAGTTTTACAATCATGGATATTCATATGGAAAAATGTTGAGAAAGCTTCAATTTCTGGAAAATTTAATCCTTCGTTTGAATTGTCAAGTAGTGGTATTGCTGGTACTAGCGCTGACAAAGAGGATGAAGATCCTAACGCTGGCGGCGCGCTGCCATCTGTAAATATGTATGAAGAAATTAAAGACCTCTCTAATGAAGATGATAAATATCTTACAAAATCCCCATACAAATCCAAACACGAATCTGAAGATAAAAAAAGAGATGACAAAGAAAGAACCTAAAAAAAAAAAAAAAAAGAAACAGAAAATATTAATAAAAACATATTTAAAAATTTTTTTTTTTATAAAATTACCTACAACAAGTTCGGCTGCTTCCTCTTTCTGTAGACACGTTTTTTTTTATATTCCTCCTCCTCCCGTTCGGATCAATGATGGCAATCTAGCGTTTTTTGTAACAATAGCGATTTTTTTTTACAGAGTCGTATTTACGGCCAGCGTTACCGTGAAGTTTTATTTATATTTTTTTTAACAAGGGTATTCATTTATATTTTCCCTCCCATCCAGAATCAACGGGTTGACTTCCGGAGTGGTTGGGTTTGTCGTGTCCCCTGAACGGGTTAAATGTTACACAAAAAAAAAGAAGAAGAATCAGGTCGGAACAAGGGGAATTGAAAAAAATAAAATGATAAAAAAGATGTCTGCCAGAATTAAAAAAAAGGCGGGAGGAACGGGAGAAAAGAGATTTAAGCTAGGAGAAGGACAAATGAAAAATGAGCACTGGGGGATTGAATGTGAAATGTGAAATATCGATCTATTTTGAAATAAAAAAAAAAAAAAGAAGAATAAAAGAGTGAACAAGACTCAAGTGTCTTATTGAGTTTTTTTTGTCAAAAATATTTTTTATATCTCTTTATTTAAACTTTAACTACAAAAATTGAAAAATAAATAAAAATTTGAATAAAACCATAGTGTAATAATGAAAGTGATATCAAGAGCCCAGCTGATGAATTCGCCTTGAAATTTTACATACAAAAATTTGACAAAATGTAAGCAAAACTACAAGAACAACATGGGGTTTCATTTTGTCATGTTGTATTTGTTGTATTCTTACCACCACCTGTAATGAATTCGCCTTGAATAAAACTAAAAAAAAAACCCCACACACAAGAAAAACAAACATACATACAAAAAAAAATATAAAATTATACACAAAACACATGAAATATACATGAGCAAAATTCACATAAAATATTCGAAAAATACACATCAAATTTACAGAAAATACACAAAAAAAATATTTGGTTATCTTAAGCGATCAAAAGTAATCAAATCTTCCAAAGGAGCCCAAATACAACTTCCGGACGGACAGAACACTTACGACCCAGACAAAAAAAAAAACACAAAAAAAAGAAGTTTAGTTTTAAAAAAAAGGCCGCTACGGGTTAGTAAACGGATTTGTCAAAATTGTGATAACGAGGCGTATATTGGGTCCAAACTACGCTATTCCTTTATTTCGTACGAGTAAACCGGCAACAAAACCGAATTCTTTTTTTTTTTTTGACCTTAAACTGACATTCGGACACTAACAACAACAACAAAAAAAAACATGGAAGTTGGCTCTACCTATTGACTATAAGTAAAAGGAAATATGGAGCAAAAATAAAAAGGTAAGTGAGTAGTATTTAAGCTGTAGGGGTATATGATAGGGGCAGGTTCGTTCATAGGCCGAGAACCTGCCATGGAAGAGGGTGGTCAGGCCATTGCAGCAGTCCATCAGCTGCAGGCCAAAGAAGTAGGAGGTCGCGATAGCTAGGGATTATAGAGAAAATGCCAAAATTAGTAAGAGTTGAGAATAGGGAATTTTTGTACTTCCTTTTTTTTTGATCAGCAATTCGTGGGTAGCTGGACTGGTGGACCTTACGCCCTCTACCGGCTTAGCCAGGCATAATGCCACCAAAATCCCCCGCACATCCAGATTTTCAGCGTTGCCAGTCCAGAGGTCCACAGAGCTCGCTCAAGAGATGCTGACAACTAGAACTTAACTAGAACTAAACTACAACTGAACTAGAACTGAACTTAACCAGAACTGAACTAGAAATGAATTATAATTAAACCAGAACTGAACTAGAACTAAACTAGAACTGAACTAAAACTGATCTAAAACTGATCTAGAACTGAACTAGAACTGAACTAGAACTGAACTAGAACTGAACTGAACTAGAACTGAACTAGAATTGAACTAGAACTGAACTGAACCAGAACTGAACTGAACTAGAAATGATTTAGAACTAAACTAGAACTGAATTAGGCCTAAACTTGGACTAAATTAAAATTAAACTAGAACTTATTTCATTAAAATTATTTTATATTTGTAAACTTCTTAAATAAGATCTTTTTTATTAAATATGTATATCAGCAAGATATACACAATTATCTTTAAATTTCTAAAAATTAACAAAGAACTGAACTAGAACTGAACTAGAATTGAACTAGAACTGAACTAGAACTGAACCAGAACTGAACTAGAACTGAACTAGAAATGATTTAGAACTAAACTAGAACTGAATTAGGCCTAAACTTGGACTAAATTAAAATTAAACTAGAACTTATTTCATTAAAATTATTTTATATTTGTAAACTTCTTAAATAAGATCTTTTTTATTAAATATGTATATCAGCAAGATATACACAATTATCTTTAAATTTCTAAAAATTAACAAAAATATTAAAAAAAAAACGCTAGTCCTTTTTTCTTCTTGAGAAATTTGTGGGCAAAGGTGGTACATCTTTGGGTAATTTCAAAGCCAATATAGAGGTACGTGACTTGGGTAAAGCTTGTACAATATGAGCATATTTAAAAACTTTTGAGCGGGGAGCATTTAATTCCTGTGATAATATGGCGCCATCTATTTGATATTTATCGCTGACCAATAAAGCTAAAACTATGAAGTGGCATAAAGCTTTTTCCGTAGAGAAGAAAGTGCGTGAGCCACTGGAATATAAAATGAAAAATTAAATTAAGCAAAAAATTATTTTTTTATAATTATTTAAAAAAATACCTAAAGCTAGCATTTGGATCCGAAAAACGATCGCGTATATTATTTTCCACTTTCTCAGAAATTTCCGACAATTCGGCCTTCTTTAATGATTTGGCTCTTGACTTAATAAGTTTCAGCAAAGAGTCCATATAAATAATTAATTTCAAACGCAATAAATTTTCATTATTAACCGGAGATTGTTGGATAGTTCCAATAAGTTGCTTTAAAAATTCTGAATTAATACTGAAAATAAAAAGACTGATAAACAAACTCTTCAATTTAATAAATCTTAATAAAACTCACGGTATTTGATCGAGTTGCGTTTGATATACGGTCTTAGCTTCTTCATCTAAACGATTTAGTAAGTCCATGGGCACCACATCTCCCACATCATAAATTTCACTAACTTGTTTAGCTTCTGTATTAATTGTGGGACGTATTTTATCAAAATATGCCGTATTATCTACTTTGTCTTCACTTTCGTTTGCTTCCATTTCAACGTCATCGACAGCAGCTTCCAACTCTTGCTGTACAATTTTTATATCCATACGCATTTTTTCCTGATCATTAATATAACGTGATGCTTTGCGACCACCAAACTTCTTGAGTAGTGTCATTTTACTAACATGATCCGATAGAGTTGAACGTTCAGTTTGATCTATATCTTGGTAAATGGTATTCTTCATGGTTACCTGATCGATGGGAATGATGGTCATCTGGAAGTTGATGTAGGAGGGTAAATAGGATGATAAACTCATTTTTATATAATTTTTATATGACTATAGTTTTGACTATATGACTATAGTCTTGACTATATGACTTTTGTCTTGACTATATGACTATAGTCTTGACTATATGACTATAGTCTTGACTATATGACTATAGTCTTGACTTTATGACTATAGTCTTGACTATATGACTATAGTCCTGACTTAATGAGTATAGTCTTGACCATATGAGTATTGTCTTGACCATATAACTATAGCCTTGACTATATGACCATAGTCTTGGCTATATGACTAGTCTTGACTATATGACTCTAGTCTTGACTATGACTATAGTCTTGATTATATGACCTTAGTCTTGACTATATGATTGTAGTCTCGACTATATGACCATAGTCTTGACTATATGACTATAGTTTTGACTATATGACCATAGTCTTGCCTAAATGACGATATGTCTTGACCATAGTGTTGACTATAGTCCTGACTTAGTGAGTATAGTCTTGACCATATGAGTATTGTCTTGACTATATGACTATAGTCTTGACTATATGTCAATAGACTTTACTATATAGACATAGTTTTGTCTTTTGAACAAAATATAGGACTATTGTCCTAGGATTACAGGCCTTCAGTGCTAAGTCATTATAATATTCCTACCTTATTAGTCACTTTATTTCGAACACAAATATACGTATCTGTTAGTTCGCTGGCTTCCGTGTCGTTGACTATGCCCTGATATGTATGACCATTGGCCACCAGCAAAGCACCCAATTGTTTCTTATCCTCATGATTTCTAAGGCGACAAAAGTGGGTATTTTCCTTGGTAAAGGCCGATAATTTACCATTTTGGAATTTCACTAGAAGAAAATACCAAATAAAAATCTTTTTATCAAAATTTCCATTTACTCCAATTTGAGGCACTTACTTAAGGTGGGTACAACGCTATTTACTTTGCGGCTGTAGACCTTTTCAATTTCTACCTTTTTTTCCTTCATCTTTTTTATTTAAAAAATACTTTTTCTTGATTAAAATTCTTAATTTTATTGTTATTTTATTAAAAATTCACTTAAATTAAAAAGTCACCACGTGAAACTAAAGGCAACAACAAAAGTAAACAATCAGCTGCCAAACTCAGAACAGGGTTGTATTAAAAGGTACTTTTGAATTAGAGTTGCTTTTACTGTTATCGATAGTTTGTTATTATTGGAGATGTAAAGAAAAATAGGGATGAGTTTAAGGAATTTCCGTTAGAATTAAAAGTCTTATTTAAAATTAAATGAAAATTCTTTTGTTTATGACAATGTTTAAAGTTTATGACATTTGAAAGAAACTAATTCTAATTTTTAAACTTTTCTTATTTATTTTAAACCAATTTTATTATTTGTAAGAACTTTTTAATTTAAATTTATATTTTTATGTATAAAAAAATCAATTTTTTTTATATTAAGTATTCCTTAATTGTTATTGACAATAAATAAATTTGATTTTATAATTATACACTATTTTAACCATTTCTTATCACTGTTGAACCCATGTTCATAGATGTAAACTGATAATGCTTCGTTTTAATGATGTTCACCACTTGCTGTAAAATATAAAATAAGAAATAATTTAATAATATTTGAATTAGTTTTTATCCAATTATGGGGTATTACACCTGCTTTTTTCTAAGAGCTTTTTAATGTTTTTTATTTCAAGTCATTTTGTATGAAATTTTAAAAAAACTTATAGTATTCATGACTTAAAATCTTGATAAAATCATAGAAAAAGTCTTGGTATAAAACCTCCCTTACTTACCAATACCAATTTTATTAAAAACACCGCAAATGTTAAGAAGTTAATGCTCATTATTGCTGCCCCGGGCGGGAAATTTATACTTGATTCATCTAAAATTCCGCGTTTTTGGCGTACAAGACTTCTTCCTGTTTCGCCGGCCATATTGCGAGACCCTTCTTTTGAGTAGTCATAGTTCTCGATTTCATCATCCTCATCATCATCTTGCCACAAAGTCTTAAATTGACGTTCTGAAAAGTGTATATAATATTGTTATATATCTCAATATTCTAAAATGTTAAGCTCTTAGAATCGGTCCATCATAATTATACCCTTTGTTGTTATTGTAACTGTGATATTATTGTTAATATCCCAGAAGTGGCAGTCTTTGGTTGGAATCGTAGAATTTCCGAGTCGTTCCGGTACGAAGAACCGACTGCCGTGGGAACATAATTATACCCTTCGCCACCATTGGTGGAAAGGGTATTATAAGTTTGTGCTGATGTATGTAACACATAGAAATATGTTTCTTAGACCCACCTTTTAGTATACCAATGGGCTTAGACTTACTGTCTGAGTCGATATAGCGATGTCAGTCCGTCCGTCTGGACGGCTGGCTGGACCCGCATGTAAACCATGTAATCAAAGTGCAGGTCGCAATTCTAGGGATAATATGGTGAAATTTGACACATATCATTTTTATGATAGTGGGACCATGGCTATTGAAATTCGTCAAAATTGGTCCATTATTTATGGTACCTCCCATAGGTCCCACTTCCCGGAATTGATATATTGGCCACAAATATCAATATTTTTCACGAAATTTAAAACAAATACTGCTTATGTAAACTAAAATTACTCTACCAAATTTCGTTGAAATCAGTCCAAATTTGACCATACAAACTCTTTTGTCAAAACGCACTAAATGAGACATAAATCACTAAAACGCTCACAAGTCTGAAGATAATGGGAATTTTAAGTTTATTTTTTGCATACATAATTTTTGTAATAACTGTAATCAATTTGTCAAATTCGAGATAATTGATCCACATTTGACCCTAGCTCTCATATAAGTCCATATGACGGAAATAGTTTAAATACATAAGTTTTTCGAAAATGTTTGTACGATGGCAAAATCAGACAAATATTTGTCCTTTTATAAAGAAAAACTGATATGTTACCTCAGTGGTGAAGGGCTTGACCGACTATAGCACTTTCCTACATGTTTTAAAATAGATTCAAATTTTAGTTTTACTCAAGTTTTACTCAAGTTAGGGAGATTAGGAAATTTTGTAAAAATTCCCAAACTCTCTAACCGAATTTCATAAATTCTCGATTTTCATTCTTGAAATTTGGGTGTGGTACAATTACAACTTTTATTAAGTTATCGACCCGAGTCCTACCTATTGTTTTCAGCAGCGAATCCTTAAGTTGATGCAACATCTTGATCTTATCATCAATACGAAATATTGAACTTTTCATCCATGTCTGTTTCAAAGACTTTATAAATCTTATAAAACCCTGTATAGAAGGAAATTCTACAGAGTTTCCAAAAGTCGGTATATCCTTTTTCACATCTTCACTATACTCCGATTCACTATAATCAGTTTCCTCCCATTCTTCTGGATGTGAACCCTCATTTCGGGAAGTTATTTCCATTTTGCTATCAACTTTTGCAACTTTAGCAATTGAGTCTTTGGCATTATTGGATGTTTCCTTATAGATAGGAGCCGGTAATTTATCAGAATCCTGATACCTTTCCTTTTGATATTTAATCCATTCAGGGCTGGGTGTATCAATAACTTCAGTTTTATCAGTTTTTGCAACTTTCGGCACATTTTTAGTTTGTGTTGAGATTTTGTCAAGATTTAATGAAATTATTATTATTATTACAAATAAAAACTGCATTTCACTTTGAGTTTTATTAGTCAACTAAAAATTGGAAATTTCTTTAAATGAAGCTGAAGCTTTGAGTGTGACAAGTGTTGAAGTAGATAGTCAAAAAACTATGAATATATGCATTCCATGGACTCATTTTCTTAACTAAATTTGTCTTGCAGTTTACAAACCTTAAGATGACAATTGAAGGCAATCCATTTTCATGCTTTATGATTTTTAGCTGAGATGTGCTTTTAAATGAAAATGGAAAAGTGTGTTAAAATTTAATTAAGCCTGAGTTATGTTGATGTTCAAAGATTCATGGATAGATTCTGTTCCCGTTTCTAATTACTTCCAATTTATTGCAAGTTTAGAATAAGGAGAGTTACAAATAAAATTTCCTGTTATTTAAAGTAAAATAACACTTAAACCGTGCAATAAATTAGAAATTTTAACTGAAATTTCCTTTCACCTGTTAGTTTGTAGTTAAGAAAAAATTTACCGTGAAAAATGAACTCACGGAAAAGTGAACTCACCAGGAATGTTTTACAATTGACTTATTATTAAATATTTAAAAATTTGTGGATTTTTCGAAAGTCCTTTTCTATTAACGATTTTAAAGTTGCTTCTGTTATCTTTCTGGAGGATGTGGTTAAAATCGAACGTGTTCTGGGATACCTTTCCTGTGTTCTTTAAATCCTTTTTTTACAAGATCCGTTTCCTTAGTATTGGGTCTAAGTTCTAGGCAGTTAGATTTACCTTTATTGTTTAAATATCACTCAAGTGACTTTTTGCCCAGAAACTCTGTGACGTCTCAGAAACGTCAAATGTCATTTTTGTAGGTACTCCGTTATAATAATTTTTCTGACCGGCCTCATTTTGGAAAAATGGTTTATAACGCCGTTCTGTCGTTCAACAGAACGGCGCCACTTGCCACAAAGCTAAAGAAACAAGGGCTCTTTTGCGCGACAAATTCAATGGCTGTGTAATCACACGTAGTGGCGATGTCAATTAGCCGCCAAGATCATGTGATTTGACACCTTTGGATTTCTTTCTTTGGGGTTATTTGAAAGAAAAGGTGTACGTCGATAAATCAGCAACAATTCAAGAGCTAAAGAATGTGATAATTCGGCACATTAACTGCATAGAACTGCAATTATGCGTCAGCGTCATCGAAAATTTGGACCATCGGTTAAAGGTGTACCGATATTTTGTTCCATACATAATTGAACCATACCAATATTATCATAAGTTTTTTATCAAAAATTTTTCAATAGAAAATTTTTTTATCAAAACTTTTTCTATAGAAAATTTTTCTGTAGATAATTTTTTTATCAAAAATTTTTCTATAGACAATTTTTTTTTTATCAAAAATTTTTCAATATATTTTTTTATCAAAAATTTTTCTATGTTCTATGTTTTTATCAAATTTTTTTCTATAGAATTTTTTATCAAAAAATTTTCTATTGAAAATTTTTGTCAAAAATTTTTGTTTAAAAAATTTTTTATCAAAAATATTACTATCGAAAATTTTTTTAGCAAGAGATTTTTTATTAAAATTTTTTTTATAAAAAAATTTTTGATAAAAAAATTTTCTATAGAAACTTTTTTATTAAAATTTTCTATAAAAAATGTCTTCATCAAATATTTTTCTAAAGAATTTTCCTATAGAATTTTTATATATCAAAAATTTTTTTATCAAAAATTTTTCTATAAACAATTTTTTTTATTAAAAATTTTTCAATATATTTTTTATCAAAAATTTGTCAATATATTTTTTATCAAAAATTTTTCTATATATTTTTTATCAAAAATTTTTCTATAAAAAATGTTTTCATCAAAATTTTTTCTATGAAATTTTTAATTTTTCTATAGAAATTTTTTATCAAAAAATTTTCTATTGAAAATTTTTTATCCAAAAATTTTCTATTGAAAATTTTTGTCAAAAATTTTTGTATAGAAAATTTTTTTATCAAAAATTTTACTAAGAAAATTTTTTTAGCAAAAAAAAATTTTCTATAGAAACTTTTTTATCAAAAATTTTTCTATAAAAAATGTCTTCATCAAATATTTTTCTAAATAATTTTCCTATAGAATTTTTTTATATCAAACATTTTTTTATCAAAAAATTTTCTATAGACAATTTTTTTTTTATTAAAAATTTTTCAATATATTTTTTATCAAAAATTTTTCAATATATTTTTTATCAAAAATTTTTCTATAAAAAATGTTTTCATCAAAATGTTTTCTATAAAATTTTTAATTTTTCTATAGAAAATTTTTTATCAAAAAAATTTTCTTTTGAAAATTTTTTATCAAAAAATTTTCTATTGAAAATTTTTGTCAAAAATTTTTGTATAGAAAATTTTTTTATCAAAAATTTTACTATAGAAAATTTTTTTAGCAAGAGATTTTTTGTTCAAATTTTTTTTATAAAAAAATTTTTGATAGACAAATTTTCTATAGAAACTTTTTTATCAAAAATTTGTCTATAAAAATGTCTTCATCAAATATTTTTCTAAAGAATTTTCCTATAGAATTTTTTTATATCAAAAATTTTTTTATCAAAAAATTTTTATAGACAATTTTTTTTATTAAAAATTTTTCAATATATTTTTTATCAAAAAATTTTCAATATATTTTTTATCAAAAATTTTTCTCCTGATGAGATGGTCTAACCAACCATCGAAACGCGTCGAGGAAAGGTTTCCCCACCAACATTTTTTGGTTTTATCAAAAAACTATTTATTACAATAATAAATAATTGTAATAAATTGGGATTCTTAGTGCAATACACTACAGTAAAACTTTTTAATTAAATGTTTGATGTCCCAAATTTTGATAAACCTTTTTAAAAAATGTTTTCATCAAAATTTTTTCTATAAAATTTTTAATTTTTCTATAGAAAATTTACTATTAAAAATTTTTTATCAAAAAAATTTCTATTGAAAATTTTTGTCAAAAATTTTTGTATAGAAAATTTTTTTATCAAAAATTTTACAATAGAAAATTTTTTTTAGCAAAAGATTTTTTATTAAATTTTTTTTTATAAAAAAATTTTTGATAGAATAATTTTTTATAGAAACTTTTTTATCAAAAATTTTTCTATAAAAATGTCTTCATCAAATATTTTTCTAAAGAATTTTCTTATAGAATTTTTTTATATCAAAAATTTTTTTATCAAAAATTTTTCTATAGATAATTTTTTTATCAAAAATTTTTCTATAGACAATTTTTTATAAAAAATTTTTCAATATATTTTTTATCAAAAATTTTTCTATAAAAAATGTTTTCATCAAAATTTTTTCCATAGAATTTTTAATTTTTCTATTCTATTGAAAATTTTTATTAAAAAATTTTCTATTGAAAATTTTTATCAAAAAATTTTCTATTGAAAATTTTTATCAAAAAATTTTCTATTGAAAATTTTTGTCAAAAAATTTTCTATTGAAAATTTTTATCAAAAAATTTTCTATTGAAAATTTTTGTTAAAAATTTTTGTATAGAAAATATTTTTATCAAAAATTTTACTACAGAAAATTTTTTTAGCAAAAGATTTTTTATTAAAATTTTTTTTATAAAAAAATTTTTGATAGAAAAATTTTCTATAGAAACTTTTTTATCAAAAATTTTTCTATAAAAATGTCTTCATCAAATATTTTTCTAAAAAATTTTCCTATAGAATTTTTTTATATCAAAAATTTTTTTATCAAAAAATTTTTATAGACAATTTTTTTTTTATTTTATTTTCAATATATTTTTTATCAAAAAATTTTCAATATATTTTTTATCAAAAATTTTTCTATAAAAAATGTTTTCATCAAAATTTTTTCTATAAAATTTTTAATTTTTCTATAGAAAATTTACTATTAAATTTTTTTTTTTATTAAAAATTTTTCAATATATTTTTTATCAAAAAATTTTCAATATATTTTTTATCAAAAATTTTTCTCCTGATGAGATGGTCTAACCAACCATCGAAACGCGTCGAGGAAAGGTTTCCCCACCAACATTTTTTGGTTTTATCAAAAAACTATTTATTACAATAATAAATAATTGTAATAAATTGGGATTCTTAGTGCAATACACTACAGTAAAACTTTTTAATTAAATGTTTGATGTCCCAAATTTTGATAAACCTTTTTAAAAAATGTTTTCATCAAAATTTTTTCTATAAAATTTTTAATTTTTCTATAGAAAATTACTATTAAAAATTTTTTATCAAAAAATTTTTTATTGAAAATTTTTGTCAAAAATTTTTGTATAGAAAATTTTTTTATCAAAAATTTTTCTATAGAAAATTTTTTTTAGCAAAAGATTTTTTATTAAATTTTTTTTTATAAAAAAAATTTTTGATAGAATAATTTTTTATAGAAACTTTTTTATCAAAAATTTTTCTATAAAAATGTCTTCATCAAATATTTTTCTAAAGAATTTTCTTATAGAATTTTTTTATATCAAAAATTTTTTTATCAAAAATTTTTCTATAGATAATTTTTTTTATCAAAAATTTTTCTATAGACAATTTTTTATAAAAAATTTTTCAATATATTTTTTATCAAAAATTTTTCTATAAAAAATGTTTTCATCAAAATTTTTTCCATAGAATTTTTAATTTTTCTATTCTATTGAAAATTTTTATTAAAAAATTTTCTATTGAAAATTTTTATCAAAAAATTTTCTATTGAAAATTTTTATCAAAAAATTTTCTATTGAAAATTTTTGTCAAAAAATTTTCTATTGAAAATTTTTATCAAAAAATTTTCTATTGAAAATTTTTGTTAAAAATTTTTGTATAGAAAATATTTTTATCAAAAATTTTACTACAGAAAATTTTTTTAGCAAAAGATTTTTTATTAAAATTTTTTTTATAAAAAAATTTTTGATAGAAAAATTTTCTATAGAAACTTTTTTATCAAAAATTTTTCTATAAAAATGTCTTCATCAAATATTTTTCTAAAAAATTTTCCTATAGAATTTTTTTATGATAATATGAATTTTTTTTTTGATAAAACTGCATGCATTCAGCTTATTTTTTAAAATAAACTTGTTTATTTTAAAACATCTTACCCCCCCCTTCTTCACAGCATTCTGCATATAGTAGCCGACGGCTACAGCAAGAATGTGGGAAGTGAAGGTAGATGAAAACTGAAAAATGTTTGTTTTTGTTCAGTCGATAATCTACGCTTTTACTTTTGGTTTATGAACATAATTCTTAATAGTTATGTTTGTAAATTTAGTAATAATGCGAGGTTTTCGATCTGTCTAAATTGGGGATAATCCTCCTGAAGAGATGGCTTAACCAACCATCGAAACGCGTCGAGGAATTTGGTTTCTCCGCAAACATTTTTTGGCTTTTTATCAATAAATTGATCTGTTACATTAATAAATAAATGTAACAGGTTTGGGATCAAATGCAAATACACTTCTTTTTGAAAAATTTTTTTATATCAAAAATTTTTTTATCAAAAAATTTTTATAGACAATTTTTTTTTTATTTTATTTTCAATATATTTTTTATCAAAAAAATTTCAATATATTTTTTATCAAAAATTTTTCTATAAAAAATGTTTTCATCAAAATTTTTTCTATAAAATTTTTAATTTTTCTATAGAAAATTTACTATTAAATTTTTTTTTTTTATTAAAAATTTTTCAATATATTTTTTATCAAAAAATTTTCAATATATTTTTTATCAAAAATTTTTCTCCTGATGAGATGGTCTAACCAACCATCGAAACGCGTCGAGGAAAGGTTTCCCCACCAACATTTTTTGGTTTTATCAAAAAACTATTTATTACAATAATAAATAATTGTAATAAATTGGGATTCTTAGTGCAATACACTACAGTAAAACTTTTTAATTAAATGTTTGATGTCCCAAATTTTGATAAACCTTTTTAAAAAATGTTTTCATCAAAATTTTTTCTATAAAATTTTTAATTTTTCTATAGAAAATTTACTATTAAAAATTTTTTATCAAAAAAATTTCTTTTTATTTTTTTATCAAAAATTTTACTATAGAAAATTTTTTTTAGCAAAAGATTTTTTATTAAAATTTTTTTTATAAAAAAATTTTTGATAGAATAATTTTTTATAGAAACTTTTTTATCAAAAATTTTTCTATAAAAATGTCTTCATCAAATATTTTTCTAAAGAATTTTCTTATAGAATTTTTTTATATCAAAAATTTTTTTAAAAAATATTTTCATCAAAGAAGAAAATTTTTTTATCAAAAAATTTTCTATAGAAACTTTTTTTATCAAAATTTTTTTAATTATTTAGGAATTAATTATTCGAACTTTAAAATTAATTGAAAAATTTTCAAATTTTCAAAATTAATAATTTGAAAATTAAATGAAATCAAGCCTGATTAAACCTAATTTTTCAAAAATTTTTTTATTCAAAATTTTTCTATGAAAATTTTTTGGATCGAAAATATCTAAAAACTATAAAAATGTTAGTATGTATTAGAATTTATTTATTGTTTTGAAAAATATTCCCAATATTTACAAAAATATTCCCAATGCTTACAAAAATAATAGTGTCGTGGCAACAATGTTCGAGATTATATTTCTCTGTTCTTTCGAACCATGTATTTTGTTGCTATAAATTGGATTTTTATTTGTTTCTTGCCTATTTTGTTTTTGTCATTTCTTTAAAAAAGCGGCACCAAACGACTCTGTTAACATCCAAATTCCAACTGAATGATTTTAATATTGATGGTGTATTCGTGGTGTTTACGAAAATGAAAAAATTCATCGGCTGCTGGTGATATGGGCTGCTTACTTCTTCTTCTTATAATTGAGGCTTTATAAGAAATAAGTAACCCAAAATGGCTCTTATCGCAATAGAGATACCTGAGAGCTTATTTAATAAAATCTGACGTTATTCTAATTACAGCATTTGATTCGAAATTCTGCATAAGATTGTTTCCTGTCAAAAATTTCTTCGAAATTCAAAATCATTTTTAAATTCAATGGAACTAGTTTAAAGCTTTTTTTTCAGTATTCAAACAAATAAAAATTTCTATTCGTAAAGTGGAAAAGCCCCTAGCGATATTCAAATAAATACCTTCAATATTTTTTTGCAGTATAAGAAAAAGAGACGTAACAAGATTTGAACTTTTTTTGACAAAGCTTTAATGGAACTAATTTTTCTCCTCTTGAGTATCAAAACAAACACATTTTCAAAATTTCAAGGTAAAAATGTTTACCTTGAAATGTGGAAAACCCGTTAACGAGATCCAAATAAACAAGAAAGAGTGTTATATTCGGCTGTGCCGAATCTTATATACCCACCATCAAGTTGTGTTAAATTTAGAAACATATCTCATATATCTACGAGGCTGCAGCAAATTCAAAACGTGAACCAAATTGGAAAAAAGTTGTTACGCTAGTTGGTATTGTTGGTAAAATATTTGGAATAACTTCGGTTGCAGTAGCTTTAAAGTTCAACATTCAAAAGTGTGTAAGTGGTTTCCCTAGTATTTATTTAATTTGAAAAAAATTCGTTATCGTAACCGGGTATGGTTTTACATTAATAAGTTGTTAAATACTTTTCGTTTAGCTTAATATTAAGTTAAGATAAAGAAGTTGATAGTAATACGACAGGTCCATATATTTTGTTAGGAGTTCCTAATGCATCTACCATATACATAATCTTAATATTCTGCTTGTACTTCCGAATCATTTTGATTGTAGATATAAAAAAGGGGATGTAATATAAATATATAAGAATTATAGCCAAATGTTGACCGATTGTAACAAAATTTCACACACTGGCTGGTATTTATACAGGGCTTATTCTTGCAAAATTTAGTGGCAATAGCTGTCACAGCTTCTAATTTAATAGCTTTTAACTGGTCCTTGCTAAACATTTTTTGGTTTCCGGGAGTGTTTTTTATATGAAAGCTATAGTCAAATATGGACCAATTCCTATAAAATTTGATATACTGACCAATAGTTGCATAAAACTTTGCTATACTAAATTTAGTCGTCATAGCTATCACAATTGTACTCAATTTATCAGCATTTATGTGTTTCCCGGGGCGGGGTTATATGGGAGCTCTAACTAAATGTGAACCGATTTCGCCCATTTTCAGTACACAACTTTTGTTACATATCGGAAATACTTTTGTAAAATTTTGTCTCTCTAGCTTTTGTAGTTAAGGAGCTGTCGCGCTTTTATCTGACGGACAGACGGACATAAATCTCCTTTTCTTTTTGTATTTTTGGGTTTCTGTAAGTTTTTTATATGGGAGCTATGGTCAAATGGTGACCGATTGTAACAAAATTTTGCACACTGACTGGCATTCACATAAGACTTCCTTTTGCAAAATTTTGTTGCTGTAGCCCTTTCAGTTAAGGCGCTATCGCGCTTTTATCTAACGGACAGACGGACATAAACCCCCTTTTCTTTTTGTATTTTTGTGTTTCCGTAAGTTCTTTATATGGGAGCTATGGTCAAATGGTGACCGATTGTGACAAAATTTTGCACACTGGCTGGTATTCACATAAGACTTATTTGTGCTAAATTTGGTGGCGAAAGCTATTACATTTTAGCATTTATTGGCATTTAAGTGAATTTCAGGTGGAATTTTGGCTGTTTCCGTATGTTTTTTATATGGGAGCTATGGTTAAATGTGAACCGATTTCGATGAAATTTTATATGCTGCCTAGTGCTTATGGAAAACTTCTAGATACCAAATTTTGTCATCATAGCTATTATAATTTGTCAGTTATTAGCAAATAAGCGACTAGTCTTGACGAGGTTATACGGGAGCTATGGTCAAATGTTAACCGATTTTGCCCAATTTCAATAGCAAAATTTTCTCATAAATGAAGAATGTTTTTGCTAAGTTTCAGTGAGCTAGCTCCTTTCATTTAGGCGTTATCGTGATTTCAACAGACAGACAGACAGACAGACAGACAGACAGACGGACAGACAGACGGACAGACAGACGGACATCGCTCAATCGTCTTAGAATTTCATAAGGATTCAGAATATATATCGTTTTTGATTTTTGAGCCAATATTAAGGAAATTACAAACGGAATGACAATCTCAATATACCCCCCATTCTTTTTGATGGTGGGTATAAAAAGCCTTCTTTTTTGGTAAGAGCATTTGGTAAAACCCCAAGAACGCAATACAAACAGATCAGCCGTAATAGATATTTAAAATTATATTTCTTTTTGAATAAAATTTTAAATTCTACCGGTTTTTAAATAAATTTGTAGTATGTTTAGTAATTGGCTTAAACATCTTTTAATAAAATAGAACAAAATGAGATTGAATTTGATAAGTCCGATAATGTCGTCATATTCCGAGATAGTAAAATTGTCGTCTCAAAATCGTCTTAGGTCTATATAAAGGTTTAAGGGGAGAACTTGCTAATTCGATCAAAGCCATAACTTCACTACCCATCTTCTTAACCCAATTTCTTACCTCATAAATGATCTCAAGAGCAAAGAAAACTTAAACGATCACAATCAATCAAATACTTACTCTCCAATAAGCTCCCATGTGTATGAACAAGATTGAGAAGCTACCTCTCCTAGCTTTCTTCAAAACAAAAATTGTACTGATAAAAAAGAATCCGTTAAAAGAATTAATTTTTAGTTTAAATTTAAATCTCGTTTGAACAACATCTAATCGTAAGCAGAGAACCCACAAAATATGGGAAAATTATTATTAAAGATCGTTTGCATTTTAGCAGCGCTACTAGTGAATGATGCTACGGCTCAAAGTGAGTGTGTGTGTGTGTGTTTTCTTTTTGGAAATCAAGAATGACAAGAAAAACAAATTTAAATACTAATTAAAATCATGATTGAAAAGAAAACAAAAAACGAGAAAAAAAAAACTTATATATTTCTTATCACTTCGGACAGTATTGACCCACTGACTTTGGAGGTTAAAAGCCTAAGAGAAATAAAAGATTACATTAATAGGAAAAAAGAGAAATACGTTTTACATTTTTATTTCTAAACAACAAAGATTTGGAAAATGTAAAATTTTTAGAAAATTTTTCAAAACTTATAAATAAAGAAGAATTAGTGCCAAAAGAATGATTAGATATTTTGAAGATGTTGCCGGTCTAAGGCTTTAAATTTAAATTTAAAAATGTTAAGATTCTCCGATCAATAAAGCGTAAAAATATATCAAAGTTCATAAAAAAATCATCGTCTAAATTTATTGAAATTTTTTTGTTTTTTAAAAGTCCGTCTTTTTTTTCTGTAGAAATAACCCATATCTTGTCATTACACAGTACGACAAAATCAAATTTTTTTGAGTACACCTGAGTAATATTAACAGAATATGAAAATATGAGATCTTCTGACGTGCTACAGCAAAACGCCGAGACATGTATTTCTTTATTTTAAGCCAATTTTTATATTCTGCTAACATTTCTCATATGTACCAACCACTGTCGTACTGTGTTATAAGTGACAAATTTAGTATTTTTTACTTAAATTTAAAACAATACTTTTTTTATGTTATTGTATTTAGAAAGTGTGGATAAGAAAAAAAAATGTACATTTTCAAATAAAAATATGAGAAGCTTTTGAAAAAAATGCATTTCCATACAAAAAACAAGTAAGAAAGTACTATAGTCGTTCAAGCCGGACCATAGGATACCCTTCACCACTAAGGTCAAAGGTGTTCGTTTTTCTGTATAAAGACAAATATTTGCTAAATTTTGCCATCATACAAACATTTTCTCGAAACTTATATATCTAAGCTATTTCAGTCATTTGGACTTATATGAGAGCTTGGGTCAAATGTGGGCCGATTATCTCGAAATTTGGCAAATTGATTACAGTTGTTAGAAAAATTATAATTATAAGCTTAAAATTGTTTTGATTTTTGTCTCATTTAGTGCGTTTTGACAGAAGAGTTTGTATGGGAGCTATGTTCAAATGTGGACCGATTTTAACTAAATTTGGTACAGTGATTTAAGTTTACATAAGTAGTATTTGTTTTAAATTTCATGAAAAAAAATTTTGATATTTGTGGCCAATATATCAATTCCGAGAAGTGGGACCTATGGGAGGTACCATAAATAATGGACCAATTTTGACGAATTTCAATAGCCATGATCCCACTAGCAAAAAAAGGATCTGTGCCAATTTCATCAAATTATCATTAGAATTGCGACTTTTACTTTGTACTTTGATTACATGGTTTACATGGGGGTCCAGCCAGATGGACGGACGGACTGATATCGCTAAATCGAGTCAGAAAGTGATTCTAAGCCTATAGGTATACTAAAAAATGGGTCTTAGACAAATATTTCTTTGCGTTACATACATCAGCATAAACTTATAATACCCTTTCCACCTATGGTGGTGAAGGGTATAAAATTGTTAAGATTCTTCGATCAATAAAGCGTAAAAATATATCAAAGTTCATAAAAAAATCACCGTCTAAATTTTTTGATTTTTTTTTTTCTAAAAAGTCCGGTTTTTTTTTCTGTAGTCATTATAAGACTGTCTAGTCATTATAAGTGACAAATTTAGTATTTTTCGCTTAAATTAAAAACAACTCTTTTTTTTAAGTTAATGTATTTAGAAAGTGTGGATAAGAAAAAAATCTTACATTTTCAAAATAAAATATTAAAATTTTTAAAATAATTAATTTCCATGTAAAAACTGAATCGGAAATCGCCATTTTTGGATAACATAAAAAGTCACATTAGTAAAGAAAGTTTATGTATATTTCTGTCTAACAAAAGAAGAATTTTCAATGAACCGCATTTGCCCGCCTTCGGTCGGAACTAATGTGTTCAAGCTCCCATTGTAGTGGAAGAAAATAATCCATCTTGACTTTTAGTTTTCTTATTTTCTCAACGACTTTTAGCAAACAAATAGTTGTGTACTAATGAGAATTGACCGTTCTAAGTTCCACCAATGATACGATTAAGACAGAACCTTTTTTTTTAGAAAAGAGGGCGACCATTACCTTCGAAGTGCTTCTAACTTTCTAGGTCTTGCTCGTCTAGGAAGACACATTAAGTCGACTGTTGTTTACATTCAATCACAATGCGTATATCCACGTATATCCTAACCAGTTGCGAATTCTTCGATTCTAAACGAAAAACTGATCCAAATGCGATTTAGTGGCGTTTGTAGAATTTGAGTTAAGATAATTTTTCAGAAATCGAACCAAATGATCATCTGAAGGGGCACGTTCGGTCTAGATACCTCAAAAATTTCCAACCAAGTTCTTTTAGTTTCTGATTGGGCACATTTCCCTGTTTATGAACAAATCCATTCCAATCCCTCAAGATACTTTAAGTGATCTTTCGTCTATGATATTTCCCTCATAATATCATCGTACGCTCATAATAACTCAGTTCAGAAACGGTTTCATTATACCCTTCACCACCATAGGTGGAAAGGGTATTATAAGTTTGTGCTGATGTTTGTAACGCATAGAAATATTTGTCTTAGACCCACCTTTTAGTATACCAATAGACTTAGAATCACTTTCTGAGTCGATTTAGCGATGTCCGTCCGTCCGTCTGGCTGGCTGGCTGGACCCCCATGTAAACCTTGTAATCAAACTACAGGTCGCAATTCTAAAGATAATTCGATGAAATTTGGCACAGATAATTTTTTTGATAATGGGACCATGGCTATTGAAATTGGTCAAAATCGGTCCATTATTTATGGTACCTCCCGTAGGTCCCACTTCCCGGAATTGCTATATTGGCCACAAATATCAATAATTTTTCATGAAATTTAAAACAGATACTGCTTATGTAAAATTAAATCACTGTACCAAATTTCGTTGAAATCGGTCCACATTTGACCATAGCTCCCATACAAACTCTTCTTCAAAAACGCACTAAATGAGGCAAAAAATCACTAAAACGCTCGTAAATCTAAAGATAATGAAAATTTTGAGTTTATTTTTTGCATACATAATTTTTGTAACAACTGTAATCAATTTGCCAAATTTCGAGATAATCGGTCCACATTTGACCCTAGCTCTCATATAAGTCCAAATGACGGAAACAGGTTGAAAATATACGTTTTGAGAAAATGTTTGTATGATGGCAAAATTTAGCAAATATTTGTCTTTATACAGGAAAAATAACACCTTTGACCTTAGTGGTGAAGGGTATCGTATGGTCGGCTTGACCGACTATAGCGCTTTCTTACTTGTTTTTTTATATTTTAAAAGATAGAAGTTAGAACCATCAAGCTTTGTTAGTAATTAATTAAAAAAAAAATAGGATCACATGTGAATATTTTGAAATCAAAGTAATGCTTTTAAGCTTTTTAAGGTTAAAATCTGTTTAGGAAAACTTTTTTCTTCCCCATACAAATAAAATTTTCTCGGGTCTTCAAAAAACTTTTTTGTACATATTTAGCCTTATAATTTTATCTTCAAAAATATTAGAGGTAGAGTCACTAAACTTAAAACACTTGAAATCTTTATTTATCATTCATATTGAATTTGTTTGAAAAAACTAGGATCGGAGCCTATTCACTTGAAAAAAGTGCATAGAGCATTTTCAGAAGAATAAGAGGAAAAAAACCGCATAGAGTATTTTCAGAAGAATAAAAGGTAGAGTTTTTAAACTTGGTACGTCCGACATTTTCGTTTCTTCATTCTTATCGTGCTTGGTTACAAAATGGAAGAGATCAGAGCAGAAGGATGTTCGTCTCTTATATTAAGAAAATACTTATTTTTGTATAAATTCTTAACTACAATATAAAAATAAAATCTTTTTTCATATGTAATTAAATAAGTGCCTTAATTGGTTAGCACGTCGACTACTAACTATAACATATCATATTCAGATTGGGTTCGAGCCCCGGGCACGGCAACATCATTTTCTGTAATTATTAAATCCTATTAAAATTATTAATTACCTCATCATCCCCCAGCAATGACACGCCGTCGATGTAAAATAAATAAAATTGACTGTAGAATAAAAAACTTATACAATGCGTCTAAAAAACAACAAATGACGCAACTTCACTGTTCTCAAAACATGTTGTGCAATTAAAGTGTTGAACAACATAAAAGCTTTTTCTCTTCTTTATACCTCTTTTCTATCCCCTTTAAGTGGCAAAAATCCATGAATTGCCCCCTTATGCGCCATATTCTCGAGATTTGGCCTTAGATTTGACACCAACGACGAAATCTTTTCACAAAAATTTACTATTTTTGACCTCGACAAATCATATTTTTCGGAAACCAATTTTGTACAAACCAATTTACATCCTAAAACAACCTAAACAACTACAGGACTTGGAATATATCGATGACGTATGTATTCTAAGCCAAAGCTTAGATCACCTTCAAAAAAAATACTGACGCCATCACTGTTTAATTTCGGACAGCTGGGCTGGAAATCAATATTTCTAAGGCAAAGAAGAAAAAGGTGGATTTGTCGATTTGTGTTTGTCATGTCGACCGTTTTTTGGGATGCACAGAGTATAATCCACATTGACTTTCTTTAAAAGCGAAGAGCAATCAATGTGCGAATATTTCTTGTTCCTAAACTTGAGGAAATGTTTCGGAGGAAAGAGATTTGACTTCACACATTAATGTGGTTAAACCTCTTTGATGATGGATGATCTTCAATTAAAATTAGAATTCTTCGAATTGTGAATATAAAATTTTTTTAATTTCTATTGTATCCCACCTTCGTATGGAAAAAACGGAGTTTTAAAAACGAAAAATTACTTTTTTTTCGTTCTATGCAAAAGTGACTTAACGCTAGCCCATTTGTGACAAAAGTGGGTATTTAAATTTCTTGAGGTCTCAAAAAAGTAAAACCAGTCAAACTTAAATAATACATATTTTTATTTTTCAGAAGAGTCTTCAAGGACGTACAATATTTTGGGAAACCCTTATTAAGTAGGAATGCATTGAACCGATATTAAGGTCTTATATATCGTTGGAAAGCCTATTTAGTTATCTGTACCATGATGTTAAAGACCTTTTTAAAAATATTTTCTAAGTAGAAAATTTTTTAAAAAAATCTAAAGAAACCTTTCATTTTTCGCATATAAATGTCATTTCCAAACATTGGCGTGAAGTCGGCATGATTCCCGATTTGGATTATTGGGGTCAAACGTAATAAATTGGAGGCTTACGTCTTCCTGTAAAATGAATTTCATTTTTTTTATATATAGTAACTTTTTAACTATGAATCGTATTTTAGTATAGACAGTTTATATTTATTTTTAAAAGCGACTTTTTTTGCGACTTTTTCAAATTTGTCAGCGGTAACGCTGGCCGAATTGCACAAAAAAAGATGATCTACTTAAAGCTACAAACAAGATCCCTTTTTCTATAGAGATATGTCAGCGGAAATAGCAGTGGATAGGCCACTCGCTTTGAAGGACAACTATCACGACAAAAGATGGTTGAGGAAATATGCTCCATTGGGAGCCAACGATAACAGAAGATTAAAAATTAAGTATTAGCAGTATTTAGGAATATCTCTTAAAAGATGTCCAACATTTTTTTTGCCTTTGTTCATAACTTTTATGATAACGGGTTCATCTATGGTTCAAATTAAAATGTTTTAAAATATTTGTATTTATTCTAGAGAGTTCAAAGAATCAGATAAATGTAATATTTTTGTAATCCTCCAAATAGACACTTCAATATTTAATTATAAAAACCTAAAATATTTTTCGTTTCCCCACTTTATACTAAAACAAGTAAGAAAAGCCATAGTCGGTCAAGCCCGACTATATGATACCCTTCACTGCTAAGGTCAAATATGGACCAACAATTTAACAAGTTTTCCTTGTGTCTTAGAGACATACATACATATGCTATGAGTTATTTTTTCAAAATTTCGAGATTTATGTCATTTCCGGCTAAGGGCTAGGGTCAATTGTGGACCGATTGTTGCCAAATTGGTGATTGGTTTATATATACAAAATATTTATCTGTGCAAAGTTTTAGTAATCAAACGCACTTATATTTAGAGTTATAAAGGTTTTTGTGCTTTTATGTGTACATAAACGTCTTTTGAGAATGTGTCTTGTATGGGAGGTATGTTCAAATATGGGCCGATTCCTTCAAAATTAGGTACACTGATTAAGGTAATAGTAAGCAATATTTGTGCTGAATATTATTAAAATACAAGTAAATTTGTGGTTGTAAAGGACCAAAATCTCTATTCTGGGAAGGCATCCCTATGGGAGGTACCCGAAATAGTAATCCGATTTTGCTCAAAAAGCATAGGCATCGTCCTTGGACCAAAATATCACCTCAGACCAATATTTCTATGCGTTACAAACATCAGCATAAACCCAATATACCTATTCCACCTATGGTGGTGAAGGGTATAAAAACAATTTGTTTTTATACCCTTCACCACCATAGCTGGAAAGGGTATTATAAGTTTGTGCTGATGTATGTAACGCATAGAAATATTTGTCGTAGACCCACTTTTTAGTATACCAATAGGCTTAGAATCACTTTCTGAGTTGATTTAGCGATGTCCGTCCGTCCGTCTGGCTGGACGGCTGGCTGGACGCCCATGTAAACCTTGTAATCAAACTACAGGTCGCAATTCTAAAGATGAAATTTGGCACAGATCATTTTTTTGACAATGGGACTATGGCTATTGAAATTTATGAAATTCGGTCCATTATTTATGGTACCTCCCATAGGTCCTACTTCCCGGAATTGGTATATTGGCCACAAATATAAATATTTTTTCATTAAATTTTAAACAAATACTGCTTATGTAAACTGAAATCATTGTACCAAATTTCGTTGAAATCGGTCCACATTTGACCATAGCTCCCATACAAACTCTTTAGTCAAAACGCACTAAATGAGACAAAAACAAGTAAGAAAGCGCTATAGTCGGTCAAGCCCGACCATACGATACCCTTCACCACTAATGTCAAAGGTGTTATTTTTCCTGTATAAAGACAAATATTTGCTAAATTTTGCCATCATACAAACATTTTCTCAAAACTTATATATTTAACCTGTTTCCATCATTTGGACTTATGTGAGAGCTAGGGTCAAATGTGGACCGATTATCTCGAAATTTGGCAAATTGATTACAGTTGTTACAAAAATTATGTATGCAAAAAATAAACTCAAAATTTTCATTATCTTTAGATTTACGATCGTTTTAGTGATTTTTTGTCTCATTTAGTGCGTTTTTAAAGAAGAGTTTGTATGGGAGCTATGGTCAAATGTGGACCGATTTCGACGAAACTTGGTACAGTGATTTTATTTTACATAAGCAGTATTTGTTTTAAATTTAATGAAAAATATTGGTATTTGTGGCAAATATATAAATTCCGGGAAGTGGGAGCTATGGGAGGTACCATAAATAATGGACCGATTTTGACCAATTTCAATAGCCATAGTCCCATTATCAATAAAATGATCTGCGCCAAATTTCTTTTTAATTTATCTTTAGAATTGCGACCTGTAGTTTGATTACAAGGTTTACATGGGGATCCAGCCAGCCGTCCAGCCAGCCAGACGGACGGACGGACATCGCTAAATCGACTCAGAAAGTGATTCTAAGCCTATTGGTATACTAAATTGTGGGTTAAGGACAAATATTTCTATGCGTTACATACATCAGCACAAACTTATAATACCCTTTCCACCTGTGGTGGTGAAGGGTATAATCACTTAAACGCTTGTAAATCTAAAGATAATGAGAATTTCAAGTTTATTTTTTTCACACATCATTTTTGTAACAACTGTAATCAATTTGCCAAATTTCGAGACAATCGGTCCACATTAGACCCTAGCTCTCATATAAGTCCAAATGACGGAAACAGCTTAAATATGTTTTGAAAAAATGTTTGTATGATGGCAAAATTTAGTAAATATTTGTCTTTATACAGGAAAAATAACACCTTTGACCTTAGTGGTGAAGGGTATCGTATTGTCGGACTTGACCGACTATAGCACTTTCTTAGTTGTTTTTTCTCAAAATTAATACAAACAAGAAAGTGTGTATATTCCAAAAAAACAAGATTATAAATTAAATAAGCAAAGTTAATTTTAAAAGCGGATTAAACCTAAAGAAGGGGAATGAGCAGAAGCTAGAAAGAAGAAGTTCTAGTGTAAAAGTACTTAAAACTTAAACACGAGCAAACGTGATTTTAAGTTTTTTTTTCCCCCAAATTGAAACTGGTATGTGATAGACAGTCAGAAAAGCAAACAAGAAAAAAAAGAATGCAGCTTTTAAAAAATGATTGGCAATTTACAACAAGTGTATTCCCAGCAGGGAGTACGAAATTTTGATTTAGAATGTTTTAGAAACCAGTTAAAAAACAGAGAAAGATCTTGATCTTGAGAAACAGCGAATAATATATGTGTTTTTTTAGTTAAAGTGAGAATCTTTGGAGATCCTATTAATTTGTAATACAGGTTAAGAGTATATTTTGGACATTTGCAAACCTACGCAAAATTTAATGTTTTAAACCTGGTTTTGAAGAAGACATGATAAACAGAATTTGTTAATTAAAGATGAAGAGCAATGTACTCGATTTTTAATTATTGTTTTAAGAAATAACAAGATAAGGCAGTTATTGATGGCCAATTAAATGCGCAGCTTTAAAATGTATTTCATAAAATGGACAAAGAAGAACTGTTTTCCAATATATAATAAATAATTCTTCATAACTTTTTGTCTTTTGTCCATTTCAGTGGTTTCAGAGACAGACATTTCAGTTAAAAAGCATCTCCTATAAAACGATGTTTTCGTCGTGCTTGTAATTCCATAGAAATCAATGGTGCAGAAGACAATCAATATTTATCAAGAATAGGTTTGTAGCAAATATACTCTATCAGATACCTAGAAATTAACAGAGCCGAAAATTTCCTTCGAACTATTAGAAGTTTCCAGGAAACGTATTCGATAAACTTAGGGGAAAAGAATTTTAGTGGACAGTTAAGTTTTCACTTTTTCTCTGCGCTTTTCCTTGGCGTTTTGTTTGAACTACCCCAGAATTTTCGATTAAACATAAATGATACATACAAATTTTTATAACAAAAAAATTTTCTATAAACAATTTTTTATAACGAAACATTTTTTATAACTAAAAACTTTGCTTAACTAAAAATTTTCTATAGAAAAATTTTTTATAACGAAATATTAACTGTGGAAAAATCTTTTATAACGAAAAATTTTCTAATGATTTTTTTCAATTAATTCTATTTGAAGTTCGAATAATCAATTCCCCAAAAATTTTTATAACGGAAAATTTTCTTTAGAAACATTTTTTATACGGAAAATTTTCTATAGAAAAATTGTTTATAAATAAAAATTTCAAAAAAGAAAAATTTTTAATAGAACACTTATTTATAACAAAAAATTTTCTATAGAAAAATTTTTTATAATGAAAAATGTTCTAAAGAAACATTTTTATAACGAATAACTTTCTATAGCAAATATTTTGTAACGAAAAATTTGCTATGGAAAAGTTTTTAATAATGAAAAATTTTCTTTAGAAAAATTTTTTATAACGAAATATTTTCTTTAGAAAAATTTTTTATAACCAAAAATTTTCTATAGAAACATTTTTTAAAACGAAAAATTTTCTACAGAAAAATTTTTAAAAACGAAAAATTTTCTGTAGAAAAATATGTTATAACGAAAAATTTTCTAAAGGAACATTTTTCCTAACGAAAAATTTTCATTAAAGAAATTTTTTATAATGAAAAATTTTCTGTCGAAAAATTTTTTATAACAAAAAATTTTCTATAAAACATTTTTTTATAACGAAAATTTTTCTATAGAACATTTTTTTATAACGAAAAATGTTCTATAGAAAAATTTTTTATAATGAAAAATTTTCTATAGAAAAATTTTTTATAATGAAAAATTTTGTATAGAAAAATTTTTTATAACGAAAAATTTTCTATAGAAAAATTTTTATAGCGAAAAATTTTCTATAGAAAAATTTTTTATAACGAAAAATTTTCTATAGAAACATTTTTTATAACGAAAAGTTTTCTATAAAAAATTTTTTATAATGAAAAATTTTCTATAGAAAAATTTTTATAACGAAAAGTTTTCTATAAAAAATTTTTTATAATGAAAAATTTTCTATAGAAAAATTTTTTATAATGAAAAATTTTCTATAGAAAAATTTTTTATAATGAAAAATTTTCTATAGAAAAATTTGTTATAATGAAAAATTTTCTATAGAGAAATTTTTTATAATGAATAGTTTTCTATAGAAAAATTTTTTATAACGAAAATTTTCTATAGAAAAATTTTTTATAATGAAAAATTATCTATAGAAACATTTTTTATAATGAAAAATTTTCTTTAGAAAAATTTTTTATAATGAAAAATTTTCTATAGAAAAAGTTTTTATAATGAAAAATTTTTTATAACGAAAAATTTTCTATATAAAAATTTTTTATAACGAAAAATTTTCTATAGAAAAATTTTTTATAACGAAAAATTTTCTATAGAAAAATTTTTTATAACGAAAAATTTTCTATAGAAAAATTTTTTATAACGAAAAATTTTCTATAGAAAAATTTTTATGACGAAAAATTTTCTATAGAAAAATTTTTATAACGAAAAATTTTCAATAGAAAAATTTTTATAACGAAAAATTTTCTATAGAAAAATTTTTATAACGAAAAGTTTTCTATAAAAAATTTTTTATAATGAAAAATTTTCTATAGAAAAATTTTTTATAATGAAAAATTTTCTATAGAAAAATTTTTTATAATGAAAAATTTTCTATAGAAAAATTTTTTATAATGAAAAATTTTCTATAGAAAAATTTTTTATAATGAAAAATTTTCTATAGAAAAATTTGTTATAATGAAAAATTTTCTATAGAGAAATTTTTTATAATGAATAGTTTTCTATAGAAAAATTTTTTATAACGAAAATTTTCTATAGAAAAATTTTTTATAATGAAAAATTATCTATAGAAACATTTTTTATGATGAAAAATTTTCTTTAGAAAAATTTTTTATAATGAAAAATTTTCTATAGAAAAAGTTTTTATAATGAAAAATTTTTTATAATGAAAAATTTTCTATAGAAAAATTTTTTATAATTAAAAATTTTCTATGGAAATATTTTTTATAATGAAAATACAAAAATTTTTTATAACGAAAAATTTTGTATAGATAAATTTTTTATAACTATAAGTTTTCTTTAGAAAAATTTTCTATAGAAAAATTTGTATGAAGAACAATTTTTATAACGAAATCAAAAATCTTTATAAAAATTTTTCTATAGAAAACTTTTAGTTATAAAATTTTTTCTATAGAAAATTTTTCGTTATAAAAATGTTTCTATGGGAAATTTTTCGTTATAAAAATTTTTCTATGGGAAATTTTTCGTTATAAAAATTTTTATGAAAAGATTTTCGTTATAAAAATTTTTCTATGGAAAATTTTTCGTTATTATTTTTTATAGCAAAAATTTTTTTAAATTAGAAATTTTCTATAGAAACATTTTTCAAAACCAAAAATTTTCTATAGATAAATTTTTGCATCGAAAAATTTTTTATAGAAAATTTTAAATAACGAAACGTTTTTTAAAGGAAGAATTTTTATAATAAAATATTTTCCATAGAAAAATTTTTATAACAAAAAATTTTTGTAAACAAAAATTTTCTACAGAAAAATTGTTATCGAGAAATATTAAATATGAATTATTTTCTATAGAGACATTTTTTATGACGAAATCGAGAAATTTTTTGGAACGAAAAATTTTCCATAGAGAAATTTTTTAAGAAACGAATTGCATTTCATATAAACTTTTATATAACACTTGGACGACATTGAACAGCCCCGACCAATTTATTCCATAATAATCAAAAAAAATCTCTTTCAACTACAGTCTCCTTTCCCGATGTCAGCTGTATCACTCCCGATGGTAATAGTGGAGCTTGTATTGACATCAAACAATGCCCCCCACTATTGCAAGTGTTAAGAAATACACAGAGATCTCCATCGGAAACACGTTATCTACAATTGAGTCAGTGCGGACCAGGAGGATATGGAGGCTCTGTTAATGTTTGCTGCCGTTATGATGGTGGAAATCGTTTTAATCTACCCAGGCCACAGCCTCAACAAAATAACAATCTAAACCTATTGCCCTCTACACGAGATTGTGGACGTTCCTTTGACAATCGTATTTTAGGTGGTAGAGCGACAAAGATTGATGAATATCCCTGGTTGGCCTTGATAGAATATACAAAACGTAAGTTTAAAATAAGGAAAATATAAAGGGAAATTTAATTAATTTGTATTATGTCCGAACAGCTGGTAATAAAAAGGGTCATCATTGTGGAGCTGCCTTAATTAACAACCGCTATGTTATAACGGCTGCTCATTGTGTTACCGGTCGTGGTATTCCCTCAGACTGGCGTGTTTCGGGCATACGTTTGGGTGAATGGGATCGTTCCACTAGTCCAGATTGCGAAATTTCTGTTAATGGTAAAAAAGATTGTGCCCCTCCTCACTTGGATGTTGGCATCGAACAAATCTCTTTCCATGCCAACTATAATCCTCAAGCTTCGAATAACTTAAATGATATAGCTCTCATACGTCTGGATCGTTATGTCACCTTTACCGATTACGTAAGTCCCGTTTGTTTACCCGTTCAACCCCATATGCGTACCAAGACATTTGAAAATGTTAATATGGATGTCACTGGTTGGGGTACGACCGAAGATGGTGCTGCTAGTGCTCAAAAGTTGAAGGCTGGCGTTACCGGTTGGACTTTGGATAATTGCGTTCAAAAATATGCCTCCAAGAGAATCTTTTTGCAAGATACCCAAATGTGCGCCGGCGGTGTAGAGGGCGTTGATTCATGTAGTGGAGATTCAGGTGGTCCTTTGGTCGCTTTTGAAAGATTGGATAATCGTGATGTTTATGTGCTGACCGGTGTAGTGTCATTTGGTCCAAAACCCTGTGGTTTGCCGGGTTGGCCAGGAGTTTATACAAGGGTTGGAGCTTTCATTGATTGGATTGCCAGTACTATAAGGGCCTAAAGTTAAATTTTGTAGGTGTTTTTTTAAATTTAATTATGTACTTTGCCATGACTATTATGTAATTATTACCGAAAAATTTTAATTTTGAATATATTTACTAAATTTATTTTAATAAACGAAATTGTTGTTTTTTTTATTTTACAGATGATCAAAACTTAACAGAAAGAAATTTTGAACAAAAAAAACTAATTTTAAACAAAATTTTACTAAAGAAAATTTTCAACAAAATTTTACTAATGTTAAATTTTTATCAAAATTTTACCAAAGAATAGTTTTTAACAAATTTTTAACAACATTTTACTAAAGATTTTACTAAAGAATTTTACTTAAAACAAATTTTGATGAAAATTTTACTAAAGAATATTTTTGATCAAAATTTTACTAAAGACAAGTTTTGATCAAAATTTTACTTAAGACAAATTTTGATCAAAATTTTACTAAAGACAAATTTTGATCAAAATTTTACTAAAGACAAATTTTGATCAAAATTTTACTAAAGACAAATTTTGATCAAAATTTTACTAAAGACAATTTTTGATCAAAATTTTACTAAAGACAAATTTTGATCAAAATTTTACTAAAGACAAATTTTGATCAAAATTTTACGAAAGACAAATTTTTATCAAAATTTTCCTAAAAACAAATTTTGATAAAAATTTTACTAAAGACAAATTTTGATCAAAATTTTACTAAAGACAAATTTTGATTAAAATTTTACTAAAGACAAATTTTGATCAAAATTTTACTAAAGACAAATTTTGATCAAAATTTTACTAAAGACAAATTTTGATCAAAATTTTACTAAAGACAAATTTTGATCAAAATTTTACTAAAGACAAATTTTGATCAAAATTTTACTAAAGACAAATTTTGATCAAAATTTTACTACAGACAAATTTTGATCAAAATTTTACTGAAGACAAATTTTGATCAAAATTTTATTAAAGACAAATTTTGATCAAAATTTTACTAAAGACAAATTTTGATCAAAATTTTACTAAAGACAAATTTTGATCAGAATTTTACTAAAGACAAATTTTGATCAAAATTTTACTAAAGACAAATTTTGATCAAAATTTTACTAAAGACAAATTTTGATCAAAATTTTGCTAAGGGCAAAATTTGATCAAAATTTTGCTAAGGGCAAAATTTGATCAAAATTTTGCTAAGGGCAAAATTTGATCAAAATTTTACTAAAGATAAATTTTGATCAAAATTTTACATAGACAAAATTTGTTAAAAATTTTACTAAAGACAATTTTGATCTAAATTTTACTAAAGACAAATTTTGATCAAAATTTTGCTTAGGGCAAAATTTGATCAAAATTTTACTAAGGGCAAAATTTGATCAAAATTTTACTAAAGACAAATTTTGATCAAAATTTTACATAGACAAATTTTGTTAAAAATTTTACTAAAGACAACTTTTGTTCAAAATTTTGTTCAAAATTTTACTAAAGACAATTTTTGATCAAAATTTTACTTAAGACTAATTTTTATAAAAATTTTACTAAAGACAAATTTTGATCAAAATTTTTCTAAAGACAAATTTTGATCCAAATTTTACTAAAGACATATTTTGATCCAAATTTTACTAAAGAAAAATTTTGGCCAAAATTTTACTAAAGACAAATTTTGATCAAAATTTTACATAGACAAATTTTGATCAAAATTTTACTAAAAACAACTTCTGTTCAAAATTTTGTTCAAAGTTTTACTAAAGACAATTTTTGATCAAATATTTACTTAAGACTAATTTTAATAAAAATTTTACTAAAGACAAATCTTGATTGAAATTTTACTTAGACAAATTTTGATCAAAATTTTACTAAAGACAAATTTTGATCAAATTTTACTTAAGACAATTTTTGACTAAAATTTAGCTAAAGACAAATTTTGATTAAAATTTTGCTAAAGACAAATTTTTATCAAAATTTTACTTAAGACAAGTTTCGATCAAAATTTTACTTAAGACAAATTGTTATCAAAATTGTATTAAAGACAATTTTTGATCAAAATAGTACTAAAAACTAATTTTGATCAAAATTTTACTAAAAACTAATTTTGATCAAAATTTTACTAAAGACAAATTTTGATCAAAATTTTACTAAAGACAAATTTTGATCAAAATTTTACTAAAGACAAATTTTGATCAAAATTTTACTAAAGACAAATTTTGATCAAAATTTTACTAAAGACAAATTTTGATCAAAATTTTACTAAAGACAAATTTTGATCAAAATTTTACTAAAGACAAATTTTGATCAAAATTTTACTGAAGACAAATTTTGATCAAAATTTTATTAAAGACAAATTTTGATCAAAATTTTACTAAAGACAAATTTTGATCAAAATTTTACTAAAGACAAATTTTGATCAGAATTTTACTAAAGACAAATTTTGATCAAAATTTTACTAAAGACAAATTTTGATCAAAATTTTACTAAAGACAAATTTTGATCAAAATTTTGCTAAGGGCAAAATTTGATCAAAATTTTGCTAAGGGCAAAATTTGATCAAAATTTTGCTAAGGGCAAAATTTGATCAAAATTTTACTAAAGACAAATTTTGATCAAAATTTTACATAGACAAAATTTGTTAAAAATTTTACTAAAGACAATTTTGATCTAAATTTTACTAAAGACAAATTTTGATCAAAATTTTGCTTAGGGCAAAATTTGATCAAAATTTTACTAAGGGCAAAATTTGATCAAAATTTTACTAAAGACAAATTTTGATCAAAATTTTACATAGACAAATTTTGTTAAAAATTTTACTAAAGACAACTTTTGTTCAAAATTTTGTTCAAAATTTTACTAAAGACAATTTTTGATCAAAATTTTACTTAAGACTAATTTTTATAAAAATTTTACTAAAGACAAATTTTGATCAAAATTTTACTAAAGACAAATTTTGATCCAAATTTTACTAAAGACATATTTTGATCCAAATTTTACTAAAGAAAAATTTTGACCAAAATTTTACTAAAGACAAATTTTGATCAAAATTTTACATAGACAAATTTTGATCAAAATTTTACTAAAAACAACTTCTGTTCAAAATTTTGTTCAAAGTTTTACTAAAGACAGATTTTGATCAAATATTTACTTAAGACTAATTTTAATAAAAATTTTACTAAAGACAAATCTTGATTGAAATTTTACTTAGACAAATTTTGATCAAAATTTTACTAAAGACAAATTTTGATCAAATTTTACTTAAGACAATTTTTGACTAAAATTTAGCTAAAGACAAATTTTGATTAAAATTTTGCTAAAGACAAATTTTTATCAAAATTTTACTTAAGACAAGTTTCGATCAAAATTTTACTTAAGACAAATTGTTATCAAAATTGTATTAAAGACAATTTTTGATCAAAATAGTACTAAAAACTAATTTTGATCAAAATTTTACTAAAAACTAATTTTGATCAAAATTTTACTAAAGACAAATTTTGATCAAAATTTTACTAAAGACAAATTTTGATCAAAAGTTTTTTAAAGACTAATTTTGATCAAAATTTTACAAAAGACAAATTTTGATCAAAATTTTACGAAAGACAAATTTTTATCAACATTTTACTACGGACAAATTTTTATCAAAATTTTGTTAAAGACAATTTTTATTAAATTTTACTAAAGACAAATTTTGATCAAAATAAATTTTAGAATGAGGTTAAAAATGGTCCTTCGAGCCGGATTTGCACTGAATGATACAACATTTTTGAAAACTTTTTTTCAATAATTTTTTATTTGTGTCTTTTATAATTTTTGTTCAGAAAATATTATGAGCATTAATAATGACCCTCTTAAATTTACAATAATTTTTATTTTTGTTCATTTATTTGTTCAAATATTTAAGTAGTTATTTTAGTTAAAACTCTTACAAGAGTCTTAAGTATATTGTAAGTATTTATTTGTGTATGTTGTAATTTGTATATTGTAAAGATTATCATCGATATTATATTATATATTTGTAATTGTTTATGTATAATTTATAATTAATAATTTTAGTTAATAAATTTGTTCATTTTGCGCAAAAAAGTATTAATAAAGTTTGTTTTTTAGCACAATTTAATATTCGAAGCATTTTTCAAAATTTTACCTTTTTTTTATTTTTTATATTTAAATTAAAATGTAGTCATTTTAAGTATTTAGTAATTGTTTTTCTTATTAATTATAGTATGTAAATGTTTTTAGGCAAATTATTTAAGTATTTTGCTTATTTATAATTAACATAATTTTTTGTTAAAAAGTTAAGGTACTTTTGTTAAAATACAAGGAGATTTAGAGAGTTCTTAAGGTAAAAGTTTAAAGAGTAATAAAATAGAGAGTGACAATTATAGGTTTCAAAAAAATATTATCGTAAAAGCTAAAGAGAGTTTGTAAAAATATGAATATTTCTCTAAAATATACAGTTTTGATCGTTGTTTTTGTTCTAAATCTTCTTAACAAGCTGCCTTACCATTAATTTAACTCTCAACAGACTTACAAGTAATAATTCATACAACCACTTTTCGACGCCTAAGCAAAAAGAGAGAGCTCAACATATTCCAGAGTTTTAAAAAACAAGAAACGATCACTTTATATGACGACACAAATGAGAGCGCATCCATTTTAAAGCTTTATCACCAATAGCTTCTACTTTGGGTTTACCCGGCAAACTTCGGCAACCACAGGTTTCAATGGTATCCATTTGAGGTAAACTGGATTTGCGTCTTTCTAAATGTTTAGCTTGTTGTTGAGTTTCTTGTTGCTGTTGTTCTTGCTCTTCTAACTGAGGAGTTTCGGGTATATCATCTGGCTGTTGAGAATTGTTTAGTTGTAGAGTTTCTGCTTGTTTGTTGCTGGTAGTAACAGCCTTTGATAATTGACCATTAACAGGTCATATATCACCGGATCCCGCCCATCTAATATCGTCTGACTCGTGTGTTAAATAGCGTGTACCCACTTGAGCTTCTAAGTTGCGTAAATCCCGATAGGTCTGCTTGTCCTGGAGCCAATAATGCTGCAAGCTCTTATCCACAGTATAGCGTTTTCGTTGTTTAACTTGCAGCAAATTGTTGATTAAGTCAATAGCTACAATAAAAGAAAAGGAAATTATTTTAAATTTTACAAAACTCACAAAAAAAACTCACCATTTGATGATATTTCCTTCCAGGGATTGGGTGGATACATGAAGGCTGCATTTTGAATTTGATCATTTATATCCTCCTCTTCATTGAATGGAAAGGTGCCACTCAGACTTACATAGATAATAACACCCACACTCCACATATCCAAAGAGCGATTATAGCCCTTATTGCGCAAAACCTCGGGAGCTTAATAAATTAAAAAAATTATAAACATAAATTTCATAGATCTTATAAGTAGTAAACCTACCCAAATATGCCGGTGTGCCCACCACTGATCTTCTAAACGACTTCTCTCCTATAATCCGGGCATAACCAAAATCACACAATTTCACTTGCGGAAATTCTGCATCCGATGAGAGCAATACATTTTCAGGCTTCAGATCGCAATGCACCACATTTTGACTGTGCAGATGCTTGAGGGCAATCAGAATTTGTGTGATGAGGAATTTTGTTACTCTTTCGCTGAGGCGTCCTCTCTCGTGCGAGAGAATCATTTCCAACATGTCGCCCTTGAGCTTTTCCATGACCACAAATATTCTTTCGGGTGTTTCGAACATACGTTCGAGATTAACAACGCCACAGTGGCTGATGTTCTAAAATAAAGAAATAACATTTTAGAGTCTAATAAGACATGTTTTGATCAAAATTTTACTAATGACAAATTTTAATCAAAATTCTACTAAAGACAAATTTTGATCAAAATTTTACTTAAGACATATTTTTGTTAAAAATTTTACTAAAGACAAATTTTGATCAAAATTTTACTAAAGACAAATTTTGATCAAAGATTTACTAAAGACAAATTTTGATCAAAATTTTACTAAAGACAATTTTTGATCAAAATTTTACTAAAGACAAATTTTGATCAAAATTTTACTAAAGACAAATTTTGATCAAAATTTTACGAAAGACAAATTTTTATCAAAATTTTCCTAAAAACAAATTTTGATAAAAATTTTACTAAAGACAAATTTTGATCAAAATTTTACTAAAGACAAATTTTGATTAAAATTTTACTAAAGACAAATTTTGATCAAAATTTTACTAAAGACAAATTTTGATCAAAGATTTACTAAAGACAAATTTTGATCAAAATTTTACTAAAGACAATTTTTGATCAAAATTTTACTAAATACAAATTTTGATCAAAATGTTACTAAAGACAAATTTTAATCAAAATTTTACTAAAGACAAATTTTAATCAAAATTTTACTAAAGACAAATTTTGTTAAAAATTTCACTAAAGACAAATTTTGATCAAAATTTTACTAAAGACAAATTTTGATAAAAATTTTAAATTCGTCTGTAATTTTAATAAAAATTTTACTAAAAACAATTTTTAATCAAAATTTTACTAAAGACAAATTTTGTTAAAAATTTTACTAATTTTTATCAAAATTTTACTACGGACAAAATTTTATTAAAATTTTACTTAAGTCAAATTTATATTAAAGTTTTACTTAAGACAATTTTTGATCAAAATTTTACTAAAGACAAATTTTGATCAAAATTTTACTAAAGACAATTTTTGATCAAAATTTTACTGAAGACAAATTTTGATCAAATATTTACTAAAGACAAATTTTGATCAAAATTTTACTAAACACAAATTTAGATCAAAATTTTACTACAGACGAATTTTAATAAAAATTTTACTAAAGACAATTTTTAATCAAAATTTTACTAAAGACAAATTTTGTTAAAAATTTTACTAAAGACTAATTTTTATCAAAATTTTACTACGGACAAAATTTTATTAAAATTTTACTTAAGTCAAATTTATATTAAAGTTTTACTTAAGACAATTTTTGATCAAAATTTTACTAAAGACAAATTTTGATCAAAATTTTACTACGGAATTTTGATCAAAATTTTACTAAAGACAAATTTTGATCAAAATTTTACTACGGAATTTTGATCAAAATTTTACTAAAGACAAATTTTGTTCAAAATTTTACTAAAGACAAATTTTGATCAAAATTTTACTAAAGACAAATTTTGATCAAAATTTTATTAAAGACAAATTTTGATCAAAATTTTACTAAAGACAAATTTTGATCATAATTTTACTTAAGACAAATTTTGATCAAAATTTTACTAAAGACAAATTTTGATCAAAATTTTACTAAAGACAAATTTTGATCAAAATTTTACTAAAGACAAATTTTGATACAAAATTTTACTAAAGACAAATTTTGATCAAAATTTTACTTAAGACAAATTTTGATCAAAATTTTACTTAAGACAAATTTTGATCAAAATTTTACTAAAGACAAATTTCGATCATAATTTTACTAAAGACAAATTTTGATCAAAATTTTACTAAAGACAAATTTTGATCAAAATTTTACTTAAGACAAATTTTGACCATAATTTTACTAAAAACAAATTTTTGATCAAAATTTTACTAAAGACAAATTTTGATCAAAATTTTACTAAAGACAAATTTTGTTCAAAATTTTACTAAAGACAAATTTTGATCAAAATTTTACTTAAGACAAATTTTGATCAAAATTTTACTAAAGACAAATTTTGATCAAAATTTTACTAAAGACAAATTTTGATCAAAATTTTACTAAATACAAATTTTGATCAAAATTTTACTAAAGACAAATTTTGATCAAAATTTTACTAAAGAAAAATGTTGATCAAAATTTTACTATAGACAAATTTTGACCAAAATTTTACTAAAGACAAATTTTGACCAAAATTTTACCAAAGACAAATTTTGATCAAAATTTTACTAAAGTCAAATCTTAATCCAAATTTTACTAAAGACAAATTTTGATCAAAATTTTACTAAAGAAAAATTTTGATCAAAATTTTACTATAGACAAATTTTGACCAAAATTTTACTAAAGACAAATTTTGACCAAAATTTTACCAAAGACAAATTTTGACCAAAATTTTACCAAAGACAAATTTTGATCAAAATTTTACTTAAGACAAATTTTGATCAAAATTTTACTAAAGAAAAATTTTGATCAAAATTTTACTAAAGAAAAATTTTGATCAAAATTTTACTAAAGACAAATTTTGATCAAAATTTTACTAAAGACAAATTTTGATCAAAATTTTACTAAAGACAAACTTTGATCAAAATTTTACTAAAGACAAATTTTAATCAAAATTTTACTACAGACAAATTTTGATCAAAATTTTACTAAAGACAAATTTTGATCAAAATTATACTAAAGACAAATTTTGATCAAAATTGTACTAAAGACAAATTTTGACCAAAATTTCACTTAAGACAAATTTTGAACAAAATTTTACTAAAGACAAATTTTGATCAAAATTTTACTAAAGACAAATTTTGATACAAAATTTTACTAAAGACAAATTTTGATCAAAATTTTACTAAAGACAAATTTTATTCAAAATCTTACTAAAGACAAATTTTGTTCAAAATTGTACTAAAGACAAATTTTTGATCAAAATTTTACTAAAGACAAATTTTGATCAAAATTTTACTAAAGACAAATTTTGTTCAAAATTTTACTAAAGACAAATTTTGATCAAAATTTTACTTAAGACAAATTTTGATCAAAATTTTAATTAAGACAAATTTTGATCAAAATTTTTCTTAAGACAAATTTTGATCAAAATTTTACTAAAGACAAATTTCGATCATAATTTTACTAAAGACAAATTTTGATCAAAATTTTACTAAAGACAAATTTTGATCAAAATTTTACTTAAGACAAATTTTGACCATAATTTTACTAAAGACAAATTTTTGATCAAAATTTTACTAAAGACAAATTTTGATCAAAATTTTACTAAAGACAAATTTTGTTCAAAATTTTACTAAAGACAAATTTTGATCAAAATTTTACTTAAGACAAATTTTGATCAAAATTTTACTAAAGACAAATTTTGATCCAAATTTTACTTAAGACAAATTTTGATCAAAATTTTACTAAAGACAAATTTTAATCAAAATTTTACTAAAGACAATTTTTAATCAAAATTTTACTACAGACAAATTTTGATCAAAATTTTACTAAAGACAAATTTTGATCAAAATTATACTAAAGACAAATTTTGATCAAAATTATACTAAAGACAAATTTTGATCAAAATTGTACTAAAGACAAATTTTGACCAAAATTTTACTTAAGACAAATTTTGAACAAAATTTTACCAAAGACAAATTTTAAACAAAAATTTTACTATATAAAAATTTGATAAATTTTTTTCAAAATTTTTTTAAGGACAAATTTTGATCAACAATTTACTAAAGACAAATTTTGTTCAAAATTTTACTAAAGACAAGTTTTGATCAAAATTTTACTAAAGACAAATTTTGATCAAAATTTTACTAAAGAAAAATTTTGATCAAAATTTTACTATAGACAAATTTTGACCAAAATTTTACTAAAGACAAATTTTGACCAAAATTTTACCAAAGACAAATTTTGAACAAAATTTTACTAAAGACAAATCTTAATCCAAATTTTACTAAAGACAAATTTTGATCAATAATGCAAATCTTGCTTTGCAAGCCCATAATCTATAAACCAAGTCCATTTTTATCACTCACTTGTAAAATAGCCACTTCATTCTTCAATTGAGCTTCTTGTTTGGTAGGGAATCTTAGTTTATCGATGACCTTAATTGCCACCTCACGCTTCGTTTTCTTATGAACACCACCGTAAACCACACCAAATTGACCCGAACCTAAAACTTCATCGGGGAATATTTGATATAATTGACCCATATCTTGGATATTATCCTCAGATTCACAACATTCTAGAACCGGAAATACAAAATCAATTAAGAAATTTATACAAATTTTGGAAGCCTAGCAAAGAAAAACTCACGTGTATTGGTAACATGCATGTAGGCCTGCTTGATAGAGGTCTCCCAACTTTTGGCTATGTCCGTACCAATACCACTCTCGGGTGGCGGCAGACGTACAGCCTGCTCCTCGCGAACTCCAGCCAGAGGATCTTGTCCCGCAAAAAAGTTAACATTGGCTGTTGTGATTTCAAAACAATAATTATTATCCCCTCTTACCGAGTTATTCGATTCAATGCTTTGAATATCGGCCAAGGGAATTTCCTTATGATATTTACTACCCTGTTCCGATATGAATAATGTTATGGTCTTCGAATCCAAACGCCAGTAATAACGTTTCACTGTACTATCCAGGCTAGTGAAATGCACTAGCCAGCCCTCCTTGAGAGCCTGGCCACCACGTTTCTTTGTGTGTTTAACTGATTGCACGATACGCATGAGAGGAATATTGGCACTAGGTGATGATGAAGAACTTGATTGTTCCGATTGTCCATCTACAGATTGTCCCTCGGCTACACAGCGACTATCTCTCGCAAACGACGAACGTTCATTCTCTTTGGGCACTAGACCATTAACCAATTCGGGCGGTGAATTATGAGCATTTGTTGTGGTCTTATTACCCATTGCTGTACCCATACGTCCCTGTTTAACACCCATAATATTATTGCCTCCATAGCCTGCCCTCGAGCTGGAGTTATAATCATTCGCAACATTATCATCAAAATCACTATCATCAAATTCTTCCTTAAAGAAGTTATCACGTTCTTTGTGGGCCGCATGTGTTGGGGTGTATGTCGAGGATTCATTGTAGTCCGCGGAGTTAAGTTGTCTCTCACCCGTACAGTCTTGTGGCACTTTGTCCATACATTTTTTATGGGTATTATATTGGCAATCACGGCATTGTAGACCTTGTTTAAAAAGGCCTTTCAAAAGTTTTTTACAATACTGGCACACGGTTGGTATACCATAGGTGTGGACCATAAATGTGTGGGGAATGCGTATGTTCTGATAGGCAGATGTTGTGACACACACACCCGTATTAGGTATCAGCTGTCCTCCGTTGCGGCTTCCGGCCGAGGAAGAGCGTTGATGACTTCTATGGTAAATTGGCACGTTCTGGAAAATGTTAGAGGAAATGGAAGAGGTGGTTAATACAATATATGTTTTTAGTTGTTGAGAATTATATATAAGAACTAACGGTTGAAATTAACTTCACTAAAGACAAATTTTGATCAAAATTTTTCTAAAGACAAATTTCGATCAAAATTTTACTAAAGACAAATTTCGATCAAAATTTTACTAAAGATAAATTTTGAACAAAATTTTACTAAAGACAAATTTTGATCAAAATTTTACTAAAGATAAATTTTGAACAAAATTTGACTAAAGACATATTTTAATCAAAATTTGACTAAAGACAAATTTTGATCAAAATTGTACTAAAGACAAATTTTGATCAAAATTTTTCTAAAGACAAATTTCGATCAAAATTTTACTAAAGACAAATTTTGATCAAAATTTTACTAAAGACAAATTTTGATCAAAAATTTACTAAAGACAAATTTTGATGAAAATTTTACTATTTGTCTTTAGTAAAATTTTCATCAAAATTTGATAAAAATTTTACTTAAGAGAAATTTTGATCAAAATTTTACTAAAGAGAAATTTTCGATATAAAATTTTTCTATAGAAAATTTTCGATATAAAATTTTTCTATAGAAAATTTTCGATATAAAATTTTTCTATAGAAAATTTTCGATATAAAATTTTTCTAAAGAAAATTTTCGTTATAAAAGTTTTCTAAAGAAAATTTTCGTTATAAAATTTTTCTAAAGAAAATTTTTTTAATAAAATTTGTCTAAAGAAAATTTTCGATATAAAATTTTTCTATAGAAAATTTTCGATATAAAATTTTTCTATAGTAAATTTTCGATATACAATTTTTCTATAGAAAATTTTCGATATAAAAGTTTTCTATAGAAAATTTTTGATATAAAATTTTTCTATAGAAAATTTTCGATATAAAATTTTTCTATAGAAAATTTCGATATAAAATTTTTCTATAGGAAATTTCGATACAAAATTTTTCTATAAAAAATTTTCGATATAAAATTTTTCTATAGAAAATTTTCGATATAAAATTTTTCTTTAGAGAATTTTCGGTATAAAACTTTTTCTATAGAAAATTTTCGATATAAAATTTTTCTATAGAAAATTTTCGATATAAAATTTTCTATAGAAAATTTTGGATATAAAATTTTTTATAGAAAATTTTCGATATAAAATTTTTCTATAGAAAATTTTCGATACAAAATTTTTCTTTAGAAAATTTTCGGTATAAAACTTTTTCTATAGAAAATTTTCGATATAAAATTTTTCTATAGAAAATTTTCGATATAAAATTTTTCTAAAGAAAATTTTCTTTATAAAGGTTTTCTAAAGAAAATTTTCGTTATAAAATTTTTCTAAAGAAAATTTTTTTAATAAAATTTTTTTATAGAAAATTTTCGATAGAAAATTTTCAATATGAAATTTTTCTATAGGAAATTATTGATAACATTTTTTTATATAAAATTTTTCTAAAGAAATTTTTTGATATACAATTTTTCTATAGAAAATTTTCGATATAAAAGTTTTTTATAGAAAATTTTAGATTTATAAGTTTTCTATAGAAAATTTTCGATATTAAAGTTTTCTATAAAAATTGAATTTAAAAATTTTCCATAGAAATTTATTTGGTATAATTTTTTTGTAGAAAATTTTCGATGTAAAATTTTTCTATAGAAATAAAATGTTTCTAATATCAAGATCTGTATGCTTTACAATGTTTGGCGACAATTCCCGGTTGGTTTTTAGATTTAATAGCGCTATTTAGAAAAATATTTAAATTTTTTTTTAATAATTTTTTCTAAGGATTACGTGCGTGGACTAATGACGTGCATTTTCGAAAAGAAACACAATCATTATGAGTTGGGTAAAATTTGTACACATCTAGTATTGGGATTCAATGCTTCTTATTCACTTTTTTGTATCAGCTTTAGTTTTCGAGATATTAATTTTTTAAGAAAACTACGTAGTTACGCGATTTATAGTAACGTAACTTATAAACGGTTTATTCTATTCACATCTATAAATAATCGAAATCCGGCTGTAATATTATCTTTATGCAGCATTGACATTATTTTGATTCCATGGAGTAGTTTCGGAGATATCGCTCAACTTTGGATGGAGAATTTTTTATACATTTTTTTAATTTTTCAAAAATTCATAAAAATAGAAAATACCACAAATTTTATTAATTTTCCTTTAGTCAAATAGGGAAATATGTTACGCAAATAGCAAGCTATATTTTGTTAAAATCCATCCATAACATTGGGCTTAATTCAAAATAAAATAACTCCATATCGTTATAAGACATATCTGACTATAAGGCTATAGAAAAATATTGGAACTTTTGTTATTATCTCTTTGTTATTATCTCTTTTTTAAGAATTTTTGAAAAACAAAAAAAAAAATGTTATTTCGTCATAATTTCTGCTATATCTCTTAAACTACTGAGTGGAGCAAATATTATGTTAGGGCAGCATGAAGGTAATACTGTGGCTAAATTTTGTTTTTTTTTCTTTTTACTTAGTAAATTAAACTGTTCTTCAGTTATGTTACTCAAAATCGTGTATCCATGTATTTTTTAAAAAAATATATATCTCGAAAACTAGAGCTGAAATCGGATGTATACAAATTGACTAAACATTTTTTTTTCGTGTTGGATTGTGTTATCTGACTTTTGCTAAATATTTCCTATTTTTTTTTTAATATATACTTAAAAATTTCGTCATAGTTATTATATAAAGATTTATATTAATTATATCTGTGGCTTGGTGCTAAAAGGGCCAATGTCAAATAAGTAGTTTTGGGAAAATTTGATTTAAAGTTTTAATTTTTCATGTAAATTCATAGTAACATTACCCAGACAACCTCTTAAAAATCCAAAAAAAGAGAGTATAGAAGAAAATCCAATGCAATGATTAACTCAAAACAGCAAAATATTGACATTGGCCCTTTTACCACCAAGCCACAGATATTTCATACCCCTTTTTTATAAACTACTTCTAATAACACCCATATTTTGTCAAGATCTGTTTTTTTTAATATATTCTTAAAAATTTCGTCATAGTTATTATATAAAGATTTATAATAATGATATCTGTGACTTGGTGCTAAAAGGGCCAATGTCAAATAAGTAGTTTTGGGAAAATTTGATTTAAAGTTTTAATTTTTCATGTAAATTCATAGTAACATTACCCAGACAACCTCTTAAAAATCAAAAAAAAAAGAGAGTATAGAAGAAAATCCAATGCAATGATTAACTCAAAACAGCAAAATATTGACATTGGCCCTTTTACCACCAAGCCACAGATATTTCATACCCCTTTTTTATAAACTACTTCTAATAACACCCATATTTTGTCAAGATCTGGTTTAGTAACGAGTTTTTTTTTTTAAGACAAACAAAAATTAAACAAAATAAAAAATTTATTTAAAATTAAAAAGATTTTATTGGAATAAAAATTTTTAAATAAAATTTAACAAAAAATCACAAAATAAAATAAAGAATTTGAATAATACAAGCGAAAAAATTAAGTACATTTTTGAGAATTTATAAAAAAAAGAAGATAATTAATATACAAAATTAATATATCGATAGACTCAATCAAAAAACCAGATCTTAAATAACAAAAATATTAAGGCTATTCACTAAACTCTAAGAAAAATATCAAGAAAAAAAGAGATTCGAAAATTAAAAAAAAGTATGAGTAAAATAAGAGATTCACTTTAAAGAACTAAAACCCAGCACCTATTTTTTAAGGAAATTCTTATATAAAATATATGTTTTCAAATACTACAACTAGACAAGTCCTTTAAAAAGGGGGGAGAAAAAATGCCTCTAAAACTTTAATTAATTCTTAATTTATCACTCATAAGATCAGACATCCGTTTTACCAGAGAACTCCCCGAATCATTTTTGGCTTGTTGATGATCGTCATTCGATATCAAAGATTGTGTTGAACCGCCCGATGGACTTCGGGGCGGCTGCAGCAACGAGGAACGTTTGGAGGAATTATTCAAATCATTCGAACGATTACAGTTATTGGGTATTTTGACCACACATCGCTTATGATAATTTTGACCGCAACCTAGAGAAATAAACGAGAAAAAGGGAGATAAAAGAAAGTTATTTTAAAAATTTCATAAAATATTTAAGACTAGATGTACATACATAAGTCATTTATTTGAGATTGTATTTTACTTACCATCACATTTAAGACCTTGACGTACTAAACCAAATAACATTTCCCCACAGAAATCACAGAATGTCGGCGCCTTATACGAGTGCACATTTAGGTTGTGTGGCTTTAATGTTGGCATATCGGATGTTGGATAGAGAATCGCTAAAACAATGAAATTATATGGGAAAATATGTTAATAGAAATATTAGAAGTTTACTTTCACAAAAGAAACATTTGAAAATCATTGATGCGGGAAACACGCATTACGAGGGTGGTTCGAAAATGAGAGTTATTTCAAATTTTTATATTTTAGAAATTCTTTTTAGATTTGAAATTCTTTTAATCCCAATGAGTTCTAGATGAGACTATGTATTTGCAAATTAATTAAATTCCGCTTTAGTTTCATTTCAAATTGGTTCCATTTTAGCTCCAGTCCGGCTCATTTGCAGTTCCAGTTTAGATTAATGCAGTTCCAGTTCATTTCCAGTTAATTAGCATTCAGTTTCAGCATCAGTTTAGTTTCATTTTAATTGTCAATATTTCAAGTTTTAAATCCATTTGAGTTTCATTCCATTTCAGTTCCGGTTTTTTACAGTTCAGTTGCGTTTGGTCCATTTCAGTTCAGTTACAATTAAGTCCAGTTTCAAATAAATATATCATTAAAAATCTATTTATTTTCAGCTTTGTTTCATTCTGCTTGTTTCCAGTTTAGTTTAATTCCATTCCACTTCAGTTTAATTTTATATCATCTTCACTTTATTTTTTGTTCCCTTTTTGAGCTGGCGCGATTCTAGTTAAGTTTCAATCTGCCAAATTTTAATTCAGTTGAAGGCAGATTCAGTTTAGTTTCATTCAGCTTGTTTTCAGTTAAATTCCATTTCATTCCACTCTTGTTTTATTTCATAAAATTTACTCTTTCTTTGAAGTTGCATTTAAGTGCTAGCGCTATTCCAGTTGAGTTTCAGTCTGCTTCAATCCCAAGTTTCAATTCAAAGTAAATCTAGTTCAGTTTCACTTTATTATCGTTCAGTGTCAGTTTATTTCAGTTCTGGTTCATTTCCAATTTAGTTACCGTTTAGTAAATTGACAAATTCCAGTTTCAATAAAATAGATCAGTTAGAGTACTTTCAGCCCAGTTTTGTCTTGTTTCCAGCTTAACTTGAAGATCAGTTCCTGTCCATTTTCCTTTATGTTTCCCTAAACTTTTAATTCAGTTTCTTTTTATTTCATCTTCAGTTTTTGCTTATTTCGGGTCTACATAATTTAAATAAGTTCAGTTAAATCCAAGTTTGGTTTCAATTCAGTTCTTGTTAAATCCAATTCAGTCTGTTTCATTAATCATCCAGTTCTGTTTGAGTATGTTTATACTTTATTCAAGTTTCTGTTTATTTCTAATTCCGATTTTTTTTATAACATTTATCTATTTCGGTTCATATTAAGTTCCAGCCCATATATATTTCAGTTCAATTTCATGCTTATGTCAAGATATGCATGTTTTTGATTCCTGTCTGTTTAAAAATTAAAATTCAGTTTAGTTTCAATTCCAGTTTGGTACCCATTTAGTTCTAACCCATATCTTTTTCAGTTTGAGTTCAGTTTCAGTTCATCTCCATGCTTATGTCAAGATATAGTTCGATTCCAGTTTGTTTCAAAATTAAAATTCATTTCAGTTTCAGTTCCACTTAGGTACCATTTTAATTCCGGTTCATATCTAGTTTAGTTCTAGTATATTTTCATGCCGATGTCAAGATATAGTTTGGTTCCAGTTTGTTTCAAAATTCAAATTCAATTTAGATTTAGTTCCCATTAAGTTCCAGTTTAATTTTAGCTTGCATCTAAATTCTAATTTAGTTCCGTCTAATTTGCGATCGGTATTATTTTCAGTTGAGTCCTTTAGCTTTTCAAAGTTCAGTTCTTGTTTATCCCAATTCACTTCATTAAGTTGGCGAACAAGTTTGGTTCCCATTTTGTTCCCGTTTGATTTCAATTCCGATCTTTTGTTCACTTTCTTTTTAATAAAGATCCAGTTTAATTTTAGCTTAGTTTGAGATAAATTCCTCTTCAATTCCAGTTAAGTTTTGACTCATGTCAAGCTTTTGGATTTTCATTTCAATTCCTGTTTGGTTACCCATTCAGACCCGGATTTTAATTCCCTTTTTATTTAAAATCATTTTCAGTTTTGTTAAAATTTAGAATCGGTAAAATTTGTATTGAGTTCTGTTTCAGTTTATTTCTAACTCCGTTGAATTTAAAACTCAGTCCTATTCCAGTTTGGTTCCTCTTTAGTTTCAGTCCAACTGTAGAACAGTTCCTGTTCAAATTTAGTTTCAGTCCGGTTGTAGATTAGTTTCTGTTTATTTCCGGTTTAGTTTCTGTTTTATACTACTACTCCGTTATTATTGAATTCTAGATCAGTTCAAGTTCGGTTTCGGTTCCCGTAACGTAACAGTTCTGTTTCAATTTTGTTTGGTTTCGTTTCAGTTCCAATTCTTTTTGAGTTCATGTTCTGTTTCGGTTAAGTTGTAATCGTTTTTCAATTCTTCCCAGTTTTATGTTGCGATAACGTTTCAGTTCATATTCTGTCCCGGTTTCGGTTCTGTTTTAATCCATCGTATTTTCGTTTCTATTACATTTTAATTATTTTTCATTTCTGCCCTCTGGTTCCAGTTAAGTTTCAGTTCTGTTTAAATTCTGTTAAGTTTATTTCTGTCAGTTTCGTCTCAGCTATATTCCGAACACATATCATATTATGTTTTGTTCCGGTTTCGGTTCTGTTTCAATTCTGTTAAGATTCCAGTCCAGTTATATTTCAATCATTTTTTAGTTCATGTCCTGTTCTGGTTCCGTTTAAGTTTCAGTTCTGTTTCAATTCTACTTAATATTGTTCCAGTTATGTTTCAACTCCGTTTCAATTCATATTCTGTTTCATTTCTGTCAGCTTCGATCCAGTTGTATTCAGCTACGTTTCAGTTCATACTATATTCCGGTTTCGGTTAAGTTTTTTCTTTATTTAAATTTTTTGTCGTTTCAGATATATTTTAACTCTGTTTCAGTTCATTGGCTGTTCTGGTTAAGATTAATTGTTGTCAGTTTCGTTTCAGTTATATTCCAATCACGTTTCAGTTCTTGTTCATGTTCTGTTCCGGTTTCGGTTAAGTTTCAGTTCTGTTTCAATTCTGTTTAGTGCCATTCCAGTAATATTTCAATTACTTTTCAGTTCATGTTCTGTTCCGGTTTAGTTTTAGTTCTGTCAGATTCCGTTCCAGTTATATTTTAACTCTGTTTCAGTTCATGTTTTGTTCCGGTTAATTTTTATTTCTGTCAGTTTCGTTTCAGTTATATTCTTTCAGTTTCAGTTTATATTCATTTCGGTTTAAGTTTCAATTCTGTCACTTTCGTTTCAGTTATACTTAAGTTAAGTTTCAATTATGTTCAGTTTCGCTTAAGCAAAGCTTAAATTCTGTTTCAGTTTGTGTATAAAAGTAAAACACTCTGCCCTCACCACCCTCGTATATATTCTAAGTTTCAACGCACATACATCAATTTCTAACCAAACAATAGCACAAAAGAAAGTTTTCGCTGTGGAAAATGACTTTTTGATTTTTGATTTCCCTCATTGTTTTACAACTTACGACTTGCTGTGAGAACAATTTCAACCAAAGTCTCATCTACCACATCTCCGGCGGAATTGATGATGTGCAGAACATTTGGACTGTTGTAATCGTGACGAAATAACAATATACGCTCTGAGAGGTAGGTCAAACCGCTGTCGGGTATCTGAAATAGTCAAAGAACAAAATAAAAAAAATATGAAATTAAACATTAAAATAGAATAAAACATTAAAACTTTAATAAATAAAAACCTATAAAAAAAGTTTAAACATTAAAAGCTTTAATTAATTTGACAATTTTATTTAATATGCTCCAGTAATTGCGTTTGCAGTTGGAAATTCTGCAAAGTCAACACATGAAGAGGTATTCCAAGAAAGTTAATTGCTTTCCTTCACTCGACTATGACCAATAACACACGTTTTATGGATATATCAGTCAGTTTTTCCTTTTAGTTTCTTCTTTACCCACGAGTAATTCCATTCCTTTAAAGAAGTTGTGTAGGTGTCTTTCATAAATTTTTTTCCCAAAACTCATTATGGTTTATGGAAGACATTAATTTCTAATTCAATAAAAATAATTGCGTGGCATTTTTATGCCAATGTGTGAATTGGATTGGAGTAGAATACATAGATACATACATACTCGTACACAAGTACTCGGTTATATTGAAAAGGCATTTTAATTGCTAATGTAATTAAATTTAATTTATTTCAATTGTTTTGCAGAATTTAATGACACAAATGCGTTTGGTATTTTTTATGCTCCAAATGATATATAAAATCGATTTAGTTCAATAACAAAAATGGATAGATATCCAATGATTGTAAAAAGTAAGCCAATGCTATCATTATATTGAAAGTTTAAGTTTACTTCTAACTAGTTCAGTTCTAGTTCAAATCCAGTTTAATTCTAGTTCAGTTCTAGTTCAGTTCTAGTTCAGTTCTAGTTCAGTTCTAGTTCAGTTCTAGTTCAGTTCTAGTTCAGTTCTAGTTCAGTTCTAGTTCAGTTCTAGTTCAGTTCTAGTTCAGTTCTAGTTCAGTTCTAGTTCAGTTCTAGTTCAGTTCTAGTTCAGTTCTAGTTCAGTTCTAGTTCAGTTCTAGTTCAGTTCTAGTTCAGTTCTAGTTCAGTTCTAGTTCAGTTCTAGTTCAGTTCTAGTTCAGTTCTAGTTCAGTTCTAGTTCAGTTCTAGTTCAGTTCTAGTTCAGTTCTAGTTCAGTTCTAGTTCAGCTCTAGTTCAGTTCTAGTTCAGTTCTAGTTCAGCTCTAGTTCAGTTCTAGTTCAGTTCTAGTTAAATTATAGTTCAATTGTAGTTAACTGTTAGTTTGTTCTGCCTACAAAACACACCTTCACACAAAGGAAGTCTATTTTCCTTAATATCAACGCCTGCTTTCCTGTTATACATATAATCTTTATGATTAAGTTGCTATTAACTTATTTGTAATTTTATTTAACCCACGTGGTTTGTGTCAAATGGGATTTGCCTGACATCTTGAGGAAACTACTTTCACATCCCCTTAATTTCCCTTCAATACTATTATTTATACTCGTTCATTTCTCTTAACTTTAGCACTTTTGTTTGTTTTAAACATTTATTTATTCCATATACGAAAGTATACGTTTCTGTCACTCCTTCCTTCCCTGGACTAATCGTGTGTAAATGGATGTGTGTCATCCATTCTCGTGGGATGTTGTTGAAATACGTGTTTAGTAGTCAAACAACGAACAAACGAAAAACCAACTGTCCAATAACGTTAAATGCTGATAACAGCAATGACAGTCTACAACTACGACAAACGGGGAATGAATGTATGACACAAATTTACGTTTGACATGAAATTATGTTTTCATATTTGTTTCAAACAAGACAAGACAACACGTACGTTCCAACGTTCTTCCTTTTTGTTGCAATTTTAGAAAAAACGCTGTCAAAGGAGACTCAATTATAAAGAGTGCATATTCAGTTCCTATTTATGTGTCCCCATGTACGAGTTTGAATGATTAAATATGTTCGATAAGAAACCAATTTAGAAATTACGTTTAGTTGGGCCAGTAATTTGGGAGAAAGGATGCAAGGTTGAAGTGTACATATATGAGTGAAACTGAACTAGAACTGAACTAGAACTGAACTAGAACTGAACTAGAACTGAACTAGAACTGAACTAGAACTGAACTAGAACTGAACTAGAACTGAACTAGAACTGAACTAGAACTGAACTAGAACTGAACTAGAACTGAACTAGAACTGAACTAGAACTGAACTAGAACTGAACTAGAATTAAACTGGATTTGAACTAGAACTGAACTAGAACTGAACTAGAACTGAACTAGAACTGAACTAGAACTGAACTAGAACTGAACTAGAACTGAACTAGAACTGAACTAGAACTGAACTAGAACTGAACTAGAACTGAACTAGAACTGAACTAGAACTGAACTAGAACTGAACTAGAACTGAACTAGAACTGAACTAGAACTGAACTAGAACTGAACTAGAACTGAACTAGAACTGAACTAGAACTGAACTAGAACTGAACTAGAACTGAACTAGAACTGAACTAGAACTGAACTAGAACTGAACTAGAACTGAACTAGAACTGAACTAGAACTGAACTAGAACTGAACTAGAACTGAACTAGAACTGAACTAGAACTGAACTAGAACTGAACTAGAACTGAACTAGAACTGAACTAGAACTGAACTAGAACTGAACTAGAACTGAACTAGAACTGAACTAGAACTGAACTAGAACTGAACTAGAACTGAACTAGAACTGAACTAGAACTGAACTAGAACTGAACTAGAACTGAACTAGAACTGAACTAGAACTGAACTAGAACTGAACTAGAACTGAACTAGAACTGAACTAGAACTGAACTAGAACTGAACTAGAACTGAACTAGAACTGAACTAGAACTGAACTAGAACTGAACTAGAACTGAACTAGAACTGAACTAGAACTGAACTAGAACTGAACTAGAACTGAACTAGAACTGAACTAGAACTGAACTAGAACTGAACTAGAACTGAACTAGAACTGAACTAGAACTGAACTAGAATTGAACTAGAACTGAACTAGAACTGAACTAGAACTGAACTAGAACTGAACTAGAACTGAACTAGAACTGAACTAGAACTGAACTAGAACTGAACTAGAACTGAACTAGAACTGAACTAGAACTGAACTAGAACTGAACTAGAACTGAACTAGAACTGAACTAGAACTGAACTAGAACTGAACTAGAACTGAACTAGAACTGAACTAGAACTGAACTAGAACTGAACTAGAACTGAACTAGAACTGAACTAGAACTGAACTAGAACTGAACTAGAACTGAACTAGAACTGAACTAGAACTGAACTAGAACTGAACTAGAACTGAACTAGAACTGAACTAGAACTGAACTAGAACTGAACTAGAACTGAACTAGAACTGAACTAGAACTGAACTAGAACTGAACTAGAACTGAACTAGAACTGAACTAGAACTGAACTAGAACTGAACTAGAACTGAACTAGAACTGAACTAGAACTGAACTAGAACTGAACTGGAACTGAACTAGAACTGAACTAGAACTGAACTAGAACTGAACTAGAACTGAACTAGAACTGAACTAGAACTGAACTAGAACTGAACTAGAGCTGAACTAGAACTGAACTAGAACTGAACTAGAACTGAACTAGAACTGAACTAGAACTGAACTAGAACTAAACTAGAACTGAACTAGAACTGAACGAAAATTTAACTTGTGCGGATTTCAAAGTGAACTAGAATTTAGTTAGTTTATAAAGGGGGAGTTATGATAGATTTACTAATTAACTTTTTAACCTTCTGTAAGGTCAAAAATACTACAAATATGTGTGTTGGCACTTGTTAAGAGTGTGTAAACAAAATCTTGAGTGCAGAAAATGTCAAACAAATATTTACAAAAACATTGATGACTTAAATGTTCATGTCCACAAACACACGCACACACATAGTAGCAACATAATCATTGTCATCATCATCATCATCATCATCTTCGTTATAGTTAGGATAGTCATGTATATGATAATGTCAGTTGAGCAATTTAAACTTCTGGTATTTTTAGTCCTTTTGCTTTTGGGTCTTACCTTTGTACTGATGAATTCACATGCCAAATCCTTGAGTGTTTTCAATGTTAAAACATTGGCAGCTACTGAAACTGCATCACGTATACTGCCAAATTGAAAGAGGAATGTCACCTCTGGCCCCTCCATAATAACGTGGGGCACTGTGTTGCTACTGATGTTTGCAATGATGACGCCAGTGCCAGCACGTTGTTGCTGCTGATGTTGTTGGTGTTGGTGGCTGTGATGGAGGTTGTATTGTTGCTGTTGGCTGGGATGTTGTACAGATGATAGGCTTTGTTGTTGTTGTTGATGATGGAAATGAGCCGCCAGTGCAATATTTTTCACAACTAAGGGTTCGAATTAAGTCTTAGTTTTCTTCTTGGCTGTTAAAATTGTATTTTTCTTTTTCTCGCTTTCTTTTGTTTCCAAGTGTTTAATTGTCTTTCGTTTTAGGTGGTTTTAGTTTTTATCTAGTTTTTGTTTTAATTTCTTCTTGTTTAATTTCTTGAGTTTTTGGGTTATATCTGGTCTATTGCCTGTTTTTATGGTTTTGGTGGGTGATGTTTTTTTTTTTTGTAGAATTTCTTTAGTTGTCTTATGTAAATGTTGAGGGCTTTTAGTTTCAATTTCCACGGTTTTGTTATATTGGACGTCTTTTGCTGATTAATGTTTTAGTTTTAGCTTTTATTTTTCTGTATGTTCGTTCTTCGCTGGAATCAACAGAAAATGATAAATTATTAATAATTTATTTACAAGCAAACAAAAATAAAGAAAAGAAAGAATGTTATATACAATTAAGTATGTTAGATATTAATATTTAATATGATTAAGTTGTATGTTGTTAGGACATGTTATGATAGATACGGGAGCAATAAAACAAAACGACAACAGCAACAAAATAATGGTAGGGTTATAGTAAAGCCTCGAATAGGAAATAATCTAATACAAAACTTTTTTGGAATAAAATTTTAAAAGAAAAATTTACCGAAAAATTCTTATAGAAAAAAATTTTGCTATAAAATTTTTATAGAAAAAATTTTCGATATAAAATTTTTATAGAAAAATTTTTTGATATAAAATTCTTATAGAAAAAATATTCGATATAAAATTTTTATAGAAAAATTTTCGTTAAAAGATTTTAATAGAAAAATATTTGTTAAAAAATTTTGATAGAAAATTTTTTGGTATAAAATTTTTATAGAAAATTTTTTGTTTAAAATTTTTATAGAAAAATTATCTACTTAAAATTTATAAAGAAACAATTTTCGATATAAATTTGTTTTAGAAAAATTTTCGATGTAAAATTTTAAAACAACATTTTCGATACAAAATTTTTAAAGAAAAATTTTCGTAATAAAATTTTTATCAAAAAAATTTTGATATACAATTTTTATAGAAAAATTATCGATATTAAATTTTTATAGAAAAATTTTCGATAGAAATTTTTATAGAAAAGTTTTCGTTACAAAACATTAAAATTTTTTTTTTTATAAAAGTTTGATAGAAAGAAAATAGAATAAAAAAATATTAAAATAGATAATTTTTGAAAAATTTCCTATAAAAATAAGAAATTTTTGAAAAATTTCGTATACAAATAAGAAACTTTTGAAAAATTTCCTATAAAAATAAAAAAAAATTTTGGAAAATTTCCTATAAAAATAAGAAAATTTTGCTATAAAAATAGAAAATTTTTTAATAATTTCCTATAAAAATAGAAAACCTTTGAATAATTTCCTATAAAAATAGAAAATTTTTGAATAATTTCCGATAAAAATAGAAAATTTTTAAAAAATTTCCGATAAAAGTAGAACAATTTTTAAAAAATTTTCGATAAAAATAGAAAATTTTTGAAAAATTTCCTATAAAAATAGAAAATTTTTGAAAAATTTCCTATAAAAATAGAAAATTTTTGAAAAATTTCCTATAAAAATAGAAAATTTTTGAAAAATTTCCTATAAAAATATAAAATTTTTGAAAAATTTCCTATAAAAATAGAAAATTTTTGAAAAATTTCCTATAAAAATAGAAAATTTTTGAAAAATTTCCTATAAAAATAGAAAATTTTTGAAAAATTTCCTATAAAAATAGAAAATTTTTGAAAAATTTCCTATAAAAATAGAAAATTTTTGAAAAATTTCCTATTAAAATAGAAAATTTTTGAAAAATTTCCTATAAAAATATAAAATTTTTGAAAAATTTCCTATAAAAATAGAAAATTTTTGAAAAATTTCCTATAAAAATAGAAAATTTTTGAAAAATTTCCTATAAAAATAGAAAATTTTTGAAAAATTTCCTATAAAAATAGAAAATTTTTGAAAAATTTCCTATAAAAATAGAAAATTTTTGAAAAATTTCCTATAAAAATAGAAAATTTTTGAAAAATTTCCTATAAAAATAGAAAATTTTTGAAAAAATTCCTATAAAAATAGAAAATTTTTGAAAAATTTCCTATAAAAATAGAAAATTTTTGAAAAATTTCCTATAAAAATAGAAAATTTTTGAAAAATTTCCTATAAAAATAGAAAAATTTTGAAAAATTTCCTATAAAAATAGAAAATTTTTGAAAAATTTCCTATAAAAATAGAAAATTTTTGAAAAATTTCCTATAAAAATAGAAAATTTTTGAAAAATTTCCTATAAAAACAGAAAATTTTTGAAAAATTTCCTATAAAAACAGAAAATTTTTGAAAAATTTCCTATAAAAATAGAAAATTTTTGATAAATTTCCTATAAAAATAGAAAATTTTTTTTCCTATAAAAACAGAAAATTTTTGAAAAATTTCCTATAAAAATAGAAAATTTTTGAAAATTTTCCTATAAAAATAGAAAATTTTTGAAAAATTTCCTATAAAAATAGAAAATTTTTGAAAATTTCCTATAAAAATAGACAATTTTTGAAAAATTTCCTATAAAAATAGAAAATTTTTGAAAATTTCCTATAAAAATAGAAAATTTTTGAAAAATTTCCTATAAAAATAGAAAATTTTTGAAAAATTTCCTATAAAAATAGAAAATTTTTGAAAAATTTCCTATAAAAATAGAAAATTTTTGAAAAATTTCCTATAAAAATAGAAAATTTTTGAAAAATTTCCTATAAAAATAGAAAATTTTTGAAAAATTTCCTATAAAAATAGAAAATTTTTGAAAAATTTCCTATAAAAATAGAAAATTTTTGAAAAATTTCCTATTAAAATAGAAAATTTTTGAAAAATTTCCTATTAAAATAGAAAATTTTTGAAAAATTTCCTATAAAAATAGAAAATTTTTGAAAAATTTCCTATAAAAATAGAAAATTTTTGAAAAATTTTCTATAAAAATAGAAAATTTTTGAAAAATTTCCTATAAAAATAGAACATTTTTGAAAAATTTCCTATAAAAATAGAACATTTTTGAAAAATTTCCTATAAAAATAGAAAATTTTTGAAAAATTTCCTATAAAAATAGAAAATTTTTGAAAAATTTCCTATAAAAATAGAAAATTTTTGAAAAATTTACTAAAAAAATAGAAAATTTTTTAAAAAAATTCTATAAAAATAGAAAATTTTATAGGTAAATTTAATAGGTAAGGAATTATAAAACTTTAAAATTTTGCCTTCAAACAAATTTTTTTCTTGGAAAATTACACTTTACGCCTCAAAAAATTTGTTTAACTCCCTCATGAATTTTTAAAACCATAAATGGAAATGTCTTAAATCAAGTGATTACTGTCTTTATTACAAATAAGAGAAATAACCTTCAAAGTTAACAAGAAAATGAATGAATTTATTTATGACGAAAATGCTGGCAAATTAACTTTAACAAAATAGGGCAAATAACTCGGAAAAAGAAAAAAGTGGTATGTAAAATAGAAATATGACACAATTTATATCTACTTTCATTAGAGTTATCGCTTTATTAAAATATTTATACATTAAATATTTAAATTTTTTATGTCATGTAAATAAGAAATTTTTATTGATGTAGAAATTTAAATTTTTTATAGATATAATTTAAATTACATAAATTGTTTTTGTGAAACTATAATTGTTTCCCGATAAAATTTTAATTATTTGTTCATCCATTCGTAAATAAATGTCTTATCGATCAATTAAACAAAATTTAATTGAATTTTGTGGAAAATTTTTAATTGGAAAACTTTTTAAATTTATTACAAATTGTAAAAAAAAAACTTTAACATTTCTATGAAATCGTAAACAAACTCTAAAAAAGCTAAAAAGTTACATTCTTTACCGAATGTAAAGTAGTCTTAAATATTCAAATTTAAAAATTTTCTTTATTAAAATTTGTAAAAATCGTAAAAAACTACTAATTGCTGATAATTTACATACTTTACATATTTTACATTATGTCAACAATTAAAAAAAAGTTATTTTTTATGTTTAAAAACCTTAAGTTACTCAAATAAATTATAGAAAAACTATTTTTTACAAAAAATACATTGTTTACCTATGTAAAGAATTCCTTAACTTTGAAAGTTTTTAAGATTTTGCATTAAAATTTGTATAATTTATAAAAATCTTTTTAAATTTTTAAATTGCCTATAATTTACATGATTAACATAATTTTTTACATTGTTTACATAATGTCAACTATTCAAAAAAGTTATATTTTCAGATAAGATAAGACATTTTATACAGAAATAAGTAATAGAAATTATATTTTAACAAAACGAACATTGTTTACCTTTGTAAAGAATTAAATTACTTTCAATGACTAAAGAATTTTATATTAAAATTTGTAGAACTTATAAAAGTCTGTAAGAACTTGAAATTTGGCTATAATTTACATTGTTTACTTAAGTTTTTACATTGTTTACATAACGTCAACAATTCAAAAATGAATATTTTCAACTAAATGCATTACTTTTCAGCCCAATTGCATAAGAGAAGACTAAATACTATGTTAACAAAAATTGCGTTGTTTACCTATGTAAAGAATTTAACAACTTTCAATGCCTTAAGAATTTTGTAGCAAAATTTGTAGAACCTATCAAAATCTTCAAAAATTTTAAATTAAGTTATAATTTACACTGTTTACATAAATTTTTACATTGTTTACATAATGTCAACAATTCAAAAGTGCAAATTTTCAACTAAGTTTAATAATATTTCGCCGAATAACATTAGGGAAGACTATTTTAATGACAAATTTTTATTATTTACACAATTTTTACATTGTTTACGTGATGTTAACAATTCAAAAAAGCTAAATATTAAAGTAAATCGACCTTTTTTAGTTATAGAAATACCATTTTAACAAAAAAAAAACATTAATTTTCTTGATTTACATGATTTTTTACATTGCTTACATTGTGTCAACAATTCGAAAAAGTTAAGAATTTTTTATAAAAATTTGTAGAACTTATAAAACTCTTTAAAAACTTGAAATTTGGTTATAATTTACATTGTTTACCTAATTTTTTACATTGTTTACGTAATGTCAACAATTAAAAAATGTATATTTTCAACTTAATTTATCACTATTTCGTCAAATAACGTTAGAAAAGACTATTTTAAAGACAAATTGGTATTATTTACATAAATTTTACATTGCTTACATAATGTCAACAATTCGAAAATGGTATCTCGAAGTAAATAATTCCTTTTACACACAAATTAATTACAGAAAATATCATTTCAACCTATGTAAAGAATTAATATACATTCATTATCTTAGGAATTTTGAACTTAAATTTGTTGCATTTATAAAAACCTTAAAATTTACATTGTTTACTTAAGTTTTTACATTATTTACATAATGTCAACAATTAAAAAATGTATATTTTCATGTATATTTTCAATTACGCCAGGAAAAAATTAGAGAAAACTATTTTGAAGACGAATTTCTATTATTTACACAATTTTTATATTGTTTACATAATGTCAACAATTTAAAAATGGTTTAGATTGTATAACATGAATCTTAATATGCTCAAATAAGTTAAAGAAATGCCATTTTAACATTAAAGAAGACTATTTTGAAGACGAATTTCTATTATTTACACAATATTTACATTATTTACATAATGTAAACAATTCAAAAATGGTGTATATTGTAGTACATGAACCTTAATATACTCAAATGAGTTATAGAATTTCCATTTCAACAAAAAAATACATTGTTTACCCATGTAAAGAATCTTATAACTGTTGAAGTCTTTGGAATTTTGTATCAAAATTTGTATAATTTAAAGAAATCTTAACAAATTTACAATTTTAGAGCCATTCAGTTGCTTATTTAATTATTTACATTATGTCAAAAATTCAAAAAGTTATATTTGTAAGTAAATTTCTCATTATTTTGTCAATTGACATATGAAAAGACTACTTTTACGTAAATGACATTGTTTACGTAATTTCAAAAAATTTTCTAACATTAAAATTTACATAAATTTCGTTTTAAATTTTGTTTTTTAAAGTTTTTGTTTTTTTTTACTATTTTACATTTCTACTTAAACTTAATAAAAGACATAATAAAATGTCACTTGCATTTCTTCAAGTCAATTCCTGGAACATGTAAAAGAAATTACTTTTTACATAAGAACGAGTATTTCATTCGTAATAGGGGAAACGGGATTGACACAATTTATTAACAACAAAAGAAAGAAAAAAATCGTGTCTACTTAATAACTACTCACCTACATTTATATTATAAGTAAAACAGTTTTTGACACCAACTCAGCGAGAGTAAATATTAATGTAGGTGACAGATTACATTATCTGGAAATTCCCTGCTGTGACACGATTAATAAATAATAAAACCTGAGGCAGGGAATAGACAATTTTTCCTTACGGATTTTGAAAATTCCAAGAAAAGTTTTGAGATTTTTTTTGTACTTCAAATAAATAATTATATAACTTTTGTCTAAAAAAAATTGTATAAAAGAAAACAGTTGTTTGATTTTGTCTATTTTTTTTTTGAATTGATATAAATTTATGATAAATAAAAATTGAAATAAATCTACCATAACAAACAAAGTCAGCAGCAAAAAATACTTAAATACTTTTTTTTTTTAACAATTTATATGACAATGAGGAATGAAATAAAATTAAATCACAAAAAAACCCAAAAGACTTTTTATTAGTCATATTCGAAAATCGACTGAAAGACAGACACAAATACAGACATGGACTGGGGTTTTAACAAAGTATTAGTGCAAAAGTCATACATATTTTGTATCTAGTCGTTGTCAATTGTATCTTAAACTTGAAAAATAAGGCAGCTGCATAAATTGATAAATTTTAAAAATCAAAAACAAAATAAATTTATGGTTAAGATACTTCCCTCCAATTGACGTAGATTATGCACGAGTATCTATAAAATGTTTAAGTACTCAGAAAAAATTAAAATTTTTTCAAAATTCTGTTAGGAATTTTAATGTTCATAATAATTTTTTGAACAATAAATGGAATGCAGTTAATTTTTCATAAAAGTAACAAAACAAACCATAAATATCTTTTAAAGATCTTTTTTTGGAATTGTCTGAAAAAATTTTTAATGAGGCAAAAAGAATGACAACAATAACTAAATAGTAACAGCAACAACATCAAAAAAATGTGGCAACAACAACAATAAAAGTAGAAGCAGCAACAATTTCATTTAACACCAAATTAAGTGAATTTTTAATACCAAAAACTGGGGGAGCAGCTTAAATTCTAAAAGAGAGAGAGCATTTAAGAGGGTTGCCACCCGGATAGACTTTTAAAAATTACTAGCTAAATCTGCTTGGCTTCGCTATATCTAAATGTTTCCCGATTGGTAGCTCAGTTTTCTAATTGCTCCTATTGTGCTTAATTTTCGTCCAAACAGTCAAAGTGGGGAAAAAGTTCCCCCCTGATCCGATCCGATGTTCCAACTACGTTCATTGCAAAGAAATTATAGTCATACAAAGTTTCAATTTTTAAAAGGTCTAAACATAAGCGAAATTTCAATGTTTACTTATACAAGGGGGAGAAACTCCTCGCGATCCTACTTCTTAAAACAAGGTCTTTGAAATAAAAATTAATAATTTTCAACATTTCCAATTAATCGGATATACTTATACATAGATACCATGACAATTATGTGGGAAGTAGTATTTTATTAGTTTTTTATATTTAGATCCCTCCCTGGTCCCTGAATAAACCACAAATAAATAAAACTCCATATTCAAAGTTTCAAGCAAATCGGTTCTACTGTTTGGACATTTTGTTAGTTTATATTTTGGTCTATGTCTTAGTCTATAACTTAGTCTATGTCTTAGTCTATGTCTTAGTCTATGTCTTAGTCTATGTCTTAGTCTATGTCTTAGTCTATGTCTTAGTCTATGTCTTAGTCTATGTCTTAGTCTATGTCTTAGTCTATGTCTTAGTCTATGTCTTAGTCTATGTCTTAGTCTATGTCTTAGTCTATGTCTTAGTCTATGTCTTAGTCTATGTCTTAGTCTATGTCTTAGTCTATGTCTTAGTCTATGTCTTAGTCTATGTCTTAGTCTATGTCTTAGTCTATGTCTTAGTCTATGTCTTAGTCTATGTTTAGTCTATGTCTTAGTCTATGTCTTAGTCTATGTCTTAGTCTATGTCTTAGTCTATGTCTTAGTCTATGTCTTAGTCTATGTCTTAGTCTATGTCTTAGTCTATGTCTTAGTCTATGTCTTAGTCTATGTCTTAGTCTATGTCTTAGTCTATGTCTTAGTCTATGTCTTAGTCTATGTCTTAGTCTATGTCTTAGTCTATGTCTTAGTCTATGTCTTAGTCTATGTCTTAGTCTATGTCTTAGTCTATGTCTTAGTCTATGTCTTAGTCTATGTCTTAGTCTATGTCTTAGTCTATGTCTTAGTCTATGTCTTAGTCCTATGTCTTAGTCTATGTCTTAGTCTATGTCTTAGTCTATGTCCTTAGTCTATGTCTTAGTCTATGTCTTAGTCTATGTCTTAGTCTATGTCTTAGTCTATGTCTTAGTCTATGTCTTAGTCTATGTCTTAGTCTATGTCTTAGTCTATGTCTTAGTCTATGTCTTAGTCTATGTCTTAGTCTATCTCTTAGTCTATGTCTTAGTCTATGTCTTAGTCTATGTCTTAGTCTATTTCTTAGTCTATGTCTTAGTCTATGTCTTAGTCTATGTCTTAGTCTATGTCTTAGTCTATGTCTTAGTCTATGTCTTAGTCTATGTCTTAGTCTATGTCTTAGTCTATGTCTTAGTCTATGTCTTAGTCTATGTCTTAGTCTATGTCTTAGTCTATGTCTTAGTCTATGTCTTAGTCTATGTCTTAGTCTATGTCTTAGTCTATGTCTTAGTCTATGTCTTAGTCTATGTCTTAGTCTATGTCTTAGTCTATGTCTTAGTCTATGTCTTAGTCTATGTCTTAGTCTATGTCTTAGTCTATGTCTTAGTCTATGTCTTAGTCTATGTCTTAGTCTATGTCTTAGTCTATGTCTTAGTCTATGTCTTAGTCTATGTCTTAGTCTATGTCTTAGTCTATGTCTTAGTCTATGTCTTAGTCTATGTCTTAGTCTATGTCTTAGTCTATGTCTTAGTCTATGTCTTAGTCTATGTCTTAGTCTATGTCTTAGTCTATGTCTTAGTCTATGTCTTAGTCTATGTCTTAGTCTATGTCTTAGTCTATGTCTTAGTCTATGTCTTAGTCTATGTCTTAGTCTATGTCTTAGTCTATGTCTTAGTCTATGTCTTAGTCTATGTCTTAGTCTATGTCTTAGTCTATGTCTTAGTCTATGTCTTAGTCTATGTCTTAGTCTATGTCTTAGTCTATGTCTTTGTGTATGTCTTAGTGTATGTCTTAGTGTATGTCTTAGTGTATGTCTTAGTGTATGTCTTAGTGTATGTCTTAGTGTATGTCTTAGTCTATGTCTTAGTCTATGTCTTAGTCTATGTCTTAGTCTATGTCTTAGTCTATGTCTTAGTCTATGTCTTAGTCTATGTCTTAGTCAATGTCTTAGTCTATGTCTTAGTCTATGTCTTAGTCTATGTCTTAGTCTATGTCTTAGTCTATGTCTTAGTCTATGTCTTAGTCTATGTCTTAGTGTATGTCTTAGTCTATGTCTTAGTCTATGTCTTAGTCTATGTCTTAGTCTATGTCTTAGTCTATGTCTTAGTCTATGTCTTAGTCTATGTCTTAGTCTATGGGTTAGTCTATGTCTTAGTCTATGTCTTAGTCTATGTCTTAGTCTATGTCTTAGTCTATGTCTTAGTCTATGTCTTAGTCTATGTCTTAGTCTATGTCTTAGTCTATGTCTTAGTCTATGTCTTAGTCTATGTCTTAGTCTATGTCTTAGTCTATGTCTTAGTCTATGTCTTAGTCAATGTCTTAGTCTATGTCTTAGTCTATGTCTTAGTCTTTGTCTTAGTCTATGTCTTAGTCTATGTCTTAGTCTAAATATGTCTTAGTCTATGTCTTAATCTTTAGATTAGTCTATGTCTTAGTCATAGTCTATGTCTTGGTTTATATCTTAGTCTATTTCTATGTTTCGGTCTATATCTTAGTCTTAGTTTTTTAAAATCCAGTTTATTTTCTGTTAACAAACAATTCTCTGGCATTACCAATTACAAAACTGGGACTGCAATAAATAAGAGAAAATATGTGGGCCCAAAACGAATGAGAGTTGCAAGTTAGGAGGGAGAGAGAATGAGTAAATTGAAGAATAAATATTTAATGTTAACCAAGTCACATAAACAACTTTCTAAAAAACTTAATTTTTTTCCTACCATTCTTTCTTAACGTTTTTTTTATTATTGTCTTCCCAAGAGCTTTTTTTTTGTACGTACGGATGCGAAAAACTTACAAAAAGAAAAATTATATGATGATAAAGAATGAAAGAATGTTTGGAGCCGTTTGAGTGTGTGTCCGTCTGTTTGTCTGCAATAAACACACTAACATATACACACACAAACGTGAATACGTAAAACAAATGAATGAATGAATGTAAGTAAGTGCAGAAGCAGTGGTAATGTAAGCAGTTCGACTTTTTCTTGTTGTTGCTATTGGTTGTACATTTTATTGTTTATTATTCACAAGTTTGTTGGGAAAATTGAACTTGTACACACATTCACTCAAATACCCACACACAGACACACACACTCACTCATAAATTAACGACTATAAACGTGACAAAAGAATTTTCACGATTTTCTATTTCATTATTTAGGATGATGATTTTTTTTTGAAAGCACCAGAAAAAAAGACATTGCTTTATAGAGCAGACCTTTTCAATTTAGTTTAGATGTTAAGAAAATATCTTCATTTTGTAGCCAATATTCAAATGAAATTTATACATATTTAAATAATGGCCCTACGAGCAGCCAAGTATAACGAAAATCTTTAGAAATTAAAATGCAAAATTTATTGAAAAAGATTCCCGCTGAAGGTAAATTGTATAGAATAAATTTCATCATCAATTATGAAATATTTTACCTTTTGTTCGTTCACCTTAAGCATATTAAAATTTCGAGGAAAATCTTTGCCGTTATAATATAAAAGGAAAAAGCAAATAAATGAAGAAAATTGTTTGTTCAGAAAGGAAATCAGCTATTTAGGCTGTGTCGGGTATTAAGGTTCTTAAATGTTTGCTTTCTCCCCCTTTTTTCCAAGTAAAAATGAAAAATATATTTTTGGTACTTAGTTTAAAAAACGAGGGTGAACAGAGAAGTTTCATGAAGACATAGACTAAGACATATTCTGAGACATAGATTAAGACATAGACTAAGACATAGACTAAGACAAAGACTAAGACATAGACATAGACTAAGACATAGACTAAGACATAGACTAAGACATAGACTAAGACATAGACTAAGACATAGACTAAGACATAGACTAAGACATAGACTAAGATATAGACTAAGACATAGACTAAGACATAGACTAAGACATAGACTAAGACATAGACTAAGACATAGACTAAGACATAGACTAAGACATAGACTAAGACATAGACAAAGACATAGACTAAGACATAGACATAGACAAAGACAAAGACAAAGACAAAGACATAGACAAAGACATAGACTAAGACATAGACTAAGACATAGACTAAGACATAGACTAAGACATAGACTAAGACATAGACAAAGACATAGACAAAGACATAGACTAAGACATAGACTAAGACATACACTAAGACATAGACTAAGACATAGACTAAGACATAGACTAAGACATAGACTAAGGCATAGACTAAGACATAGACTAAGACATAGACTAAGACATAGACTAAGACATAGACTAAGACATAGACTAAGACATAGACTAAGACATAGACTAAGACATAGACTAAGACATAGACTAAGACATAGACTAAGACATAGACTAAGACATAGACTAAGACATAGACTAAGACATAGACTAAGACATAGACTAAGACATAGACTAAGACATAGACTAAGACATAGACTAAGACATAGACTAAGACATAGACTAAGACATAGACTAAGACATAGACTAAGACATAGACATAGACTAAGACATAGACTAAGACATAGACTAAGACATAGACTATGACATAGACTAAGACATAGACTAAGACATAGACTAAGACATAGACTAAGACATAGACTAAGACATAGACTAAGACATAGACTAAGACATAGACTAAGACATAGACTAAGACATAGACTAAGACATAGACTAAGACATAGACTAAGACATAGACTAAGACATAGACTAAGACATAGACTAAGACATAGACTAAGACATAGACTAAGACATAGACTAAGACATAGACTAAGACATAGACTAAGACATAGACTAAGACATAGACTAAGACATAGACTAAGACATAGACTAAGACATAGACTAAGACATAGACTAAGACATAGACTAAGACATAGACTAAGACATAGACTAAGACATAGACTAAGACATAGACTAAGACATAGACTAAGACATAGACTAAGACATAGACTAAGACATAGACTAAGACATAGACTAAGACATAGACTAAGACATAGACTAAGACATAGACTAAGACATAGACTAAGACATAGACTAAGACATAGACTAAGACATAGACTAAGACATAGACTAAGACATAGACTAAGACATAGACTAAGACATAGACTAAGACATATATTCCTAATAAAGCTTTAAAATGTGCTCTTAAGACGAGACCGGAAATTTTTGCCAGACTGTTCGAAAATTGTCTCAAAAATGGAACGTTCCCTGATAGATGGAAAAAGCAAAAGCTAATTCTTATTCCAAAACCGGGAAAAACTCTTGGCGAGCCACAGTCATACAGACCAATATGCTTGCTTGATACAATAGGAAAATGCCTAGAAAGAATAATATATACGAAGCTTTTAGATGCGGTCGAAGCTGCGGATGGACTTTCCCATAGGCAGTTCGGATTTAGACGAACAAGATCAACAATAGATGCAGCCAACTTCGTCATAGAACTTGCCAGAAAAGCTATTAGTGGTAAAAGAAAGCAAAAAAAATACTGTGCAGTCATCACTCTAGACATTAGAAATGCCTTCAACTCTGCTGGATGGAAGCAAATAATGATGTCATTACGTAGATTAAACGTTCCAGAATATCTTATTCGAATTATAAAAGACTACTTCTCCAATAGAATACTTACATACGAAACTGATGAAGGTATCGAAAACTATAATATTACATCAGGAGTTCCCCAAGGATCGGTCTTAGGACCGTTGCTCTGGAACGTTATGTATAATGGCATCTTTAGCCTAAACATACCGGAGGAAGCAACGGTTGTAGGATTCGCAGATGATGTGGCAATCGTAGTTACAGCGCAAGTACTGGAGGATGTTGTGATATATTCAAATGAAACTATCAGAACCATTATAAACTGGCTGATCAGCATGAATTTAAAATTGGCAGAACATAAAACTGAAGCTGTGCTCATTAGTGGAAAAAGGAAAAGAGAAACTTTCTCCATAAAAGTAGGCAAAACAACTATCACATCGTCAGAAGCAATTAAGTATTTAGGAATTATGATAGACGATCGCCTTAATTTTAAAAGGAACGCTGATTACTCATGCAAAAAAGCATCCAACGTAGCAAACGCACTCGCTAGAATGATGCCCAACATTGGCGGACCACGCCAGAGCCGGAGAGTACTTATCTCTAAGGTATCTAACTCTATTATTCTCTATGGAGCACCCGTATGGGAACAGGCTTTGTCAAAAACATCCAAAAGTAGTATGACTTCAATACATAGAAGGGGTTGCCTTAGAGTATGCAGCGCTTTTCGTACTGTCTCAGTAGAAGCTTCAAGTGTGATAGCAGGAATAATGCCAATAGATATAAAAGCTAAAGAAACATCTGACATGTATAAAGCACGAAAAGCGAGCCCAGAGGTTTCAAAAAAAGATATATACAAAATCGAACATCGGAAAGCAATGATGGAGTGGCAAATAAGATGGCAGAACTCAACTAAAGGACGCTGGACCTTTAAACTTATCCCAAATATAGAAATATGGTTAAGTAGGCGTCACGGCGAGGTCAACTTCTACCTGACCCAATTTCTAACTGGACACGGAGGATTTAGAAGCTATTTATACCGCTTCGGTCGAGACTACTCTCCAAGGTGTCCTCAATGTCTCGATGAAGACGAAAATGCCGAACATGTCGTATTCAAATGTCCCAGGTTTAACACCAATAGGAGTAGTTTGGAATCATACGTTGGTGAAAGACTCAGTGCAAGCAACATAATCCATGTTATGGTAAAAACAGAAGACAACTGGATAGCAGTAAATAGATATATAATCTACATTATGAACAAGCTGAGGGAGACAGAATTAACACGTAAGCAAGATCAAATAATTGAATCGAGTGGAACAGCAAACAATTAAGCTGACCTCCCCCGCGAAGTAGTACCTCAAGGCAGTCCCGCGGGGAGTGGAAGGAGAGGGGGTGTGGTTTAGTACGTAGGTACCAATTTTTGGTAAATCGTGCATGGGCCCACAGTGGGAACATCTATGAAGATTCCACACCTCCGGCGTTAAAAAAAAAAAAAAAAAAAAAAAAAAAAAGACTAAGACATAGACTAAGACATAGACTAAGACATAGACTAAGACATAGACTAAGACATAGACTAAGACATAGATTAAGACATAGACTAAGACATAGACTTAGACATAGTCTATCTATTTTACAGCTTAACCCTTTGATTAGACCTCGTATTTTTAACTGCTACTACTTCCTATATTGCTTCGGGAAAGGGGTCTTGTCATCTTCAGTACACAATTGGCTTGCGTTGAGTTGAAGTGCTTTAAACATAGAAAATAATAGAAAAAACAAAGACCAAGGAAAAATCATCTTAAATTGAATACCTCAAAGCAATAAAGAAGATAAAGTATCAGAGTAGAATGAAGAAAAAATAAACGAAATAACAAGAAAAAATAGAAAACTTGTTGTTAGAATTGCGGTTGAAAAATAATAATCTTTTCCTACAACTCGATAATGATGATCAACATCATTCACATCATCCTCATCGTCATTATCATTGTCGTCATCTTCTTAAATATTTATGTCGGTTTCATTTCAAATTGCATTTGTGGTTGTTTCACACAGACTCACCTTAAAAATTTTTTATATCATCAATTTTTTTAATTAAAAATTTCATTTCTTTTAAATATTTTCTTATTTAAATGATTTTTAGTTTTATTTGATCTTAAATATTTTTTACTTAAATAAAATTTTTTTAGTAATATTTTTGCTTTTAGAGATTTAAAATCTCATATTTTTCACTAACAAATTCTTGGAAGTTTGATTTCATTAAACGTTATGTCGTGCTAAACTATTTTTAAAACTTTTCCTTTTAAATTTTTTTTTATTTTTTCGTATTTACTTATTTTAGTATTCACTTTCATTTATTTTGTTGTTTTATTTAATTAAAATTCATTTAGATTTTTTTGCTGGATTATAATTTCTAATGATATTTGATTTGATTTGATTTGATTAAACCTTTCTTTCACCAAATCTAAAGTTTAACTAAAATGACGTTGACTTGGTAATATTTCAAAGCCGCATATCTCAACTGATATAAACTACTTCTCTACTACGTTTAAACTGCTACAAAGAAACAACAACAACACAAACACTACTGTCGTACTACCATTTTAACAATATTCTCACAGATACTTTCACATACAACTTAACTTAAAGAATGAATATGTTAAGAGTTACATTATTCAACCCAGCGAACAAATTTTTAGAATTTTTGGAATATTAGTTTAATCATGCAATTTTCAAGATATCTTTATAGACTTAATATATAAAAACTTTTTTTGCAACAAGAACAAAACCTGTCAAAAACAAGTAAGAAAGCGCTATAGTCGGTCAAGCCGACCATACGATACCCTTCACCACTAAGGTCAAAGGTGTTATTTATCCTGTATAAAGACAAATATTTGCTAAATTTTGCCATCATACAAACATTTTCTTAAAACTTATATATTCAACCTGTTTCCGTCATTTGGACTTATATGAGAGCTAGGGTCAAATGTTTTGGCAAATTGATTACAGTTGTTACAAAAATTATGTATGCAAAAAATAAACTCAAAATTTTAATTATCTTTAGATTTACGAGCGTTTTAGTAATTTTTTGTCTCATTTAATGCGTTTTTGAAGAAGAGTTTGTATGGGAGTTATGATCAAATGTGGACCGATTTCAACGAAATTTGGTACAGTGATTTAAGTTTACATAAGCAGTATCTGTTTTAAATTTCATGAAAAAATATTGATATTTGTGGCCAATATAGCAATTCCGGGAAGTGGGACCTATGGGAGGTACCATAAATAATGGACCGATTTTGACCAATTTCAATAGCCATGGTCCCATTATCAAAAAAATTAACTGTGTCAAATTTCATCAAATTATCTTTAGAATTGCGACCTGCAGTTTGATTACAAGTTTTACATGGGGGTCCAGCCAGCCAGCCGGACGGACATCGCTAAATCGACTCAGAAAGTGATTCTAAGCTTATTGGTATACTAAATGATGGGTCTAAGACAAATATTTCTATGCGTTACATACATCAGCAAAAACTTATAATACCCTTTCCACCTATGGTGGTGAAGGGTATAAAAATTGGGTTTATGTCCGTCTATCCGTCAGATAAAAGCGCGATAGCGCCTTAACGAAAATAGCTAAAGGAACAACATTTTACAAAAGTATTTTGGATATCTTGAAAAAGTTGTGAATTGGAAATGGACAAAATCGGTTTACATTTAGTTAGAGCTCCCATATAACCCCGCCCTGGGAAACACATTAATGCTTATAAATTGAATACAATTGTAATTGCTATAACGACTAAATTTAAAATAGGGAAGTTTGCATCTTTTGATCAGTTTATCAAATTTTATAGGAATCAGTCCATATATGACTATAGCTTTCATATAAAAAACACTCCCGGAAACCAAAAATTGTAGCAAAGGCCAGTTAAAAGCTATTAAATTAGAAACTCTGATAGCTATGGCCACTTAATAAGAATAATAATAAGCTATATTTATATACCAGCCAGTGTGTAAAATTTTGTGACAATCGGTCAACATTTGCCTATAATTCTTATTTATATAACATCCCCTTTTTATATCTACAATCAAAAAGATTTGGAGGTACAATCTTTACATTAAAGATAGCACCTATGAAATTAGATAGGCATTAATCAATGTTAATCAATATGATGTAAAACTATGCCCGGTTATGAGACCGAATTTTGATCAAAGTAAATACTGGAAACACGGCTAAGATATTTTTAAATGTTGAACAATAAAGCTACTGCAACCGAATTAAGTCCAAAGATTTTACCAACAATACCAATTAGCTTAGCGATTTTTTCAATTTTGGTCCACATTTTGAATTAGCTGCTCCCTTGTAGATATATGAGATATGTTTCTAATAAAATCGGCACAGCCGAATATAACACTCTTACTTTATTTTAGTTTAGTTTTATACTCAAGGGTCCCCTATGTATGTATGTATATTAGAGTGGTTCGAAAAAAAATGTTGAGTCAGTCACCCCCTAGGGTTAAAGATAATGCAAAACTAATTATAAAACCATTTTTGTTATTTTTTTACCACGCCTACAAATACCGCCCTTTTTGTATTTTGTTAACTGTGTCGCCATCTTTAGTTCGATCATAACACTTTATACATCGATGTTCAGGGCTCTGTAAGGGCTACATTTCTCTCTTTGATAGTTTTTTGCAACCTCGTCAATTTCTAGCAAAAATTTGCAATACGATATATTGGTATTGCTGCTCACGAATCTTTGACCACAATCTCTAATTCGGGAAAAAAATTATACTTGATGATTTTCGAGAATTTTATATTCGTCAAATTAAAACAATATTTAATTTAAGTGACGATATTTATTCAATTCTTTAAAAAACATATATATATTTTAATCTGAACGGTTGATATCCCATAAGCACTGGGATTTTAAAACATACATTTTTATGTAGTTAGAATAAAAAATTTGCATTATATGCATTATTTCGATTTCGAATGGGACGCACATAAATTTATTTTTTAAAATGCGAGTTTTGAAAACTGTTAGTACTCAAAAATGACAAAAATTGAAATTACACATGCAGCTGTAGCAGTTGCCACTCCCTTTAAAAACACTTGTTTAAAAATATAAAAATGTAACATAGATTTTTCATTTAAATTTTTGGAAAAAATTTTGAAATATAAAAAATAATTTTTAGTCATTAAGAATTCTAGATTCAATAAACAACTTTTTATAAAAAATAAAATTGTTTCAACTAATCTTTATAATTGGTGACCCCATCTCCTTCACGCATTAAGAAGATACATTTGGACTATGCCACGAAACACAGGTCAAGAATCCGTGGCAGAACCTTCTGCCACCCCATCTACCATATCCATTCGAATTCCGCGATTCTGGAAAGAAAATCCAACAATCTGGTTTGCACAATTGGAAGCACAATTCCAAAACCATCAAATCGTGAGTGAAAACGCAAAATATTTCGCAATCCTGCCGGAATTAGATCCAGATGTATTGTCTCAAGTAAGTGACATTATTTTAGAACACCCAAATGATGCCTACACGAAGATTAAGACACGTCTCATAGAGCACTTCTCAATATCTGAAGAAAGACGTATAAAAACTTTGCTAAACGAAATGCCTATAGGTGATAAAAAACCAAGTTCCCTACTTCGAGAGATGCGTAACTTAGCTAAAGGTGGTGTAAAGGATGAATTCCTACGTACAATGTGGCTTCAGCGTTTGCCATTTCAAACTCAAGCAATTTTAGCTACTTCATCAGAACCTTTGGATACTCTTGCTGGAATGGCAGATAAGATTGGTGACATCTCTACATTTTCTTCCAATAATGTATCTGCCGTTCAAAGTTCGGATGAATTTAGTGAAATACGTCAACAAATTTCTGCTTTAACCAATGCTGTAGAGAACCTTAAATTCCTTCGAAATCGTTCTCGTTCTAATACCCGTAGGAGATCACAAAGATCTCGAAGCTCTTCACCACAGATATGCTATTATCATCGCAAGTTCGGAAACAATGCTCGTTGCTGCCGTCAACCTTGTTCCTTCAATTCTAAGAACTTGGGAAACTCCCGAGGCGGTCACTAAGCATGACTAGTGACCGAAGCCAACATACAAATCGTCTTTTTATTTACGATACTCATCTTAAAACAAATTTTTTGATTGATACAGGTGCCGATATTTCGGTCGTGCCCTTGTTTAGTCAAAGCACAAAGAAAAATCCTGAAACATTCAAACTTTTTGCTGCAAATGGTTCACCCATCAATACGTATGGTGACACCATTTTATCTCCTACCCTTGGACTTAGAAGAAATTTTCTCTGGAAATTCATTGTCGCTGACGTCAATCATCCAATAATCGGAGCTGATTTTTTGCAACATTATGGTTTGGTGGTGGATTTAAAAAAGAAGAAACTAATTGACAATGTCACTGGTTTAAACTCATCTTTTCTCCTTAAAAAAGCCGATCATGTCCAAATTAAAACAGTAAGCAAAAGTATTCCTTACTATAATTTAATTACTCGTTTTCCAGATGTTACCAATCCCTCAACAATGTCATCCAAAAGGAAACATAATGTTCAACACGTCATTGAAACTAAAGGGCAGCCAATAACATCAAAAGCACGACGACTATCACCGGACCAATTAGAAGTTGCAAAACGCGAATTCGATTTCATGCTTAATCAAGGTTT